>OX392413.1:1200000-1657500 GCA_947623395.1 Synanthedon tipuliformis | reverse complement strand
TTTACACACACAGTCATTATACTTTTTTTTACAAGAGGAATCCATCATGGATACCACCGACCTGGGGACAGACTAGTGGGTTATATCGAAATCCTACCCAGAGATAGCGTTGGCGTCCTCCGCGTCCTCTTGGCGTTCTCCGCGTCCGCTATGGCAAAGTTGCGAGCGAACACTCTTCCGCACCTCAGCCGCAACAATTTTTACTGTAGATTTTTTTTATAAGTACCTAATCTAATATATTTCAGTACCTTGAAAAAGTATTTTATCTTTGTTACAGCCATTGTACTCGGAGTCGAAATACAAGTGAATCGTCGCTCAAATAAAATATTAGAAAATGGCAACACTCTAACAACTAAGAAAGCACAACGATTTCGTGTGTTACGTAAATATAAAAATATTGTAACTAATAAATTAAGGATAACTGTGAGAAACGTGTATGCATATATTGATAGAGCTTTGGGGCCTGGAAATTAACTTAAGCTTTACTTTAAAGCTCTGTTAAGTTATTGATCTTTTCATCATCAATTATAACAACGATCGACCTTATCTTAGCCTTAGGTTTTAGCCTATATTTTAGGTTTATTTTATTTTTTATTTTTATGAATGTAATATTTGTGCAATTTAATAAAAAATGAAAAATATACAAATATTAACAATTTATTGCATTTTTGATACCGATTTCATCACAGTAGGTATATTTCTATTTTGATTAGATTAGACTACTGTTCCAGTGGTTAATTAGTTTGCCTTGGTGACCTGACTGAGGGGACCGAGTTTCGATTCCTGGCAGGAACAACTTGTGCTACCGCCTAACAATATTACATATAGTTCATATTTTTAATAATAAATATTTATATAAATTTGTATAAAACATAGCAAAATACAAGTTTCTTCATATATAGTCATAATGTCGGTTATCAAATACTCATTCGGGGTCGCAGGAACAAACAAAATGTCCTAATTTTGTTAGTTGATTCACTAGAGACCTCCATAAAATAAATGTACTATTAGAGCGGGTAACAGAACAATGTTATGCTACACACGTCATCATAGATTCAATTCAAAATATTTAAGTTTAATGAAGAAAATATATATTTGATTACAATAAACATTTGATAACTCACTCCCGGTTATACACGGGTGCAAATTTTTGCAAATTTTTTACACACCTTCCCAATTTTAGGCATTTTCTAAAATTGAGTGAAAACCGTATTAAAATCCTTCGGGCGGTTTAGAAGAAGTTAGCGGAAAAACAGAAAAAGGGGGGAAAGCGATTTAGAAGTTTACGGAGAAATAGACAGAGGCGGACAGCGACTTTAATGTACAACATGTACTAGCCAACTACAGGTTTACGTATAAGGGATAAAGGCATAAGGCGAGGGTTGCCTGGTGAAACCCGATAAGTATGAAAAACCTAGTTTCGAGAAAAACGATGTTAAAGGTTTATGGCCAAAAAATACTAGTTTTGATAAATAAATAAATAGTTATAAAGGTTTCTTGTGTGGGATAATTTAATCCACTATAAGTTTTTATGTTTTTTACATATCTACTGCATGTAGTTCTCCTGTGAGAAAATATTTTTTATCAAAAGGTGTCGACTTATTGGGTTTATGCAAAAACAAAAAATCTATTTGTGTTACTTAAAGGTTTTTATTTCTTATAAAAATCATAATAATTAGTAAGTTTATAACTAAGAATTGTATTATTCTTCGTCTGAATCGTGCGGCGCCTTGCCAGTAAATGTTTTTAAGATTCGTATTCTACCGTGATATTCGTCAGGGATAATTTGTTTCTTGCACATAATTTCTAAATCCTTTTTTTAGCAATACTTATAGTTATCTGACTACCGTACCTAGGTTCTAAATCTTCTGGCCATGGCACTGCTACTGATCGTGGGTGTGAATGTCTCTTAGCTCTAGTTTTTGGCGTGTCTGGCTTTGTATTTGAAACATCTAACTGACGAAAATCCTCTGAAATGTCGTAATTATAAAGTAGGTACATTTTCAAATCTCCTTTTATGTATCAAACTCTTTTGATTTTCAGCCAGTTCAAGACCTTATTCGTGGTATCTTTATTTCTATTATTCTATTATAGTGGCACTAAGCTTTTCCAAGTCCAACATTTCATTATATTTAAACTCTTTGGCTTTATAGCTATCTATTTCAATTTTTTCCTTTTCTTCAACAGTGTCAGTTTAAAGAAATTAATTATTTCAGTGAGAAATGCTATTGGCTGTTATGTTTTTTGAATCGTGTTCAATAGCTGCATGCATAGAATACAAAACAAAACGTTCAATAGCGTTTCTGACTGGAAGAATTTCTTTAAACTGGCTAGAACTAAAAAAAAAATGAAATGCGATGACACTGTTGAAGGAAAGAAAAAATGAAATAGATACTCGTAGCTATAAAGTCAAAGATTTTAAATATAATGAAATGTTGGACTTGGAAAAGCTTAGTGCCACTATAACAGAATAATAGAAATAAAGATACCACGAATAGACTTGAACTGGTTGAAAATCAAAAGAATTCGATACACAAAAGGAGATTTGAAAATGTACTTTATAACTACGACATACCAGAGGATTTTCGTCAGTTAGATGTTTCAAATACAAAGCCAAACACGCCAAAAACTAGAGCTAAGAGACATTCAAACCCACCATCAGTAGCAGTGCCACGTTCATCTGATGTAAACTTTTCAGTACATTTGAACAGGCAATGACCACATTCAATAGGCTCACATTCAATAATTTGAACAGGCTTTGGAACTTTAACAGGGCGTTTAATACTTTGGGTCTCATAAGACAGACCTTCAATTTTTCGCTTTTTGGCAATATTTATTTTCCACTCTGATGGTTGCGCTTTCTTACGTCGCTTTAATGGTTTGACGCAAGTCCAAAATGTTTTCAAGAATTGAATAAGCAATATTTTCCACTTGTGGACGGGCACTCGATCTTTTAGGAATCATACTGTCATTACAGTCAGAGTCAATTGGTTTTGGTGTATCATTCGCTGAATCTAGAACATAGCAATCAAGTATGCCTGAAGAAGTACCTTCTACTGAAATCCAAACTCGCTCTAAAACATTACCATAGAAAGTTTTTTCTAATATCATGGTCGGAATCAATTTGCTTTGGTGAATCGTTGTCTGAATCTGGAACATAAGAAGGCGCTCTTTCTGAACAATCATGTTCTACAGAAATCAAAATTCGCTCTAAATCATCAAAAAAATGATTTACTCCTGTGAACACTGAGTTTAATTGCTAATTAAACACTCAGGTAGTAGGCCATAGCATCACTAATGTTATTTTGTACGTCAATTCAACGTACCTATTTTAAGGTTAAATTTGATTTTCTAGCGTGTTACTGCAAGCTAGTTGCACTAATCTTCTGCCTCGGTTACCCACACCCATCACACAACTTTTAAAACATACACAACCACCTTCTAATATGTAAGATAACTTTTAATGGCTACAATAAGCATTGACGCACTGAAGCGCTTGGGACCGTGTCGTTAACTGCCCGAGACTATGCGTGTGCGCGTGGCCTTGGAGTCGTCAACCATACTTATTGGGTTCTTCCCCGGATAACGTTTGAATGAATTTCATTAAAGGCTCGTGCGAGTATCCGATAACTAGACTTTAAATAGTATTTTTTAAAGATTTCTTTCAGATAAAAACTATAAGTATTTTTATTGGATTTCCCTTTTTAGTAACTTGTACTTATAACATGAAAAATAGTAAAAGTGAAACCCGACAAATGTCTTTAACGTATTCTGGTTTTCATTAAAATCCTTTTTAAGACTGAATCGTAATGAAGTAAAACCCGGTAAACAGTAGTAACTGGTTTTACATATTGTATTTAATTTAATTTAGTACAAATTTCATTGCACTAAATACCTATAAATATATATTATATGGTTCTACTACTAAGTAACACTAAAAATATAACCCTTAAGTATACTTATTAATATTTAGTACCGAAATAAAAGTTGAAATTAAGAACTTATTGGGTTATTACTCGAAATATTTCCGTGATACCTTTTAAATCTGCTTATCTGTAATTACCACTAGATAGAGCGACATCGAATTACTATAAAACTACTTTTAGCTCAAAATCGCACTTTTTTGACTTATCGGGTTTCACCAGGCAACCCTCGAAGGGATTGGGAAGGGATAGAGAAATAGGCTCTAGTATCCCTTACTCACTCACCAAAACATACGTGTTATTATTTCACTATAAATATTCTTCTGTAAGGGAGTAAGTAAGTAAGTAAGTAAGTAAGTAAGTAATAAGTAACTACGAGACGCAGTACTTGAAGTGTACTTTTTTTTAACTTCTATCATCTTTTGACATCACCCTATTACCAAATAAAAAAATACGGATGGGAGTCTGTCAATCTCCCATCCGAACTGTGTGTTCGTAGATGGAAGAGGCGAAACGTCCTCATCGAATTAACAACACTGAGGAGGCACTAATGAAGTTAATCTGGCAACTGAGCACGATTGCACAGTGACGCGTTACGAGACGTGTCTATTTATTTAACAAAATGTGTTTACATGGTGTTATCTTATTTGTTTTGTCTCCAGTTTCATCGCAAACAGGTCAGCGAGCGGTTTGGAGTAACGTAAAGAATTCTAGATTTACTCGGTTGCCGATGCGTGAAACGGTAATAGACATCCTCCAGAGACATGTTTAGGTCATGAAATATGTTCTGATGTACGAAGCAGACATAAAATTCTTTAAACACAACTTTCTACATGCTTGGTTAACGTATGTAGGTAACATAATAATTAAAAAAAAAAAAACAGGCATTAAGGCTGCTGACATGATGGATGACGAGGCTTGCATCTACGAATCTACAAGTGATTTTTGATTTTATAACTATAAACTTTATTACTGAATAAAACTCATTTTCAATAAACTGTTCAATATTGTTTGCATGAAAGAGTAACAAATGTTACTCGTAATGTATAACAAGTAGCTTTTGCCCGCGGATTCGTCTTGTTTTATTCTGATGTATAAACTGAACAACAAGTTTCATCTAAATCAGTTCAGTAGTTTTAACATGAAAGAAATAATAAATAATACTCTTATTCGCAGCTATCCGTAGATAAAATGTAGATAACCTATAGATAACTGTAGATGTTCTGATGTAGTTGCTGTAAAGTTTCATCAAAATTTGTTCAGTAGTTTTTGCGAAAGCGAGGAATCCACATCCATCATAACTACATACTTAATGTTATTATTGTTATTAATAAATTGATTTTATTGCGTATATTAATAATAATAAAAAAAAACAATGCATTCATGAAAAGTATTAAGTACCTAGTCAGGTCCTTTATTACATAATTCCTTTGTGCTGAAGTGATTATTATTTTTAAAACTCCATAAATGTTCCTTTTTACCTTGACTACTCAGCTCCGTTTTTAAAAACTCTCAAAGGGACTCGTTAACTGCATCATAATACTTGCATTTGCATCCGTCCTTTGTTTAAAAGTAAATCCGCAAACGAATAGACTACATAATTGCGTTATTATTTTATTTGGGTATACCACAAGCAAATAATAGTACATTGTTCAACTAGAGAGCCAAATCGTTTTTTGCTGCGAGTGCAGACTTTAAATCACGAACTAGCGAAGTAGTATATAGAATTGAATCACGAGCCTAGCGAGTGATTCTAATATAGACTACTGAGCGAAGTGAGTGATTTAAAGGCACGCACGATACATAAAAAAATTTGCTTTCGTGTTAACATACAACTTTACACCTCAACAGCGAGTATGGCGGGCCGAATCTAGTTGGCTATGCTGGACATACTATAAAATCAAAAGTTTATTTGTGTGAGTTAAATAGCGTGTTCGAATTTCGAATCACGCTCGCATCAAAAATCGATTTTTGTGCGAGTTTTTAGGCACCAAACGCACCCTTTTCGTGCTGGAGAGGTGAAAAGGATATTTTCCATTTAATTCCTATACTTTGTTAAAATTTTGCAATAGCCATTGAATAGAGTAGTCTGTATGAAAATATTGAATTTAAATTTTACTTCACTCATGAGTGGTTTGTAATTAATACAACAAATTCCCACCACCGCGGCAAGTGAAAATCTCTCCGTGAGCTCTAACTAACCTATCACTGTGTGACCTCTTTACTATTGACTTTGAAGTCCGTAACTATAATAAGTTAAACTCACAAAGTTAATTATGATAACTTAATTAGAGCTCGGAGGGACGTCATGTCATATTGTTCTGTTCGAAAATACCTGACACAAAGTTTTAACAAAAGATAGTTGGCTAATTAATAGAGTATAATTTCAAGTAATTTAATACTACAGTAAACATTTTGTTTGTAAAAGAAAAGGTATGGCCTCATTGTAAGAGGGTTTTTTTCTTTATTACCTTAATTAATTAAGAGGAAATTATACAATGTCGACTTATGCTAGCTATATAATATAAGCTAAGACATCTCATCAGTATTTATAAAAAGTATAAAAAACTATGTAGGTATATAGAATATTTTGTCTAAAAATTATACATTTCTTTATTTTCAAAAATATAAATACTATAATACATTCAAATATTTAAATATTTATTTAGCACTAGCTGATGCCCGCGACTTCGTCTACGACTGTCTAACATCTGAGAAATTATATGAGTAACTAGCTGACCCGGCAAACTTTGTAATTAATGTCCTTTCCTGTATTATAGACAACGTATATATATGATATAAATTTCATGATATACTCAGTTTAGAAGTTAAGGCGTGAAACGGTAACAGACAGACAAACAGAGTTCCTTTCACATTTATAATATTGATATGAATGTATTGGAGTAGTCGATTTTTAATGGAACTTCGATTAGTATTTGCTATTTCAGGTCTAAAATTTGATACCTGAATCAAAAAAAAACCTTTTGCATGCAGAATAAGTCATGTGTATGTTTACTGCTTACTTATTATATATTTTACTATAAATTTGAAATTATTTAATTATGTAACACACTTTTAATGGGACCATCCGTAGAGAATCATCAGAAAATCGTTTTTTAAGAGTATCTATATATTATAGGGTTGAAGAAACCAGTTTTTGAGTTTATTCATTCTCTCTTTATAAAAGATTTATATATTTTATAAATTGTTTAATATAAGTTTTGAAGATAATTGATAAGGTAAAGGCCTTAATAACCGTTCGACCAATGGGCTCGTTAATGTTTTGATTTAAGAGAACTGTTTTCACTCTACCATCGGACTCGTTTTTATTTTACATTTTCGAACAAATCGAGAAAGAATCAGTATTTATTAATATGCAATTATAAGATTAATTGAATTTGCATGAGTAAAACACAAACATGGATACATCAAAAGTCGCGTTAACATCATTATGTTCATGTATGAGGGTTTGTATGACGTAACTTGCGGCCAGCATTGTATACACCAAGAATAACGCAGAGGCGTCATTCCTTTGCGAGTAAATTAATTATTAGTGCTGATAAAAATTTTAAAGCAAATTTTAAAAAACCCTCATGTCTAATACATATTACTTCAACGAAAACAGATGGAAATGCAATGGAAAAGCTTAAATGTTCCGAATTGGTTCAGACTGAGCAGCTTTTATTGTATTTATTTTGTATAGCTTATTTTATTGTATAGCTTATATTTGATATTTATTTATATAGCTATGGGTATTGGAGTATTTTTAATATAATTTTTGAAAGCTGTTTCTATTGATAAAAAGCCGTACGATACAACAGTAGGTCTATTCCTAAAATGTTCCACAATAAATGTCCCATTTTTTTGGGAATTTCAAAAATATTGTTCCCAAAATGTCACATGCACATTGTCTCCACCGGCGAGAAACCCCCGTAGTTATTCTTTTGAATAAAGCTGCAATATAAAAAATATTATAAATTTAGAATATAATAAAAATTATTAAATAATAAATATACATCGAGTACCAAGCTAGTTGCACCTTATTGGAGTACCACCTGTTCTATTTTTTTAATTTTTTGTTGCACTGCTGAGCCCAAGCCACTAGTTTACCTTAAGTCCTAGTTGACTAGCTAGTCACAGAGTAGAGGTAGTAAAGTGTCCATTGTGAAGAATAGCCACACTATAACAATATCTCGAAGGCAACTAGTCGTCTTTTGAATAATATGATTCAGAACACAACTTCCGCCATTTACTTTAGAAAACTCACAATCGTGGATTTTTTATCTCCATCCAGATTCTTTTTCGAAGTGTCGCGTCTATGAAACTTGTTAATCTATGGACGTCCAATTAATCATAGCTCAGAGAGCAACGTCGCAGGTACTCAGATAAATTATACCGACTTTGTGTAGTTTCGGCTGTCTGCGACTAATTAATTATGAAGCTGTGACATTAATATCACTTCCAATTCGTATAAAGGTGGCTGTATATAATAGCATTTAATAAATCACTGAAACTTAAATAAATTGCGTGGACAGTATTTATTTCTTTCAGGGCCTCTTTCACCATCTGTCAAGTAGGCTAACCGCCATTTAAAGTCACCGGTCACCGGGGATGATGGAGCTGATATACCTTTACTTGTAGGGTAAAAGTCCCGAACATTAAAATCATAAAAATCGATGGATGCACTAAACCGAGTGCATAATTTAATAAAACATAAAATTATTTCTAAAAGTAACTAATCAACACTTTACTTGTAGTTGGTGAAAGAGGCCCTTAGTCAATTTACTTGCTTATATGAATAAATATGAATAAGTATGAATAACAACTATATTCACAAACAAACACCAATCATAACATACCTATTAGATGACATATAAGTTATTATAAAATATTATACCTACTATTATAAAGTTTTCATAAAATAATGTGAAAATAAAGCTAGTAAATTGACTTTAAACAAGCAACCGAAACATTCTAATTCCATTCAGTGGGCAATGGGTGGCTAATTTTTTGTCCACGTTTTTAGACAAAGGCGGATTGTAATTGGAATGCTGTGGACAGTGTACACGTCTGCGAAGGAATGTTTAATCTGTGTGTCCTACATGATCCTGCTCTTTGTTCACACCGTGAATAATTTTGCAGTATCCATACTAATGCTTCAAAATAATACTTTTTATTTCCTATTGTCATTTTTACTTCCTGTAAATACTAAAATAACCATCAAAGTTAATAATAATAACTTTGGGTTGGGACCAAATTTTTGTCATTGTTTTACAATGGAAAATTTATAAAGGTGCATATGAGTGTGTATTTAATGTTATATGGCCTACCGCTATATAAAAAAGTCTTCTTAAAATAATCAGCAAAGCCACAGGTGCTGCAAGTGTATACAGTTATACAGTAAAACAACTCACAAAGTAACTCACCAAAACACAACACACACACACACACACACACACCGTTATTTTACTGTAGACTTCTGTAAAGATTGGCTTACCAAAAGACTGCGAAACGCATTGTGCCCTGCCACTACTTATCAGATCCACGCCAGAGCCAACTTCTCTAAAGTTTGAAAAGTTCATTTCTTTGGACCTTGCCGGGAATCCAACCTAAGACCAGGAGACAGAGTTTATTTACTATGATTGACAGCACGCCACAGGCGTTGCTTGTTTTCAAAGTGAGGTTGCCATCAAATGGACCATCAACCCGTCTGTTAACTTTAACATAAAAAACTAATAGAAAAAACGGGCGTTTACGTTTGTTTGTAATTAATTTTACGCACCTACTGTAACGTCGTTACTGTTCTATCCTTTGTTTTACACTCAGGACGAGTTGAATAGAGTCAAAAAAAAAAATCTACTTCCTGTATTCCCTTACTACGTCATCGCCATTCCAATTTTGTCCTTACATTTTTGCAACAATGACTAACTTGACAAAAAGTTCGATTTTGTCCCAAAAGATTAATTGTTCCAAACGCTTTGCATTGTTCAAGTTGTTGTGGACGCTTTTGAGACTTTTTTTAAAAATTTGCAAACCATTGTTTTGCCGCGAATTAAAAAAAAGGTTTAAAAGTTTGAAAACAATGAACGCGGTAAGCCGATCCTCCCGAAAACTCTGCTCGATACAATCTTAGTGCTTATACAAAAGGCTTTAGGGGTGTTATTCAATTTATGCTCACTTATTGGGGTTATAAGTTAATTTTGTATTTCCTGTAAAGAGGTCACGAATATTTTTTGCCCTTTGTGGATGGATTCGTTTTGAACTTTCATTAGTGAAAACTCGCTTTATAATTTTTTTCACTACACTGCTTATTCTACTTAATTTATTTTGTTTGTTAAAATTGTTTAATTAAAGTTCCAGATGTTACTAAGCGACCGATACTCGAACAAATTCAATTTATTACATATTTTTTTTCTGTTGCTATAAAACATTCCCTGCAAAGCAATGCTCAAATTTATCCTGAGTTTCTTTCACGATTTCTTCTCAGAATCGTTAACTTCTTCGTTAAGCTATTTTTTTATTATTAGAAACCCTAATAGTAAACTATTAGCGTTTTTGAGAAATATACTATCCTATCCTATTTTTGATAAATAAACTTTTTCTTTTGGATTGAATTGATTACTTAAATTAGCCTAGTTTAGTGTAATTTAAGGTGATTGTTAGAAAAGTTTTGTCTTGGTAACATCAAGTTATATAACGCACTTTATGTGCATACTATTCATATTAGATATTCTTATAAAATAAGTTGGTAGCATTAGTAACATACTCGTAAATGTACAGAAACAATCTAACTCAATACGTTCCCCAAAGAAATTTCCATACGCGAAACGCTCTGTGAATTTTTTCGGCCAACATGTAAGTTACCCAATTTGTTATGTTAAAGCCGTTGGATCCCGTCATCAGAACCCTCGTCCGGTGGACAGATTGAGCCTACGGGAGATGCGATGGATCAAAGTAGAACCGTACAACCACTACACATTCAACCATCAACAACATTTATATATTTCAGAGCAAAAAGTATTACCACATAAGTTGTCTAAACCGTTAGTCTAATAATTCCTCTAGTCATCTTCAACTAATCAATTTCCAATCACACTAAAAAAGTTACTCAGTCAAATAATGAGCTAATAATCTTTTTAAAACGTAAAAATGACCAGTTGCTTAATCATTTATTTTGTATCATTCACTTTATGGATAACCCAACCGTTATAATCATATGCCATATGTCATTTTAAAGGGTAAATATGTCTATGACGGTTGCGTTATAGCCGGGCGGTAGCATCGAATATAGAGGAACGTTCGACAAATTGCTACTTATAGCCGTGTTGGCAAAGCCGGGCGGTAGACATATTATGTAGATGAACGTTCGTCAGAAAGGCCTCTTGGCCTAACCGCGCAGTGTATATACTAATCAAAATCCAGGTGATTTTGCCGATCGAGAAAGCCGAATAAAAGTCGAACATAAACATAAATAACATCAGGTACTTCGGGTCGGCTTTGTTGTTCAACAAAAATTGCCGATTCAAAGCTGGTTGATTAAGTGCTGGCAGATGGGCTGCCAATTGATGATTGCGAAACGCATTGTGCCTCACTACTAAACAATCCAGTTATTCCTAACTTGGTACATAGTGGGTTTTTTTTATTTTTTTTATTTTATTAATAAATTGATTTGCTTTTGGCCAGCATCTAGCCGTGCAGCAAAGTCGCCTCGACGAGGCAGGAAGTTAAAAAAGTTTAAAAAGCCCTTTATATATTAACACTCACGTTATATCTCGATGGAGATGGGGGTATCTTAAGATTGTACCTGGGAGAGTACATCCTTCTAGGATTACAATCTAGTCGTAAGGCTAATGAACAATTTTAATTAAACCTAAATTATGCACTTGTTTATAAGTAATAAATATGGCCATCAACTTAATTCTTATTGTCTATTATCAAAGGGAAGAAATGTTTACGAACGCCATGAACGCTTTTTCATCTTAAAACAAATTAAAATTTCCTGTAAATCATCATAACAAATAAAGTATTATTTTTTTTCGAATTGGGCACGGTCCTAACATGTCATTTCTAATAACAGTACGCTGCATTACATCGGCAATTGAAAGAAAAGAGGGCTGCGAAGATGTCGATACGAATTAATCAATTTGACACATGACGGTTCGTGGGAAATGAGGAAATACCTCACTTTTTCCGATATCCGAATTTCTCCATTTATCTCACGGCACGTGGGCTTTCTTCACTGACTTTGACTTTATATATACTTTTTTAATAATACCGTTATAAACAATTTCTGTCCCCATGTTTATGTTGTTTGAAAGTAGCTTATTTCTATAATTATCCTTTATTTGTCTATATAATGAAGCATCACTTGTCATTTGTCTGAAACTTTTTTTGTAACTTCTTGTAAGATTTTTTTTCCACCTCTTCTACAGTTTGGAATCGAAAATTTCTTTTATCATCGACATTATAAATATATATTCTAGAATCTTAGATTAATTAATTGGTCTCGCTGGTCGACTAGATACCGCCGAATTACTACAAATACTACGCCGAATTTGACGTACCCGAGCCAGTCACACTGCAAGCTGTCTCTGATGTGTACGTGACGAATGTTTTATAAAATTTTGGGCATAATAAAATTTCAGTTTGCGTAGTGAAACTGTGTAAAAAGTGATAAAAGTGACGATGTCTTACACACACTACAATAATAAGTTGCCGCATTCACCGAGCTATTGTTTTTAGAGAGCGTGTTGTCTAGTCGGGCGTAGCGAGACCAATCATCAAAAATTTAAGGAACTTTTTTTAGTACCTAAGTTTATCTCAGATATGTATAAATGTTATTAAAAATAATGTTAAGTGTACTGATTTATGTCTAAAATTATATTCGTATATTCTCAAATTGCAACGCAGTGTAATCATAGAACTGCACTCAGTCAATAAATTAAACCCGAAGAGCAGACAGCGTTCACTAAGATATTTTAAGTGCATTTTAAGTGCATGCAAATCGCCCGAGCCCGGGATATTCTTTGTGCATTGACTGCAAATCATTAGGTATTCATGCCGCTTATGATTCCGCTATTATAACACAGTTGATGTTTTCGCCATTAACTTCACACCGTAGACCACTGTCACGTGCACACATGGAGGGATAGGTAAGTCCACATTCCACAAAGCACAATCTAGTTCCACACTAAGCAACTAATGCTTGTTTTATGGATATAAGACAGTTGATATAATACATAGATTATTATTTTTTTGTAAATACAAACATCTATGACTTAGATACTAATGTAAATGTTAACACATAAACATTTGCTAATAGCGGGATTCGAACCCGCGACCGTTTGGTTAACAGCTACGGTTACTAGCCACTAGACCAAACGTGTTGTCACTTACTTTCAGATAATGACTGTGTCGATGTCGTGGTACTTTTTTTGTAAAGCAAACCAACAACAAAATAGGAAATGTAAAATTGAATCTATAGCTAAGTCCACACTTAAATTAATCCAAATTTAAATCTTTAATTGTTAATTATATTTAGTTGTGCTCGGCGGTTTCGCCTGCCGAGAACAAACGGAGACATTTTTTAGCCATTACCATTTAGAATTTCTAAAAAAAAATTAGAATTGCTAATAATGTACGAAAAAAATATTTGTAGGTATTGTTTATCGTCTGCAAGAGTTTGAAGGGCGAGCGATAATCTATATTTAAAAATATATTTCCATAAAATGTCTGGAACGTTTACTGTTAAAAGAAGTTAAATGAGCTATGACAGCTCAATGCACACAATATAATAATGCCTTTAGACGTACAATTTATAGATAAAAAAATTCGAACATAATACATAAATATTCACTCAAAAAAGGTGACATGAAATAATAAATATAAGCTATTATTATGTGCAAGATGAAGTGTAACTTCTAAATCGGAAATTAATTAAAAAATAATTTACAGCAAAAAAAGCCTTGCATATACCTATCCATATTTTAGCGGTACTCCTTAGGTGGGAGTTTATTCCATAGTTCGAAGAATAAAGTTTCTACACGACAGGACCTTGCGCAAAGGTTTTTTAAGTAATGAAAATAAACTACGTACGTATACGTATATGGCACAGTTCATTGAGGAAAACTTCAGGTAGGCATTAATTGAAACAAAGCATTTACCATTTATACAGCCAACAAAACCTACAAAGAGAAGCTAGATATTCTAAAGTTCGTCAGACAGGCTGACAGTTCACTTAATGGTGAGTGGCTAACTTTAAGATGTGAAATCTCCAAGTGACCTCCAAGTGCAGAAAAATAATGGTAAGGGCCGTATGATTTTGGCGGACTATGAGTGGGTTCATAATCCAGCAGTTATTTAAAAATTGACTCTTGGTTGTTAATTAAAAATTTCGTTTAAATATACAGTTACGCAAGTATATGATATACTAGCTGGTGCCCACGACTTCGTCCGCGTTCTGGATGAAATGTCCTTTCTGGTGTTTCAGACAACGTGTATGCAAAATTTCATGGTAATCGATTCAGTAGTTTTCGCGTGAAAGAGTTTCAAATATCCATACATCCATACAAAGTTTCGCATTTATAATATTAGTACGGATTCTAGAATGAAAGTTGTAAATACTCCGATCGAAAAAGCGATTAATTATTAGCATGCCAATTCGGAAAGTCAGCTAGACAAGGCGCGGCGTCTATTGGGGGCATAGCTACGGAATCCAACTGATTAATGGATCGGAATCCCCTCACCGCAACACCGAAATAATCCCGCACTTTCGACGGGAATTTGTCACATGAAAACGACACCTCGGGGAGAAACTGGGCGCGGAGTTTACGTAATTTTTGTTGGTTTTTTTTTCGTCAAGCACTTCAACGAAACTCTTCTTTATGACGATCGTGTTTACGTTTGATTAAAATAAAAGAAATAAAAAAAATATTTTAGTTTTAAAACTGATTCTTCTGAATGCAATGCCATACTTAAGGTGTATTAATTTAAGTAGGTCATATAAAAATTATAGTTCTTATCCTAGAGTTACTAAAAACACCTAAAAGAGAAAGAAATATATTGAATTAAATAAAAGTATGTATTTTTACCAAATATATATTAATGACTACAATAATAACTGTTAGGTAATAATTATAATAAAACCGTAAAGAACCCTGAATCTCATTCCTCGCCGAAAATACCAAAACCAACCGACATACCAACAACAGGTATATGCGGCAAAAAGATTTCTAATAAAACGAATGTGTAAAAACGGAGAAAAATTTGGTAACATTTAAAATTACAGAAACACAGGTAAGAAAGGAGCGCTTAATCAAAAATAACGCGCCAACAAAATTCAATAAAAGCGTCTCATAAAACATGTTGTAATGAAAAATATTAAATTCCAGAGACAAATAATTCTCGTGTATATATATATTGGACCCATTTACTTGAAAACGTTGTAAGTGGCATTTTTTTTTTTTTCAGTTTAATTTTCTATGTATTATAACTGAGAATATTTTTATTGTATTATGTAGATTATCTGTCCACTCACAAGGTGGAAAAACGATCTAATAAGTGTCGCATATCTTACAACTGAAATGATGATAATGGTTGTAAAGCTGTTTTGAAAACATAGGTGTGAAAAAAATCTATATCTGCTGTTAAATTCTTCTGCCAGAAAATTCTTACATTTGTAAATCATACTTTATAAATTTTAACTCTGGATCTAAAAAATAAACATAAAGAAAAAATATAAATTATAAAGTAAATTTTTTTTTGTCACTTCAATGTTTTAATGTTTAACACATGCTATGTTTTATTTTCAGTTAGGGAATATAAATTATTTAATTTGTACCAAAAGATGGGGAGTTGTAGCTCTCAAAACGTAGAATAAATCAGATAACATATAATTATAGACTTATTTGTGTACTTACTACATTAGACGTAGATGTATAAGTTTTATTTTTTATTAGAGATGGGTTTGCTATTGGCTAACAACCAGCTATGTAGCAAGGAAGAGGCCTATGATGGAGCGAGCTCACCCAGAAGATGCCTATTCACTCGAACTTTGAAAAGATTAGGGTTATATGGTTATATGAGCCCGGAAACACAGACGCCGGCAGAGAGTTCCAAACCTTGGCAGTGCGTTATTATTAAGAAGAAGTTATTTCATTCTTGTGTGTGTGTGTTGTGGAATTGTGACATATTATTTATAATAACAAACGGTGCAGTGTGTGCATTTTTGAAACGATAGTTCATGTGAAAGTAGCCTTTAGATGTGTCAATCTTTATTATCAAATGTGTAAAACTATTTGAAACTTAAACTAATAACCTACTTATATAAAAACTTATATGAATGGCTCTGAAGTTACATTCAAAAATTACAAAAAAAGGGGCAAGTAAAAGCGGAATAAAATATGCCTAGTTTTTATTGTAAGAGTTTTCTATACAATGTCTATAATACATATATTTAATGTAATGGCAATGCATATCTTTTTGAGAAACAATACCACAGCAATTTTAAGTTAAAACAACGCTTAAGTTTTCCAGTCATTACACTCAATGTGGATCACTATAATTAATTTATTCATAAAATGCTTGCTTGAGTAAAAAAAATGCTTGAGTATTGTTATGTCCCATATAAGTAAATCGAAACTGTAATTAAACAAATTAAAATCGTTTTCTCAAAGTAATATCATTTAATAAACAGAAATGGAAATTTTATGCTTAATTTGACTTTCACATTTTTCACTTTGAACAGCTTTTTTCAAATTAATATGAAGAGAAAGGGAGAAAGCAGTTTGCAAATATTCGTTTCAAGAAAATATTAAGCGAGAGGTTAATTTGAATATTGAATTTCAAATATTAGTCTTAGTGAGGGTAGACTAATCTGTCTTTGATTATACAAATTAGCAAATCTAAATTCGAGGAAGGTCAACGATCACATCTAGACTTATCACGATTTTCCTGCGTGTGATATTGATATTGATACCGACATCAATAGTAGTGGCAGGGCGCAATGCGTCCCCCCCTAAGTGGGTCATGACCGTGCAGTGGTGGGGGGGCTTAACCCTCGGCAATCCGGACGGTTGCAGGGGTCGGTGGGGTCACCGGCCTTGGCTTGGCTGATCGGATTGTCGCTGGGGAACTAAGAAGACCCACGAGCGCGTGCTCCGAGCGGGTTCCGATTATCGGAGCTCGTGGCGGAGCATCAGATTGGAGGCTCCAACTGTCCGTTGGAGCTTCACTGGTCACCGCTCGTTGGGCCGAGGAGCCGTACTCGGCCCACGCGGGTATGGGCTGGTGAGAGTTGGCACCCCCGGTCCTTGTACGTCGGACCGAGGTATGGGTCTCGGTTCTGCGCACGAAGACCGGCGCGGGTCGCAGCGGGCGGATTTTCTCGGATGGCTCCGTCGCTCAGTGGTAGTCGGACAACGCACGCGAAGACGGAGCTCTGCGGCAGGGAAGGACCGCCTGGCAGAGTACCGCAATCGTGGCTTTGTGGAGGATGGTGAAGACCCGGTTTCTGGGGCCGGCCTAGTAACCGCCCTCTGCAGTCGTCCGGAAGAGTGAACACCCGGCCTCGCGACCCGGCTTAGTAACTCTTCCGCGACGGCATCACGAGGTGGAGCCCGTTTCTCGGGCTGCCGCGATTGCTGTGGAAATGTCAGGTGGACACCCCTTTGGGCCGCCCACCCTTAATGTCGTAGAGATGAGCGGCCACACGAGCAGGGGTTATCCGAGGATTTCAGGTGGAAGCGGCCTCTAACTCTGCGGTAAGTTGTGCCGCAGAAAAGAGGTTATGGGGTGCTTCAGAAGTGAAGCCCCTCGCTGACTGCCCGCTGCGAGAGGTGAAAATAGGCGGCAATTGCCGCTTCGCCTGGGTGCGGCGGACATGGGGTCGTCCGCCGTATTCACAACACCGGGCAACGAGGGGAGACGTGCTGTGTGTTTCCGGTGCGTCTCTTCACTGCGCGGAGGTCACACTCCGCGCCAAATCGAGGTGGGGCCCGCAATATGTGCGGGCTGCGTCTGGCGGGGGAGACGGTAGCGTGTCATAGCGTCCCCTATCCTCCGCCCATAGACGGCGCGAAGAAACACCGTGGGTTTTTAGTGGGTAGAAGTCCCACATACCCCACCGATCCCCCCATAGTCGGTGGGGATCTGGTTCGCAGATTTTCCCACGGAAAAAAAAAAAAAAAGGGGCGCAATGCGTATTCCCCCGAGATGGCCGGAGTACCTGTACTTTCGGGTACGCCGATGTTACGACAGGGAGCGCAGTCCTTCCCGCGCTGGAACTCCCCGTGACTGGTCGCACATATCGTGTCACAACATAACCTCGACCCCCCACGCTAAAAAGTCGGTTTTAGCCTTTACCCGGTAGGTGTCGCGGTGTATAAAGGGATTCCAGAGCTCATTCCCTCCCTATTCCAATTCCTTATCTTCCTTTTCATCGTCAAAACTCACATGAGCAGACTCACATGAGAGGAATTTTTTACGTGCATACATCGCGCATACATAGCCTAGCTATTACATTAAACCCACACACATATGTACACAAAACAAAAAGTCCAGAGCGCAGGCAGGTTATTGTATATTTTACTGATTCTTATTGTACATTTTTTTGTGTTCCAACGCGGCGACATCTGGCGGGCGGTCGGCGGCATTTTAAACAATTACGCTGCCCCGACGTGGATATAAATTCCGCAATATACGACTAAATAAAAAAATATTGAAAAGGTAATCGGTTGATTTACGATCGGACGCTCGCCTGAATTCGCGCAAATCTAAAAAATCGCGTAGTTCTACGTTGAAAAACATTTGTTTGTGCTTTCAATGGCATTGTTAGTAAGTACTTGCTTTAAAACAAATTCTATTGGTTTTTACTATTCATAGCTGTCTCATTAAATCTCTTTCAGTAAATCACAGATATTACGTCACTTTAATTTCTCGTCTTACGACCTAATTCATCTTTTCCCTTCTATTATTATTTATACACACACTCACATAGTTCTCTAGAACTCCAACTCTAGAAGTTCTTTAAAGTATTTACTTCTCAAAAGAACTTGACGAAGTTAAATTCTTCAAAAGTTAAACTCTTTCGAAGTTAAATTCTTTAGGAACAGTGAGGTATCGTGACAGATGACAACTAAACAGTAATTTCGTGACACACTCAGTACCGTCAGATTTGTTGAACGTTTTTTTAATTACGGATAACATTACTTTTGAAATTTGCAAGACTTTAAAGAAAATGTGATATAGGTTTGTCTGAATAGAAGATCGTAGTTAATTCTAGTCGATTTCTAGTTTCAAAATGGTTATTTTGAGAAAATTTATAAGAATATATTTAAAATTGTGTAAATACTCGTACTTATATCACTTATTTAATACCACTTATAATACCTTAACATGTCACATCCAGAACCATCCTTTCACAAATTGTACACATGTATTTCGCATTCACCCTTATTTCGCATTTGGTCGGAAATTGCCTCAGAATCGTTGAAATGTATAAATCGTCCCGTTTCTTATTGACACTGTAATTGTTTGTGTGTTGGCGTAAAATCAAAGGGTTAATTTGTCACGAAATCAATGATGAAACAGACTTTATTATTTAGTGCATAGAGTCTAAAATTATGAAAATTACAATTACCTAGTTACAGGTTTTTTCATTATTCATGTCGCTCGGGCAATCTCATGGTCCACTTCAATGTAGGTATGGTATAAACACGTAATATACTGATAATACGCGCCGCATTATGTATCCACGCTGTCCCTTATGTATCAACGTATCTAGTAGAATGAAAAGACTCTAGACTTTCAAACTTATCATTTCACAAGATGACTAGATCTAGGTGTCTAGTCATAGCCTAGTCATGGTTAAGACTATAAGACCGTTCTCTGAAACGATGGAGACGATATCCGGCATGGCACAAGCGTTCTGTCTGTCCTTAAGCGAATAAAGGATAAGGAAATGTCTCTATTTAAAAATGGAATTCCGAAATTTATTTACTGAACAAAAATTTCTATAAACATTTCCAACAACGGCAGACCTTTGTTAAATATCTTTCTAAGTAATATTTATTGAAAAAAATAATAAAAAACTTTATTTACTCTCTTGCTTTATTTATAAAATTAGTGCGATTTTGGTTCCTCACCAAAAATAATTTATTGAATTGTTCAATTTATTCACAATGTGATGAAAATATATTTTTACTTTTCAGCTTTTCAGAAACAATTTATATCTCAAACCTCAAAGTCTTTTCTAGTCTACATTAATATAATAACCACTTTTTAATTTTTAACCGCAATTTCAGTCTAATTTTAAGACTAATTTATGTTGTGGTTTTGGTCTAAAATGCACACTACTTTCTAAGCCATGAAATAACATTATATGTGCTGATGAGTTTTGGTGCAGTAGATCCAATTTTAGAACCTATCTTCAACTTATCTCTTTCATTCCTGCCCAATGATGAGCTATGACAATGTTTCGGAGCATAAATATCTATAGTGTAAACAAACGACGTCCAGTCTAACATCTGTGTGTAAAATGAAGCTTAATAACAAACCTTGTCCTATCAGAAACTGCAGCCCACCTATATTAAATAGGAGGTGCCCTGGTTTTGCTAGTGACCACTAATGACGCAATGATATCCGCCAATACCGGCAGATAATTTATTTTACTTTTTAATTTATGTGGGCATATCATGATATTTCTGGGCAGATCATATTTCTGTTAAAACTGAGAGAGTCGCCTCACTCCGGTCCGGCTCCCCAAATTTATTTCCATGTCAACCTAACACGCTCCTCCTCGCTTTGCTTCGCTCCGCTCCTCGTCGCACCTATTTTTGACTTTAGGTAAAAGATTTTTTATTTCATACTTTACGATCTGCCCAATTCTATGATCTGCCCACGACATATGCAAGACTAATATTTTTAGAATTATTACTTACTTGCAGTTTGTAGTTTATCAGGCCATCTTGTGCCTTTATGATTTTTTTTAGAATTTTATATTATCTTTAGAATCTTGAATCGAAATCAAATCTGAAACAGAATTTAAAAAAATAAATAAAAATAAGTTATTAGGTAAATGTTCAAAAACAAACTTGAAAACCGCGAGCGATCGTAATTTCAACAAAAATATAACACTCGTAGTTCCCTCCAGACGATATTGATAATAAACATTTCTACTACATCACTCAAACTTTTACGTTTGGGGTTTGCAGAGAAAAAAAAAGTATTTTTCTTACATTTATTATTGAAGTTTTCGAGTCCCAAACGTGAAACGTGAAACGTTGGTTAGGGTCGAATTTCCCGTTTTATTCCTTTGAGGATGTTTCAACGAGCATCAATCTAATACCACATTTGACAGATAAGTTCTTGTATCATATTTCTTTTGAGCGCTTTTGGGATTCTTTGAAGATCGTCGTTTCTGTGTAGCAAATAATCCGATATAGATTTCTAGGTACCAATTATTTTATATTTTCCTCAAGAGTAAAGTTAAAAAATTCTTATTTACGTGGATTTAATATCGTCTTGAAAATCAAACAGCATCAAACGTCCCAAAAAAGTCCCATTAAATTGAATTCTGGTAAACAAAATTATATTGAGCATTAAAGTGAGACTTTGTGAGATAAGCCTAACAATGTCGCAATGTCGCAGGCTTATTTAGAAATAAGGTTATTGATTAAAAATCTAGGTGTATTACAAAAACAATATTAGTTCTTAAAATTGAAAACAAAGCAGAATCAAAAACAGTACTCAGTATTTAATCATATCAATCGATTAATTAATTAACTATATATAACTTTTAATGTTTTTTCTACAGAGATTAAAATAAAGAGAAAAATTAACTTTCTTTATTTTGAGTTCAGTTTATCACCATAGATATTCAGTATATAGATATGCAACAATGAGTAAATACGAATAACAATCCGTTGCAATCATTAGCTTATACTTAACTAATGATTAATATGATGCAATAATATAAAAGGCTCACGTTTTATAGGCAATCAGTACATAGTACCCACTATTATTCAATTTGAAATTAGAATGGTTACTGTCAGCAGACGGTCTACTTGTTTATGACTGCGGAATACAGTCTACTCTGCCTCTAAACTGTAGCCTAGCACTTAATTTTTATGCAATACTAAAGTTGCATTCTTATTGACACCTTAATTTTTTTTGCTTTTAATTCGGATTGTTTAATTTGTCTTAGATTAATGTCCCAATTTCTCAATGAAACTGCGACATTACACAGAACACTGACTTCGTTCGTATTAGTATGTGTTGCGTATTGAAGAAGCAGTAGACATGAAATCAAATGAAATGGACAATAAAATTATTGTGATATTGTGCATGAAATTTGGGCACTCCAATGATTTGGGGTCATATTTATATTATGTGTCAAGTGAGTGGAAACTCTTTGCGATAAATTAAAATGTGGGATAAATCCACATTTTAATTTTTAGTTGTGTATTCTCAGAAAAATATTAAGTATTTAAAATACAAACTGGATTATTTTTTGAATTACAAAAAGATACTAGATCGTCCATCGACATAAAATTATTATGTGCATCATTGCGAACATGAAAAATTCTGTCTGCAAATATGAAAAATTTAATGTAACCACCAAGCGAATGCGAGGTGAGACATATGTCGGCGTCGTAAACTTTCTCTCGGATCCACTGACCGCCATTTTCAAATCACATTCATGAATTCACCTTTTTTATTTCTAGGTTTGTGTGAGATTTTACTTTGATGTTTTTAAATAAATCTTCTTTACAATAAGACACCTTCAAACTTTTTTTAGTCTATTAAAAAGAATTACGCAAATAAAGAGAGGTCGTCCTTCGTGCATATTACCAGACGAAAAGTATATTTTACTACCTAGATTTCCTAGAATCTTTCCTGGAAAAAAATATTAAGATTCCTATCGGATATTCGAAGGACGAACACCCACCCAATGTTATTAGATATTCACTAATGGAAAGGGCGATAAATTGAATTGCATAATTACATCCGAGCAAAGACGGGGGCGGGTCGCTAATACAGTGGTACTTAATTTTTTTTACAAGTTTTTACTCTCTACTTTTATTTTTTTACTCTAAGTTTTACTACGTCTCGCTAAATATATTTTGGACTCAACGTGGACTCAAAGGTCCCATTAATTCATAGTCCCAAGTTCTCAACTTATGTCAAAATCATTGCAAGTTTGAGGTACATACCCCTTAAATATTAAACTAAACAAATATTAACATTAGCCATATGTAATCATTATTTACCTGTTTTCATTTGCACCTTCCTCCGATTTTAATTCGAATAACATAGAAAACTATTTAGTAGTGAGATGGAGCCAAATTCCTTGGAAAACAGCTCTAGACACTTTGCGAAATAGTTCAAGAGCTGGAACCTTTTTCATCTAGTTAAAAATAAATATTTACTTATTTTTTTACAGTAAGAGCCTCTTTCATCATCTGTCAAGTAGGTTTGTATGGTAAAAGTCCCAAACATTAAAAAGAAAATAATAATAAAAATCGCCTATCGAAGGATACACTAAACCGAGTAAATAATTTAATAAAACATAAAATTATTTCTAAAAGTATCAAATCAACACTTTACTTGTAGTTGGTGAAAGAGGCCCTAAGTCTGATTATTGTTTTGATCAGCTTACAATATTAGTCAAACATATGTTTCATTTCTTACTTAAGTCATACCAAATTGTTATCACGCGTACAAAATTCCAAAAAACTATTTTATACTTAAATGCTGACCATTTGGTTTCAATATACATTCGTCCCTGTTTTCACTCGGCCATTAAAAAAGTATAGTTCCTACTCGTCCCACAGGGTTCCAAAGTGAATATTTATAAAAACTTACAAATCGTCTGTAAATTTAAAATATATAAATATTTTATTTAACATTAGAAATACTAAAAATCACCTCTGGGTTTATTATTAGTAAAGATGCCTCTGACACTTTTATTCTCGCACAAGACATTGAAGGAACAAAGAAATAACACAAGTAAGTAAAATAAAGTAAAAGAATTAAAAAAAGCTTTGGCTCCGGTCCTATACTCGCCCAGGTGGCGGCATATCAGTTGAAGATGGTGGCAGTTTTAATTAGGGGCCGCTATCGGCATTCCTTCACCCGGATTGGTTCCAATCGCGCCCGGAATCTGTTCTATTAGCCGGACGGGTAACTCCGCGGATTCTTGAGTGAGGCCGCCTTGTTGTTACAGCTTGCTGCCCGCCTGCCGGCAACTCTCGGGTTAAACGGACGTGATTTCTTGCCAATATGTTTTAAGAGATAGTGTTAAGGCTATTTTTTTGTCATATTTTTTTTGCAAATTTAATTCATTGAAAACTTTAAGATAAAAGTGTTTTTATTTTTTTCAAGTAAAAGACGTCAGACAGGCTGAAAGTCACTTCATGGTAGGTGGCTATCGTCACTTATATTATAATACAAGCAGGGCAGGCACACTACGTTTCACAATTATTTAAACAGCTCGTCTGACGGCAGTAACCACTCCATTACATAAGTCGGCAGGGCACTTGCCACAACTGTGGCTTTGCTTGAGTTATAAGCGACGGTGGCTTTGAACCGTTTGGCTCTGAAGAATAAAAGAAAGAATGGACTCTGGCATCCGTGCCCTTATTTGGGCCCTTATAGATTGGAGCGAGTTGACATCAATCCGTTCTGTTGATATTATGGTGGAAAAATTTACCGAAAATATTATAATGCTTTTTGACAATTTTGCACCTGTAAGAAAGCGTTATTTTAAAGACACGCCTAAGCCATGGCTAACTAGTAACGTTAGATATATGATGTCACTGCGCGATAGGGCCTTGAAAAAATTTCGCAAAACCAAAATTGAATCGGATAAAGAACAATATAAAAATCTCAAACATCTTGTAAATGTAAGTTTATACTATGAAAAAAAAGCTTTTTTTGAGCAAAATATCAATTGCCATACTAAGGACTCAAAAACTTTATGGAAGCAACTAAAGAAAAATATTCTTCCTAATTTTCAATCCCCTGCCGAAGTTCCACAATTTCTTGTCAAACCAGATGAAATTAATGAACACTTTATGAATATACCGGGAAATGACATAGTAAATATCTCAGATTTGACATACTTTGAACATCACAGGTACGGTGAAAGTTCTTTCTTGCTAAGTCCTGTTAATGAGGCCACTGTCTCGAAAGCTATTTTAAGTATAAAGTCTAATTGTAAGGGTTCCGACAATTTGTCTATGGATATGGTACTAATGACTTTACCTCATACTCTTGACGTTATTACTGCTATTATAAATCTTTCCATATCGACGGGGACCTTTCCTCAAAAATGGAAAACTGCATTAATTAGGCCCATTCCTAAAAATAATCACCCGGCTAACTTTGGGGATCTACGACCCATAAGTCTTTTGCCTTTTTTATCTAAAATTCTAGAAAAAGTAATATATGATAAGGTGTACAAGTATTTAGAAACAAATTCTATTTTACCTGAACACCAATCAGGTTTTCGCAGAGGGCGGAGCACTGCCACAGCTCTTATTGATGTTGTTGACAATGTTTTAAATGCACATAATTCTAGAATGGGCACAATTTTAGTACTCCTGGATTATTCCAGGGCTTTTGATTCAATTAATACTTCTTTGTTACTTTCAAAATTATCGTATTATGGTTTTTCTCCTTCAGCAGTTTCTTGGTTTAATAGTTATCTTTCTGGGCGTCGACAGATAGTTGAATTTGTTTCTGATGACGGTGTGGTTTTAAGATCGCAACCAATGACAGTCAACAGAGGCGTTCCTCAGGGTTCAATTTTGGGTCCGCTTTTATTTATTTTGTATTCCAGTGACATCACCCAACATATTAAGAACTGCTTTTACCATTTATATGCTGATGATTTGCAATTATATATGAGTTGTAAAAGTGAACATACACAAGATGTAATCCAAAGAATAAATGAAGACCTAGAAACAATAACTGCTTGGTCAAAAACAAATTGTTTAGTCCTCAATCCAAGCAAATCTAAATTTATGTTACTGGGTTCAAAAAAAAGTATAGAAAACATGGCCGCGTCTGACCCTAATATAAAAATTGATGGTGAATCTGTTGTCAGAGTAAATGAAGCGCGCAATCTCGGAGTTATGATGGACGGAAATTTACGTTTTGAAAAATATGTGCTTGAGCTAGTCCAAAACTGCTTTTACCGTCTGAAAGTTTTGTACAAAATTAGAGATGTCCTAAGTGTAAATTTGCGTTTTAAACTTTGTGAAGCGATTATTTTGTCCAAATTGAATTATTGTTTGGTTGTATATGGTCCCTGTTTATTTAAGAAGACACACAAATTAATTCAAAGAGTGCAAAATGCCTGTTTACGTTTCTGCGTGAAGGTGCCTCCTAGATCGCATATAACACCTTTCTTGAATAAATACAATATCTTGCGTATGAATGCCAGGCAACAACTTTATTATGCAACCCTAATATTTGAAGTGGTTGGTACTAAAAGACCTGAGTATTTATTTAAAAAATTGAATTGGCGTGATCCTTCCTTTGTTTGCAGACGTCCGGTTGATACATTGAATATTCCCTATTGCTTGACAGCAGCATTCAGTGGTAGCTTCCGATACCTGGCTTCAAAGTGTTGGAATAATATTCCTCCCCCTCTCCGTAATCTTAAGTCGAAATTTAGTTTCAAAGCCAAATATACTGCTTTATTAATTGAGAGACAAAAAGGTGAATAAACACTTGAGCCAGGTATTTAGTTTTCAGGTATAATAATAATAATGATGAACGATAACTGGGGGAGACTTGATCAGGAATAGTGTACTGTTGCTTTTGGATTGTGGTGAGGGGTTCGATTACAATACTATAACGAGTGCAATAATAACGAAGCGTATTCCGCCGGCGTGAGACTTTCAATTTAGGACTGGCGTAAAATCAGCGCTGTTCATTGCATCAGCTCATGCTGAGCCAGATACCTTTTTGCTGCCATGGCGCACACTGAATGGGATTTTTATTTAAGTATATATTGTCTTTTAAATGTGAAAAATTAATGTATGTATTTTATTTGTTTTGTTATCTTTATATGTATTCGTGTGTCATGTGTATTGCAAATAAATGTTTTTCTATTCTATTCTATTCTATTCTTATTTTGTTACAGCTCGGTTTCGAAATCCAATGACTACTGCTTTAATAAGTGAAGAAAGAATACTAAGTATAACATAATTCGCTGAGAATAATATAAACACCTTTATTGTACAGAATGACAGTAATTTAAGAACAAACTGAATAAACTTTAAAATTGACTTACGTAGATGGTAAAACAAATAAGGGAACTCGCTGGAACTAGTTCGGAACTAAGATTGTTCCAATCTCGCGCGAGACCGATACACAGTCTATATAAAACACAGTAGTAGTTGATCTCGTTTAAAGGCTAAGGAATTCTGATACAAAAAAATACAAAAAAGCTGTGACGGCTGGATTGGAAAAACTTTGGGGATACTTAGACATATTATTTATATGTGAATAAAATGAGAAGAGCAAAACCAGTAAAAAGATGACGAACGGATGTCGATATTTGGACAAAAATGGATATGTAAGACAAGAGACAAAAAGTTATGAAGAAAATGGTGACTACATACATAATAATAATAATACATATATAATAATAACATAACATACATATAAAATGAAATTATCTAATAACTAATAGAACTCATGGCATAAATGTTTAGATGACGAAAATTTGTAAATTTTATTTTATTTAATTTATATTAAAATGCGACTCTTTTGATTGCACTCATCCTGGGATTGTTTGAATCTTCTCTCTGAGATCAGGATGAAAACTAAATATAGATCACGCTCTCTCCACTCGGCGAAGCTTATCCACTTCATTTCACTCTATTTCACTCTTTTCCATCCTAGCGTATAGGAACAACGTGAATAAGCCGAATTGTCTGAAAGTAATCTTGATAAAATTCTGATATGTATTACTTAAATCTTGACAGTACTGTGACGAAATAAGAGCAGCTACAACAATGTTGAAAATCTCGAATGTACCAGTATTCTGTTGAGTATACTCAAGAACTCGCATAAAATCTTGGAAAAACAAATGAGCACCACACATTCCGTTTCCTAGACATCCTGTATCGAAAATTTCTACTTTTGAGTATTTATCCATGCTAATGTTGAATCTATTATCACTATTCAAACTATTATTGTTTTAGAACATCCTTATCGTTTTAAATTGTTACTTTGTAAGGCCCCTGATATTAATATTCAAAAAAAAAGAACATAACTATAACGCATAACGTAACGTATTCGTGTAACAATTTCGATTTTACTCCATAAATTTTTATACCGGTTTATATATATATATATTCTTAAGTAGTAACCCACAAAAATATCCCATAAAATAATTTCACGTGATGAAATGATTCCACGTTTTATAAAGATAAAGTTAGATACGAAATTTTAACTCTGCTTATGTCCGGAATGTTATTTTTATATTGTTATCCATACATATAGCAAAAATACTAACTTAAATGTTAAAATAGAAAAGAAAAAGAAGTTACAAAAACTTTATTATGAATCTCAGTAATAGGTAGTAATGTTGAGATCGCATCGCGACAATGAACTGTGAACCTATAAGTTATAGAGTTAATTAAGTACCAACAGTTAAGTTGAAACTTGGTCCATTAGCGAGAGCATTAGGATAAGGGTGACTTAAATAACTTAGCGATGTAAAACATTTAGTTGGAAATCAATGATTTCATTGTACGTAAAATGTTCACATTAAGACATTTTGTTTTAGTAAAATTAAGGACGGTAACGAACGCCCTAAAAATATGTAACAAATTTATTCTGTTTTAAACACTAAAATAGCTTAATTTAATAGTGATTCCAGTAATTTTAAATATACTCTGAGTCAGGTTATATTCGTGACTTTTTTGTAGCAATTGAAAAAATCTGGCTTATCTTCTCCTAAATGCAGGTTTTCTCCATTTCTCCCGATATTTTATTTCGCTGTTATAAAGCTTAATTATTTTATTATTTTAGCATAATCGTGGTAACAATACTTTTAACCTACATTTGATATTGATATTTAATAAGAAATTGATCATTATGTGATCATTATAAGATATTTATTAGTTGTGATGTATCATTGATCTATTGATATTGACAGTGGCCATGAGCGATACGATCTGCTTCAGTTGGTGATTATGGTGATTATGAAAAGGGAAAAGATGGACAAAAAAGAACAAATATCAGATAGTGGACCCATAGCTAACGCAGTTTAACTGTTCTGAAGAACTAAAGACAAATGGACTGTGTCTTGTGTTACTTGTGTTGAAGGTTGGCTATGTATAGACATCAAAAGTGCGCTAATCTTGATAGGATAAAGAGTAAGAAATACGGAGATTAGGAGTGATATATCTTCTCACTTACTTAAATTGCTGTTATTTTACGACTGCCTTAGCTGTGCTCTGCAGACACATAGTGTGATCACTAATAATATTAATTTCATATTGTAAACAATGTTATTTCAATAAAAAATAATTTATACAGATTTTCCATATTTCATCCGAAATAATTTCTGGTATCGCGTGCGGTTCCAGCGGAGACCACGCGCTGCGGTCATGTTACATTTGTTTTGGATAAATTCCATTTATTTTGAATTACTCACTAATTCCGAACGAGATGTGTCCAACAAAGAGTAATTAACAGGCCTTTGAAATTGTTAGGTGCTATTTACATTATATGACAATCAGTATTTAATATAACATTTGGAAATCATATGCATTTTGTTACTGGAATAATCGAAAATTGATTAAACATTGCGATTGACTCAATAGCCTATCTCTATCTAATCTGCATTTGTGATACAATAAATTCCGTTTATTTAATACAACGATGTAATGTTATAATAAAATTTTATTATGTCATAATGACATTTAAACATATTTGCCATATGAAACATATGAAATTTAACTATTAAATATAGGGCGGCATAATATCGACTTAATAGTATATTTCTGTATTCCAGGTCGCTGCTTTTAATTGACTTGTCGGTTCCGGCGACTTCGTCCGCTTTGAAAATTAAATAATTTATAATACCTGACAAAATATATATTTTAACTACATAGCATAGCATAAAGTATATAACGCTTGACATCTTCATTGCTAATATAGCTTTTGCAGGCGTTGGATTGGCTATTTATTATTTTCTGTACTACAGTACTATTTTCTGGATGAAGTTGTCCTTTTCTGTATGTCTGATAACGTATACCTATGTAAAATTTTACGATAGGTAATCTATTGAGTGGTTAAGGTGTGGAAGGGTAACAGGCAGACAAACAGAGTATTAGTGGAGATTGAAATATTAATTGTAGGGTCTGATTTATTACAATAACAAGGAAGTGTCTAATGTCTTCTTTATGTACCTAAATGTCGACAAACAGGCTAACAATCTACCATGTAGTAGCTAATTGCTAAATAAAAATTACGAATCAAAAATATTAATGAATAATCTCCTTCATATAGGTAATAGAAAGAGCCTAACAAATTATAAATTTTAACATACGAATTGTTATTCAAAATGTTATTATAAATTTTGCAATTCACGCAAAGGCTTCAATTTTCTCTCTTGAAACAAACAATTCTACATATGTCAAAATTTGAAATGACATGTTTGTGATGGATTAGTTCTTCATCGACATAGAGGAAATATTTGACACATATCACACATTTAACATACATAAAAGTTGGCAGGTTGTATTTTTCAAGAATAGGCTTTTATGCTGTTCAAGCATTTCAATTTTTTTTATTTTTTTTTATTTATTTACACAAGAATAACAATATATTATGGTACACAGTTGAGGTGCATCATAAACTCAGTTGAGTTTCTAGCGTACACCTGAGTTGTCTACAATGAAGAAAAGTAGGTACAAGAATTAAAAACCTAACATAGAAATACATACAAACAATACTTCTAACCAACGCAACACAATGCGTCCGCTTGTCCCACTCTAACATGCAGCCAGCTCGCATAAGTGCATCCTCGTTGATAACAAGACTGCACACCTGCTACAGGCTGTTTAAAATTTTATCAACTTATAGTTTAAACTCTTAATATTAATTATATTTACTATTATTAGTTACATATACATAATATACATATAAAATAAAAATAACAATAATAATATACATATACAATTACATATACATACACACACATGCGCATTTATTTGCGTTATACTAGATATTACGTATAAAATATTTTTTTAATTTATATTTAATATTTTTTAGGTTTAAATTATTTTTTAAATCGGTTGGCAAATTATTAATAAGTTTGAAGCAGGTGAAGCCGCGGGACGCAGCTAGTTCGACTAGCTTAACCTATTGGATTCGACGTTTAACCTTCTTCTCGAAGTTGGCACTGTACTGCCTAATTGGAATGTTTATGGAACGAGAGTTAGGGATTTGTAATTGTTTGATTGTATGCTACCTGAACATAATCAAAGTTTGATGCGGGCGAAGCCACGTGATTCTTAGTAGAATATATTCTTGATGTATTAGATCTGGATATTTTTAGATGTCCTATAGGAGCCTATAAGTGTAACCTTAAACAAGCCTATTTACTTTACTGCCTATATGATCAAGTACTATTTATTTACTAGATGGTAAATAACCCGCCCGCGATAACCCGCCCGCGAAGCCCGCGACTTCGTCCGCGTTCTGGATGAAAGGTAACCTATGTCCTTTCTGGTGTCCCAGACAACGTATATGCAGACAACGCAATTTCATGGTGATCGGTTCCGTATTTATTGGATGAAAGAGTTACAAACATCCATACATCCATACAAACTTTTGCATTTATAATATTAGTACTGAATTATTATTATCTAACACGTAAGTTGACCTACGACACGTAAATTACGATATTAATTCCACAGCTGTTTAACCAAACAGCTAGTTTGGTTTAACAGCTAGGGTTACTAGCCACTAGACCAAACGTGTCAAACTATAAAACTTTCAAACAATTCATATCGAAAGCTTTCGATTAATTAGAGATCCATTGGTCGATCAAATTAGTAAACCACAATTAAAACTAAAGTTACAATCAACTACCCACCTGCCAAAGAAACGAGCACCTATTGGAATTCGAAATTGGAAACTATCTACAAAGTCCAATACAATGTATAATATAATATCACAACGTCATCTACATATACCTTAGTACCCTCCGATAACTATTCCAATAACGAAGTCGACTCAAAACTATGTGCATTGTATAACTTATTTGAATAGACTTGTTTCTATCTAAAGTTATTATACTTACTTAATTAACAGTTAAGTTATACATTTTTTTTAATTGAAGTGAAAGTTAACAAAACAAAACCTAAAAATATATTTTTTTGAAATCTTTATTTTTATTCGATATAGTGATCGTATTTAAGTCGCAGTCCTTCAAACAATAGGGATTAGGCAAAACTTAACATCTATATCTATCTTTTACATCTGAGTTGACATGTTTGAGTGCTGTGTGACTATGTTTAAATAAAATAAAAAATAAAAATAAAAATAATTAAAATTAAATAAGTTCCACCGACAGTAAGTAAGGAGTAAGAGAATCAATTTCCAAGAATATCAACAAGCATTTGGTGTGCAAATTAAAATGATATCTAAACAATCCCAGACGGCTACAAAACAATACGACTAAATCAAAATGAAGGACAATCAATTTGAAATTCATCACGAAGTGTGATGGGACCAACAAATCTATTAGGAACGGAGGCTGGAGTGTATACGTAAATCAATTAAGTACCGACAAGGCGGACCGTGTTGAGGGCACCAGCCCATTTTGGTGACATCTATCCTATTTTAGCAACAGCAATCCTTGGGGTGAATCTTCTCAGTTTAATTCGGATATCACTTGTGGAATTGAAGACGAATGCGGTTCGGCTATGAAATTGGCGGATTAAATTTATGTATTAATTTATACATGTTACTTTTGGTATTAGATCTTTATAATACTGATTTAGTGACACATTTTACTAGATTAATAGGGCGGATTTCAAAAAATTCTATTTTCTGAAAAAAAATTACCTACTGCCCAAAAAAGACCTTTCTTTTCCTAGTAATAAAAATTTTCAACGACAACTACATTTTTTTTAAGCGTATTAATTAACTTAAGTTCTGCACTAAAGCTTATTGAAGCTTTAGTGCAAAAAACTATTATTTATTAATTTATTATTTTCTACTTTTATTTATTTTTACATATAATATTTTACACAATATTTAAGAAAAACCTTCCAATTTTAAATCTATTCGGTATTCGGCAACGGATTTTAATGCGTATTTAGTATATAATTTACAAAGTTACGCGGGCGAAGTCGTAAGTATTAAACAACCATTTAATTAAATATGAAGTCGACATCTGGTAAGATTTTTAGGAATAAACAAGGCTTCAGAAAAGAGGCTTACTTATGTAATCTTATTAATTTAAATTAGCAGATGTCTCTGACGCGAGATATTTTTATATTTATCCTTACTAATACAGCAGCTAGTCTAAGATAATCTACAAAGACGTTGTGTTCATTTTGGTAATATTGTGTTTGATCTGTGGTTAGTCCACAGGCTGAAGGTCCACTTAATGGTAAGTGGCTACAGTAACACAAGTACTGCAAGTCCCTTGGCGACCATAGTAGGATTAAGGATAAGGGTTTCTAGTGCTAATTTTTATTTTTATTTCTTAGTTTGACGAAGATTTTAGTAACTATGAAATCTAACGCATTTGCTTGTTGATACGAATGAAAAAATAATCAGAATAAGGAAGTACTCAAATTGAGTACTCAAACTCAAAAAGGTGAGTTTGAGTACTTCCTTATCCTGATTTTGAGTACTCAAACTCTAAAAGGTGAGTTTGAGTACTTCCTTATCCTGATTTCCCTCTTTAAGGTCATATTTTTCCTCTTAATCTTATTCGAGGTATGCAGTGTACTTTCATCTCCTATGACGTTCCTTGAGTTATAAGCGGCAGTAATCTAGTCACTTAGCATGAACCAGCTTACCTACCAAATTCACATAAAAATATTTTCAAAATGAAGTCCGCTTAAATTCCGCTCCCGCTTGCGTCCACAGTGTTGACCGCATACTATGGTGGCGTCAGATTCGCGGCTGCCTCCTATATTTACATAAAACCAATTACAGCTCGGATCACCGTCTCAGGTCGCGACTACCACATTCCGCAAATTTATACTAAATGTAAATAAAGTTGAAATTCCAATGACATCCTATCGGTTAATAAAGCGAAAATGTGATTTATCCTCTTCTGCATCTGGAACATTAGTAGAGACTTATTAAGATTTTACCTACACAAATTTTGTTCTATCTAACTTAGAATTGAATTGAATTGAATTCTCTTCGTGGTCTCCCGGCATCTATGAAGTATGTCCTATTAATATATTAAATTACGTATTTAAATTATATTTTTATATCAACAAGATGAGATAAATATGTCATTACAACATTAAACATACAACTTCGAAAACGTCAGTCGGCGAATCCAGCTCGGGTTGGCAGCGTTTGGGAAGCTCCAAGACATCGACTCGTACAAAATTCCTCAGTGTCTCAAAACAAAACTTTTCGACCAATTTGAATTGCCAGTGATGACATATGGCGCTGAAACGTGATTTCTAACCATCGTAAGAAAGCTTAACGTCGCTCAACGAGCTATAGACAGATATGCTCGGAGTTACACGTACTAAAGATACCTACATAAGTCGGCGGATCAGTAAGTTGAAGTGGTAGAGGGCAGGACACATAATAGTATGGAGAGCTGACGGCCGCAGGGACCGGAAAGTTCTCTAGTGGACGTCACGGACTGGAAAGCGCAGCGTAAGACGTAAGCGTAAGACCCACAAGGTGGACAGACGACCTGATAAGGGCAATGTTCAGCAGTGGACATCCTGCGGCTGAGATGATGATGACGATTATATAAAATTAGTAGATATATTGAGTGATTTAAATTATTTCATAAAAATGTTATAATTTTTTTTTATAATAAATTCAGTATTAAGTATACCACCTACCTAAACTTCAGTTTGATTCGGTTCAGAACAGTGCCTTGCATTGGCCGTCTCAACATTCACCAGGCCATTCCATTTAGCAAGTAACCCGTGAAATTACAATTTAAAATAACCACCACAAAACGCTGTTTTGGTCTCGAATAAAAACCAGTGAAATCAATTAGAAAACAAGTCACACCTCGCGCACATAAAAAAAAGCCAAACAAAACCCCCAAACAGTAGAAAAGGGGATAGGTATTATCGTGCGCATTTTTACAGAGACGCTTGGCCACGAGGCGCCTTTGTGAGTTGAAAAATTAACACGTACCTTTTACTAACGAAGATTTAGTTAATTACAACTGTAAATTAAGTAATGAAAGAGCAGTAGGGACGTGATGCGATTCTAAATTTTCCACTATATAAGCCGCTCAGCGTAATTGGATCCCGTGACTTCTCAACAATTCCACTTAAATGGAAAACTTTTTAATTTAAAGTGATAATATAAAAAAAAAACGTTAAATAAATAAATTGAATCTACATTATAATAAATTTATATACTGCTAAAATAAAATTTTATCTTTATAATATAAATATTAGAATCTTTAGAATCTAATATCTTTAGAATATAAATATAATCCGTACTATAATATTATAAAAGCGAAAGTTTGTATGGATGTATGGATGTTTGTAACTCTTTCAAGCAAAAACTAGAAAAAGAATTTTTTCTTTAATTCTTCGCAGGTTTCTTTCTTTTGTTTTATCTGTCTGTCAAAATCTAGACTGGGTGTGCGTAATCACCTAGGGTAACTAAATCTATTAAATAGTAATTCACCAATTAGGTGACTACTTGTAAGTTTACCTGCTCATGTGTAACTTAATATTTGATTGAAATGTTGGAATTATCAGCTGCGAATTTTGGATGGGAAAAGAAAATTGGGATTATTACGTTTTTCGGGGAATTTTCCTTTTCATAAGAACCTTTCTCAGACTTCAACGAATATTTGAATCACTCGAATTTTAGCGATTCATTTTTATCTATTATAATACTATAAATAAGTCATCTCTCTTGCTACCTACTTATCTTTTATGTATTTCCTTATGTAAATTTCTTTTTCTCGCTTACAGTTGCAGACTTTACTGAACCGCATTTTTATAGGGGTACCAAATTTTTATACGGGAGAAGCTGCAGACAAATGTTAGTCGATAAAAAAAGAAGTAAGAATAGGTAATGTTTATGTTATGTTAATCATTTTTTTTAATAAATATTTGCACACAGCACAAAAATTCAGTACAAAACTTAAATTAGGTAGTTATAAAATTGCAACGGTTATGCAAAGTTGCAAATTTGGCAACATATTGGTCAATTATAAATACTAATGAATGCTGTTGATTTAATAACAGACGATTGTAGGTGTTACAATTTCACAACTATCACAATTGTTACGAATATTTTTTTGGATTTTACGAATTTGAAAAAAATCGCCTAAGTCAGAAGCTTGAAGCTTGAGGGTCTGGCGACAGTAGCCATCTTCTCACAAAAGCTAGTGTCGTTCGGCGACGGTAGCCGACCACCACCAAGTCAAAATTTTGAGGTTTCTTTCTTCTTTTAAATATAATTTTATTTAATTATATACTCCTCACATAGTCAAAACTGATGGATAGGCAGTAGCACGATGTGTCTTAAACATATTTAGTAGGTTCAGTCAGGAGACGTAATATTCTCGCGTCAGTGAGCGCCACTCAAGCGCACTGACTTATCAACAACGCTCTCCGCGCCTTCCCATTCGTTTATTTACATACATTTTGTATGAAATATGTGCTCACTTGGAACAATATTTATACCGTTCTTATATTTTCACTCGTTAGTGACATATTGTTTCTACATGTCACTAACGAATGAAAATATAAGAACGATATAAATATTGTTCCAAGTGAGCACATATTTCATATGTTCTCATTAATAGTTGAACTTCAAGTCAACTTCAACTATATTAATAGTTGAAGTTGACTTGAAGTCTTTGTTGAGAAACATCCGTTAATGGACGAAATGTATTTCCGAGCTCATATAATCCAAATCTTTTCAAAGTTCGAGTGAATCTTCTAAGTGAGCTCATTCCATCATAAGCCTCATCCTTGCTACACAGCTGGTTGTTGACCAAGAGCAAACCCACCCATCTCTAATAATAAAAAAAATCGCGGGAATACAGACGTACGGCTGGCTACCATCCTCATCTTGTCGAAATACCTCCTTTTCGGACAGCGCTTTGAAACATCCTTTATAATGCGCACTGCCAGGGTTTGGAACTCCCTGCCGGCGTCTGTATTTCCGAGCACATATAACCCTTCTTCTTTTCAAGGTTCGAGTGAATAGGCATCTTCTGGGTGAGCTCGCTCCATCTTGGGCCTCATCCTTGCCACATGGCTGGTTGGTTGGCCACATGTTTGATTGGCCAAGAGCAAACCCATCTCTAATAAAAAAAAAAACCTGTCAATTATTACTATAAATGAAAGCAGAATGAATCTAAATAATAAAAAAAAATCAAAATATCTAACTAAACAGTTATTTTTTAGTCGGTATCTCTCAGACGGTAAAAAAACTATATTTTGTAGGTGGAGGTGCGTAAAATTTCGCGGCTCCTTTATCACTAGCACCGTCTAATTGAAGCTAACCAATTTTCCAGTTAACTGAACGGTGAGACGGAATGATTGACCGATTTAATCAGACCGAGAGAGTGAATGAGAGGATTGGTCGAAGCGCAGGAAAAAATTGATTGGCTTGAGTCAATTCATTTGCGGTAGGTTTTTGTTGACACCTTCGCAGGTTTTTTCAGGATCAGACGATCCCGTACTTAATGACAGGACATCGAGGTCTCCGAGGAGATTATCCACTTATCTATATAAGGACACTTATACTTACTCTTATTTAACAACTAAATCTCGTTCATAAATAACTAAATACCTACGTTTATGCAGGTAAGTAGTACTTAGTACTTAAGTAAAGAAATAAAAAGTTTTAAACTTTAAATTTTTTTTATAAAAAATTAAGTAAATGTGTAGATATTATACCTATCTACAAGGTCTGACTGTCGACAGTCAGCGTTCAAAAATAAAAATAATAACGCCTAATTAAATATAAAACCAATAATTTATTAAATACTAGTGGCCCGCTCCGCCCGAGTTCAAAATAAAAACTATCCTATCTTTTAGTTGGACCAAATTACACATAGTTACGAAGTTTTATCAAAATCAGTTCAGTAGTTTTATATATAGCATTTGCCCGCGACTTCGTCCGTGTCTGATCGCTACCAAAGGAACACCCGCTGGACTAATCTGAAGATTGTCTGAAAGTTTCATCAAAATTAATTCAGCTGTTTTGGAGTAGGTATATAGGAGACATAACATACACACATCGATTTAAGAAGATTGCTGCTGTTACCTATTCCTATACTTAGTCCAGAGCACTATGCTCTGGACTAAGTATAGGAATAAGGTTCGATTTGAAAAATGCTCCCTTTTGTCACTTTGAACTCAGCAGACGAACTGTTACATTAGAGACCTTTCAATTACCGTTTGTAATTGCACTGGACTAGGTACAAGTACGGTGATGCGAACGCGAGGCAGGAGACAGTGCAAATTAAAGGCACTATGTTCAACTGCATCGGAGTTAAAACTATTAACTACAGTAAAAACAGATAAGTATACATGTAATCTATAAACAAAACATTACAAAAGATAGGCAAGTGATCAATTACAATAAAGATAGGTATAGCGGATGAGCAAACGAAATAACGTAGGTTACATACACATTTTACACCACAGCGAAATATTTAATGTATATTATATATTGAGTGAAACTTTTGAAAATCCTACAGGAACCTAACGGTATTTCAGGATAAAAAGTAACCTATATTATTATGTTAATCCAGGTAATTAGCTATCTGTGTTGAAAATACCCGCTGTTACAGTAGTACAACCAAGAAGTACTACTGGTAGTGCTAATGCTACAACGTTGTATCACTAGTACTACTGGTAGTACAAGTGACACTCTTTAGAGATGGTAGTACTGCTAAATCAGTTTAGTAACTTTTACGTGAAAGAGTAACAAACATCCATACATGCATACATACATACATCCTTACAAACTTTCTATTTATAATAAACGAGCTGACCCCCCGAATTTCGTACCGTCTCAAAATCATTGTTAAATAATATTAATTAATAACATGAAACCGATCGATTTGACAATACAATTTATTTCTATAGTTAGTAATTTTACTTTTTATTTTATTTTTCGATATTTAAACGGTTATTAAGTGGTGTAACTAACTGGACTTTCTTATGTACCTTCCTATATTAATAATCTAGATATTAGTAGGACATATATCTTGCAGTTACAGAAACAAGTTACAATAGGAAGTAATAAAATAAACAATTTGGAAATCCATATCAATTTAATATACTTATAAATTCTTTCTTTACATAATAATATTTAAGTATATACATGACAAAAGAACACAGAAAAAGATACATATTCCAGTAAAAGATTCTTTAGCTTTTAATAGTTTTAATTTTAATATTAGACCAAGCATTAACAGTCTAAAACCAAAGACTATATAAGTATAATTGGGAGTATAGACACGGCGTAGCCCACAAAAAATGGTAGTAGTAAAATTCGTCCACTCGAGCCGAAGTGGACGAATTCGCACATAGTCGCTCGCTATTCGTAAGCTAGTCAATATCGTTGTGCAGTATACATTGATGCGTTAGTACAGAAGACTTTTAACTAGTTTCTTTTTACAAAAGTAATATTCATTTGGCATTGCGTGTCAATCTCTCAGTAAGTTCGTAAGTATGATTTTAATACTACCACAGATTTCGGGGCTTTTTGCTTGCTACGCCGCATCTATAGTTTAGATCAATGTCTAAAACATATTACAAAAACCTTATAAATTATGTATACCTACAAAACTTATCGTGAACCATTTTTAATAAAAAATATTAATTTTAACTAAAATTCCTTTAATCGAAAATTTATCAACCAGTACGTTATATAAACTATGAATATAAAAATACCCAAAAACTAATGAAAATTTGAAATGAGTAAGGATAAAATAGTGATTATGTACAATAAAAAAAAACTTTGAAAATGCCTAAGTATAATTCGTTTTTCTATACTTGTGTATTATTTTGAATACCATATAGACGTGTCTTTTTATTGTAGTAACGGTTTATAAATCTCATTCACAAGTCTAAATTAGGGTGTAAACACACGCCAATCCTAAAAATTTGCATTTTTAAAAAATATGTTAGAAGAAACTATCAATGCAATTGGTTTGAAAAAAATATATGTTATACTTAAACATGTGAAGAACAAATTGTATTGTTTAGAATTTCCATTGAAGTAGTAGAAACCCCACAATAAAAGTTAGAACATAAGAAGAATTTGACTTATATTGAAATTTGTTGCGAAAACGGTTTATTGCGCGCAAATGATTCCTACACCGAATAATAAGTCAATATCATTTAAAAAAAGTGTATTGATTTTTTTATCTTTTTTTAATGTAGTTTTTTTTAGACCTGTTGAATTGTTTCCGCCGCCTCGGAACTCTAAATATATGGAGCTACAGTGTCTCAGTGACTGCGTTGAGGTGTGGATTACGTTTGTGTTTTTCGTGTGGAATTAGTATGATATATATAAACATTCTAAAGGTCATATCGGTGAAGGTCAAATCGTCAATGTCATTCGCCTTTGTGAATCCCTCTAAAAATGTGCGACAGATGGCGACAGCTCAATGGATTCGGAATAATATCCAAAACCAAAACTTTTAGCAGCACATAAAAAATTTGCAATTAATTCAAAATGTTGCTTAGATCTGTTTGATTGAATACGCTGTTAAGTGTTTGGGAGTCCATATTATATAGAAAACTAGCTGTTGCACGCGACTTCGCCCGCGTAACTTTTTATAAAATATAGCCTATGTTACTCGCTGATATAATGTAACTTTCTATGTATTATCTCTAAAATATAATTTGTGAATAAATGTGCTGATTGTACAATTGCCATTATTTATTAGTTACTTACCAAGTTAAGTTAGGTACATTGTTCTTAGTTACTTGTTTAATGTATGTAATATCAGTCTATAATTGTTTTCCTGAATGAATGAAGGAATGAATGGAATAAAATAAGACAAGTCTATATGTGCGGTTACATTTAGTCTTGGCGATTCATATTTTTATTATTTTTATTTATGAATATTTCAACTTTAATGTCATTTGTGTTATTCATTATTTTAAAAGGTTACATTACAATCTTATCATTATTAAATTGTGGCCTAAAAGTAAGCTTTTTTGTCAATTTTTTTTGAGATTAAAGATTGGTAACAAACTCGAAATTAATGAAGCGATATGAACACTGGCTACTTTACAATAGCCACTAAAACCGTTTAATTTAAAAAAAAGACATTAATATCACCTATAAATAGGTATGTATACCATGCGTGGTCATTTTACCCATTCAGCATTATTTTTAAAGTAATAAACAAATATATATTTTTTATAAATTTTTAAAACAAATACAAGCATGCAATATCGGTATATTATACCTTATCCCATTGTCACTCATTTTTCTGTGCTACACACGTGATCTAAAAACTACAAAATCATTACAATATATTATTTATTAATCAGTAAGTAAATTATTACAAATCATAGCTAAAATACACTTTCAATAACTAAGAATACAATATAATATTAAATCCTATAAATAAACAATATACAAAAGTACGAACTAGTAAAATAAAAAAAAAAAACTTAAAATAGAATACTTACCACTAATCAAGTTTTAGTTTTAAAATTACAACTATGCCGAGTGGTACCAAGAGTGATAAAATTAATTATCAAAAGCTTAAACTTAAAACACACAATCAGAACATAATAGCGATCAATAATTACTCTGTTGACATAGTCTAGCGTTTTCTAAGTTTATTTTGTGTCATTGTTACGAAAATCTTATTAATATCAGTATAAGTAGACCATTTTTTGTTCATTTGTTCATCTGCGTCCATTTTGTTTTTGGATACTGTATAATAGAGTACGAATTGGTATTATGTTTTGTTTGTTCTGCATTCGGTGAACAATTCAATTAATTCTGTATTCGGTGGTCCTTGATTAATTCTGTATTCGGTGGTCCTTGATTAATTCTGTATTCGGTGGTCCTTGATTAATTCTGTATTCGGTGGTCCTTGATTAATTATGTATCGATGGTCCCTGTTTAATTCTGTATTCGATGGTCCTTGTTTAATTCTGTATTCGGTGGTCCTGGATTAATTCTGTATTCGATGGTCCCTGTTTAATTCTATATTTGGTGGTCCTTGATTACTTCTATATTTGGTGGTCCCTGGTTTGTTCGTCTTCAGTGGCTTCTGGTTAATTCGTTTCACTGGTTCCTGGTTAAGTCTGTATTCGGTGGTCCTTGATTATTTCTGTATTTCGTGGTCACTGGTTATTTTTTTTTCTGTGGTCTCTGGTTTTTTCTGTATTATGTGGTCCCTGATTTGTTGTGTATTCTGTGGTCGTTCAGCTCGAAATCGTTATCTCCTCGCACCATTCGCAAGTCGCGCGTAAGAATGCAACTGGTTGTTCCTCTCTTTGGGTCGTGCTAATTTAAAACCAACAGATCTTTGAATATTGTTCCTTAGTGCGGACTCTGTTAGTTGTTAGTGGACGGCACAAACATGAAATGAAAACATATTTTTACGTTTAACAAGTGTTGTAGTTTGTAGCATTAGTTGTAACGAAAACACTTGAGACCCTAATTCAAATAATTGTTATCAAAAATGATTTAATTAATGCTAGGCATTATGTACCTACATGTGATCTTGATACTTTTTAATATTTTCCTAGTTTTCACGCAAGATGTCAGTCGTAGTACTGCACATCAGAAGTGAAAAATTTCTTAGCTTCAAAAACTTGTAAACATTATTTTTTAATTGTTAATAAAAATGAGAAATGTTAGGAAATACTTTATTAGAAATTATTATTATAACAACAGTGCCACTTAACGGTTTACTCCTAGAACATTACACACAACGCCATCTAACGTCTAAAAATTGTATTTCTTGGGTGACACTGATATCATCTCGCGAGTTCTGTGTTTTATCCCCATACAAAATTAGTGCCTAAAGCATCTAAAGAAGTTTTCACTTCAATAACCTATTCACTTTTATCATTGGAATCAATATCCAAAGAAGATTAAGTAATAAGTATGAATACCATTCTTAGAATCTCCACAAACGTTAGAATACAATGATATTCAAGTAAGAAATCGCACAATATTTTTGTATGTTTATAGAACACAGAAAGTGTTTTCGTTACTTTTTAAATGTTACAAACTATAACAATGTACCATCCGAGAAAGGTGGCTTTGGAGTTTAAGATATTTTATTTTTCAAAAAAATTTAATGTAATGTTAGTGATTAATGAAAGGCAAATACAGTCTGCGGCATGTGCCGGAGGTTTCTTGAATAAAAAAATAAACAAATAAATAAATATATTAGTAAGAATTGATTAAATATTATTAATAGTGAATAGTGTAAATAGTATGACATTAGTAAGGCTAAGGATAGTGTGGAAACATAGGCTCACTTTGTTGGGCGCCGTTGTGCAGGGGCGTCCCGTCTCTCGATAGGCTGGAGCCGAATCCGGCCTTCGGAGGCGGCTGCGGCTTTTTGAAGGCGGCCACTCGCGCCACTTGCACCGGCTTCACTATGCGACCTGCGCGTGCGCAATAAATATTTTCAATTATTTAGTGGACCACATTATGCAAATTTCAAATATATCGCTCATCATCATTTTATGATGATAAGAAAACACCGCAACAAAACTCCATAGTGACCAATGAGCTATTTCGACTCAATCAAATATTGAAAGTTGCTTTACTTTGATTTTTTTCACACTTTATTTTTTAATAACTTGTACTATTAATTTTTTTATATATAAACGGCGCTCGCATTAAAGCGGCGTGACAACATCTGTCTTGACGTTTATTTCTATTATCAAACAAAAAACAAAATAAAATTGTTATCCACTGAAAGTTGTAAAACGTATTATAATTGTATGGAAAAAAATTGTTATAATTACATAATAATGTTTAATTTTTGTTTGTTATTTCAATGATAAAATATAAAATATTAAAAGCAGTTAAGTAGAGCAACATTCTTTGGATAAATTATATATGTCGCAGGATGGCAGCGAAAATTATTTCTACATTTTGCAACAAAGACTAAACTATTAAAGAATAGCTGTTTCCCATATCCATAATACTTAGTGGTATACAATTATACATATTTCTATAATATTCTGAACAAAAAATCCAATTATCCTATGAGACCACATTACTCATACAAAAGTCTACATATCAATCCAGTAATTGTTGAAACTTCAATTATTTTCAAATTAATTTGCTACCCATAGAAACTAAACTACATTAAGCCTTTGAAGAATATTGGAATGTTTATGAAAATTTCTATGACACTTATTATGACAATATTAAAGGACTTACCACCATCGGTCCTGTTGCTGTTGATTCTTTGAACTGATCCGGTCAAATTTGTCCTGTCCATGAGTTCCCTTCTAATCCCTATTGGTTTATCTTTAACCGCTTCAACTTTGCCGGCCATGACAAAGGTAGAGTTCAAATCACCGGGTTCAATCGGATTGAAGATATTTTGATCGTTTACAACCTCTGACTCCGATTTTGCCTTCTTGGCCGGTGTCGACTCGTATATGTTCTCGAAGGAATCCTCTATAACTATAGTTTCATCTGTTGCAGTAGGCTTAGGGCATTTGCGTTTTTGAGATCTCTCTGTGTCCAGGCTGTTGCAATTTTGAATAACAAAATCACAAGTTGAATCGCTTAAACACTCATTTTCCATCCCCATCTCGATTTCTTTATTCATATATTCAAACTCAGGAATACCGTTCACACTCGTCGGCTTCTCGAGATTTAGGGTCGAGAGGAATTTCAAAAAGGGATCACCAATATCACACTCCTTGTCCTGATCGGACCATGTGATGCTTTGGAGACACTTTGCCTTCTTCGTCAAATTCAGATATTCCTCTGCCAGAGCCGGTGGCACTTTATCGTATCCCTTCAATGTCAGAAACAGCTTTTTCAGCATCTTTGACAAATCTTCTATGTAACAGGTAACCAAATTCTGTTCCTGATAGAGTCTCGTAAACAGTTTGAGGTCTAAGTCGGTTGAGGCTGAGTGGGTTCGATTGTCGAGGCGAAGAGTGACGGCTTCCAGCAAGTCTTGGAGGGCCGGAGCGTTGGTGCGAGCCGTGTCAAGTTGCTTTTGTAAGCGTTCTCGAGCTGTCCGCCAATGTTCCCAAGCCTCATCCACCAAACTGTTGAGCTGCACCATTTGCTTGGTGTAACTATCAACAGAGCGAACTTCGCGAGACTCTTCGTCAGTGAATATCTAATATGAAATGAGAAAATTGAATGTTACTAGTGTTAAAACAAACATTTATTTTATAACATAATGAACTTGTGTCAGCAGTGAAAGCAGGATTTTAATTAAAATAAATAAATATTTATAAATATTCGCGGAATGTAGGTTTACACAACATAGATGTATTTAGGTCACTACGTCGTGCCATTAAGACGTGCAAATATATAATATAAAACCATAAGTTACTTAATTAATAATTTAATATTTGACAAGCCTTTGGATGAGTGGTTCACAGGGTGCTTGCTTGCCTTCGTATCAGGGGCATTGGTTTCAACTTTAAAAATTAACCTTTCATAGTTGGCTAAAGGTGGGAATTCGAGGCAATGTATGGAACGTTATTCGAACACAGTGACACTGGCGCCACGTCACTGATTCCATGTCACTGATTCCATGTCACGGACGCCACGTCACGGACGCCACGTCACTGATTCCACGTCACGGACGCCATGTCACTGACGCCACGTCACGGACGCCACATCACTGGCGCAGCGTCGGTGACGCTATTGACGCTTTCTGCGAAATGCTACTTTTATGTATGAGTGGATGTTAACATTCGGGCAGCCCTTACAGAAGACCACGTGTACCTACTACATATTAGACGACTGATACGCGCGGGGTCTGTGCACTACGCAGAGTCCAACAGAACAGAAAATAACAGAAATTGTTGCTCTGAGGATACCTGATGATAGGCGTCCGCGGAGCGACTGCTGAGGAGGGCGGTGCGCGCGTGATGAGCCCGTCGCAGTCGGTTGCCGAGCGCCAACATCCGCCGCCTCGCCTGCAGCGACAGCAGTTGCGTCTGCGCAGCGCCCGCGCACCGCTCCGACTCCAATATGCGCCTACGCATCTCCTTCACTTCATTTCCTTGCTCCTCCTTCACTTTCACACTCGACACTAATAGTTTCGCTTCCAACTCCTTAACTTTATTCTTCAGTTCGTCAATGATCTTTCCGTATTGCGATATCCTCACGTTCGAATCGACGAGGTTCTTCTTAATGCTGAGCTGAATCTTGTTCGCTCTCGCAGCATATTTTAAAGTGTTATATGTATCTTCGTATGTTAGACTTGACGGTGAGACGTTGGCGATCATTACAGTTCTGCAATTTCCACCGAGACTATCCTTCAGGAGACGAGTCAATTTGGAGTCTCTGCAGGAGAAGGTATTTTTTATATTAAATATAAAAATAACAACCAGATATTTTATTAAAATTTGCGAAACAAAAAAAAACCTGTACCTGTAAGGAATGTATGCACTGCCGTCTGCCAGTTTGTTGATGCAGTTTCCGAGTGACAAGAGACTTCTGTTAATGTTGGCGCCTTCTTTAAAGCGCTCCCCCACACATCCCGTGGCGGAGGCACGTTCGCTGCCAGCCAGATCTATCATGGAGAGCTTCACCAGTCTAGACTCGCCGGAGGTCTTGTAACGCATCTTGATGTACACCTAAATGGAGGTAAATCAATTTAAATTAATAGTCTATAGTCATAAAATGTACAAAATAAACTTTTTTTCTTTAACACAGCATTTAAAGAATTTATTTAAAAGAACAGCTTTTGTACTTCCTCAGCTGTAGTCCTCAACTAGGTATATTATTTGCAAATCAAAGGTACTATATAAGTAAAGTACCATATAAAATATGCTAGCTTTTGCACGCGACTCGTTCGCGAAACTACATAAAATATGGCTTATTTTAATGTTACTCGCTGATATTGTAGCTTTCTATAGGTGAAAGAATTTTCTATATTGGCCCTGTAGTTTTTGAGTTTATACATAACAAACAAAAATAGAATTTCTCTTTATAATATTAGATAGGTAAATCTATTACCTGAAAAACTGCATGGCTCCGAGAACTTTCAGCATTTGCATCAGTCGGGTGTTGTGTTCTATTCTTATTTCCATTTTCAAGCATGTTTAATAGTTCCCTGGCAGTGTTTATGTTGTGCAGTGTGAGGCCGGCCACCATCACACCATACTTTGAGTCTTCGCGCAGTTGCAATGGTGTATTGGATGGCTTTAGTAGATCATATACATTTTCATTATAGACCTGTAACAAATGGAGAAACAAAATTTGATGAAGTAAAGTCGTAAAACGCTAGCTGTTGTCCACGGCAGATAAAGGGAATTAAAATTGTTCTATTTGTTGATCTAGAAAATATTATATTTAGTACCAAGTTTCGTTAAACATTTTTAAATAAGGGAACACTGCTTATTCAACATAGCTTAAGCACAAGTTGTCTACTTGATGGTAGGTAGCTACTACCTATAACCAACAATGCCACGGGTGTTGCAAGAGCCATGCTGAACTTAGTAGAATTAAGATTAAGGGATTAGAAGGAACAGGGAAATATTTAAAGATTTATTGTAACATAAATATTTATAACTTGAGAATTGGTCTCCACAATAAAAACTTAAATAATGCCTTTTTATGCATCATTGTACCTATATTTTTACAAAAACTTCCTTATTACTCTTCATAATTATCTTACAACTAATGAAATTATAAAGTTATAAAGAAAATTTTGAAATGGAAATGTAAGAAATATTTTCAAAAAGAATAACCATGTTGGTTCATTGCCAATTTTTCTTCATAGAATTCATATAAACCATTAGCTAGGGCCATTTATTAATATGTGTCAAACAAAACTTGGCCAAGAAAAACAATACACATTTTACTATGGAAAAAGAGTAATGGTTTTAAGTATTGCAAGGGCATACTGCTTTTGCAGCAATTTGGGTAGCCCGTCTGGCGGCAGTAACCAGCCTGTAACACAAGGCCACAGTAAAATAACTGCAGTAATGTTTGTGTGAATATCAGAGGCCATTTCCCTATACCTTCCTAATCCCTTCTTACTATGGTCGACAGCACACTTTCAGAAGCTGTGGTGTTGCTTGTGTACCTCCTAAGAACGAGTACACCGTCAGCATGTCTGACAATCTTAATATAAAGAAATAAAAGCTGTTTATTAAAGGTTGCTTACCTCTATGTAAGAAACACCTATGTCAAACTCCCTTTCACTTTGATAACTGTTTATTTCCCGAAACAAATGTTCCATAGTCAAATAAGTGATACCCGGTTGTGCAATACTACCAATCATAGTGAATGTCTTCCCTGCACCCGTTGCACCGTAGGCAAACACCGAGCAATTATATCCTTTCATGACGAATTGTATCATGTCTTTCGTGCTCGACTCGAACACGTCCATATTGGAGCATTCTTGCTCGAAAACGTGATCAAATACAAATTTCAATTCTTTATTTGGTCGTTTTAAGAAATTCGTATTGTTTTGTTTGACGCCTTGATAAAAAAATGGCCTGTGTTCCTCCTTGGGATCAAACACCAACATCTTATCGTCGACAACATCAACCACTGTGCGATAGTTTAATTCACTTTCTTTAGAATTTTGTGGCCTCACTCTCACCACTACCTTGATGTTAGCCGACATTTTCTGGGTTGATCCTGTTCTAGAGGGGCCAGGATTTCGTGGATTCGCAATGCCTGGACGCATATTCTTCACTGTTTTATTTGACATTTTCAAAGACGGTAGCAAACACTAGCACACAAAATATGGTCCAAATATACAAACCCATCAATGAATATTGTTAACCTAATGAACTGTTAAAGTAACGAAATGCTTACTGCGATATTTTTTTACTGTATAATGCACAAAGTTGATATAATTCACTCTAAACAATTATTTCTCAAATTACTTTAATACTATTTGCTTGTTTATTTTCTTCGTTTGATTCAAAATTTCAAACAACAAACTAAGAAGACAACCGTGTCAACCGTCAATGGCGTCAACCGTCGAATCTAATTTTAAATTGAATTTGACATAAACATAGCATAGACAATTAGACATGGCATAGACGCAGACGCCGCGTCACAGTCAATGTTGCCAACACTATAATTTAATTTTATATAATTTATAATTTGACATATTATTATAGGACATTTATCGTAATGTCACTTTAAAGGGATACGTGTAAAGTAGAAAATAAAATATAAATTAGGCTTGAAACCAGCTTGCTTGAAACAATAAATAATAACTTTTTGTAATTTAAGAATACATAACGAAATTGTGATTATAAATAATGTGATTAAAATGTGTTTTAAAATATTTGAAGTACAATTAACATACAAATGTTACAACTAAGATTTTTGAATCTAAATTTTAATCAACTACATTTTTTAGTCTGGCAAGATGAAAGAAAGAGACATATGACCTCCGCTTGGTTCTCTCTCTCTCTGCTCGGATTAGCCTCTGTATAAGGCGTAATGAAAAATATACTTTAATTATTGGTAATACAGTTTATTAAATGCAATTTTCTCAAGTAATCGGTCCTGTCATTCGTATATTATCTCCTACGTCCATGGACGGAACCTAGATACGAAAAGCGATGGAACCAGGAACCAAAAGTATCCAATAAGTGGACCCTCAGCCTGGCCATCGAACTTTATTTAAAAAAAAGTTTATGTTTTTCTAATTAGCTCGGTTTGGTATTGATTTGTATCATTCCCATGCCTACTTTAGAATATTTATATTTATTTCTACCTACGAACAAATATTTCTACAAATTGGTAGGCTTCATTTTGTAATATTTAGCCCATTTTCTTGTCATTGAAAAAATATTTATTGTACATACCAAATAGGAATTGTACAAATTACCTTAGATCGAGAGTGACGACTCTTAAATAAAAAGTCGCGAACTGGGTAGGCCAGGGTGTCTTTATTGTTACAACTTCGCTACATAAGAAACAAATACAATTTCCTCTTAATTTCCGCTACCGATCTTATCTGGACATAACGAGAGCTTTAACATTCAACTGGGGAAGCTTCGGCGGGAACTGAATTTCATTGTTTACGTATTCGGATATTTATAATTTTATAGTTGCGTTAAATTTGTCTTCTGATAGGTACATCTTCGGATAATGGCACAATAAAACTAAAATATACATTTATTTTTTATTTTTTATTAATACACCTTATCAGCAGCGAAACAATGTTTTAAAAAGGCTCTATATATATTCTGTTAATAGTTCTGCAAAATAGTTGTGTTCCATTTTTGTAATTCTTCTGGAGTTAACAAATATGTTGCAACCGACATGTATTGCGAGGGATCTTCCAAAATTTCAAGCAATTTCAATAACTTGTTCGCGTAACCAATTCGTTGGGCGTTTTCAATCTGACCAAAAAGATTATAACCCTTATGCCAGAAGTATGGCAACGATCCACTTTTTAGAGCGTCGTGCAATCTTTTAACCATTTTAATAAAAAGTGTTGAAGGTTTATTATTCCAAATACTGTTATCCTTACAATCGACGATTTCCCAATAGAAGAGCATTTTGATGTAATAGCTGGCAATTTTGTCCATTTTCAAGACATCGCGAAGTTTTTTTATCTGAAAAAAATAAAAACAGAAAGAAAGCTCAGTTATGATTTTAAATTTTAGTAGGGATCGGATAAACAGATTTGTTTTTGTTTTGGTAATTTTGTGTTATGTTTTCCCTAAGTAGGTATATCTTCTTCATAAGTAACGAGCTTTATGTGATCTATAGGTAAAAGAATCTTTAAAATGAGTTTTATCCATTACCAACAAACATTATATTATATTAGTGTAGTGTAGATATTAGGTAGATATTATATGGAATAAATAGATAGAAATTAAAATATACTCACAAAACGAATGGTCTGTTTCAAGTGGTTGTACCCGTGCATAATGTCTCTCTCTTGTAACGGAAGTACAACGCGCCAGGAGCGGTTGTTGTCATGCGGAGTGGGCTCTTGCGCCTTCCTATTGATCTTGGGTATAGTAAACCACCATTCCTTTGTACATTTTTTGGGAATGTCACGGTATCCGCGACAAATCGGCCATCTATCTTTGTGAAACCTGAACGCCGGTACTAAGTCCACGTCACAATAGAATCCATTGCCATCTTTGATATTCAAAGTTATAGCCGGTCCATTCTCTCTAACGCTTATATTGTACCAGCGACCATCCACTTCTATACGACTTAATTTGTTATGAGCCTTCCAAACTATACTCTTAAACCAATCCGTAAATTTCGATCGGAGTAAATAATTTCTTTCGTCCAACCACGTATATGCAGTCTTATTTATATCATAGTTATGCTGCTTGGGTAACAATTGAAATTGTTTTCCCATTTTCAGTTGAATATATGCGGGGTTTTTTGGTTCAAAAACAATATCACTGTCACCAGGATTGTTTGAATTTTCTTTTCTACTCACTGGAAAATCGATAGCAATAATCACATCGAATTCGTTTGGTTTATGTATCTTGAGGTTGTCATAGTGGCTGCCGTTAAATTGAACCTGCAAAACAATAAATGAACTTAAAAACGCATTTTTAGTGTTAAAATCGACAGACAGACGATCTACTTAAGCAACGCGACAGGTACTCCAATTACGTTCCAATTTGTAGGATTAATTATAAAAGATAAGGCAATGTACTCTAGTTTTCTAGTTGTTATTAATTTTATTATTTAGTTATGTACTTAGGTAAGTAAATAATAATCCAGTTGCCGTTTCTCTTTAACAAACCAAACATAATTAATTATTTAATTATTCATATTATAATTTTGATAGATTAGTGGGCATTGTATTGTATGCTCACAGTAATAAAGTAAATTAGTTATTATACTTACTTACAATGCTTGAATATCTTTCAAAATATACGTCAATATTCTTCATAGCCTTGTGGTATTGACTGAACACTTCATGAAAGACGTTGTAATATAATTCAAAGTCTTCATCATTCAGAGCTATGAAGTTCACGTAAATGTCATCCAGTAGAGCATTGAGATTATTTATTCCACTTACAGGAACTGAACGTCCCGCCGACACGATTCTGTAATGGGACAAATTTAGTTTGTAATTAGCTTTACAATAAACTGTTTAAGTATGCTTTCAAACTGTTTAACTTTTGACTTACGTAGGATTGGATGAAATTGAAGGCAACGAACGTCTCAATCCTATCGTATTGAATGTGGAATCATCGTAAGCTTCACCGCGGTCTGGTTGCGGTTGTTGTGTTGAGGGTAAAGGTGCCGTTTCCTCGGCTGATCCAAAAAGTTTTCTTCCGAAAAAGTAAGCTAGTCCACCGACTGCTGCGCCAAAACCTACAGTTGCTAGGACATCCCCCAATCCTACCTCTCTATCGTTATTCTCTTCCTCATCACTGTTATTTAGGCGGCGGCTCATCTGAAAATAGTTTATATTCATAAAAATAAGTTTTATATGCAAACACCAAAAGCTGAGAGTAGTGCCGTAACTAGGTTTTTTTGCGCCCGGAGCGAGCTTCTATAATTGCTGCCTTGAAAAATTTTAAGTGATAGTAAAATGTATTTTATTCATAAAAATAAGTCTACCATGCAAAAATTACATTTTTGGATACATAATTGAGTCTTGGTCGCCGGTACCATATTTATTTAAAACATAATATTTCAAATATTAAACTTACTTAGTAACTTTAATTTTATTTTTGGACAGCGACTTTATTTTATATATTTATGTAGGTAAGTAGGTATAGATAGACAAATACTAAACATAAATAAACACACACTAAATACTTTTTTATAATCAATTAGAACAAAGGATTTCATTCATTCTCGAACATACGGTATTGTTTTGAAAATAGATAAAAACAAATGCATCACCACAATTTCACCGATAAAAATTTTATATTATCGAAAACCAATGCTTTACCTACTTTTTTATTAGTAGCAATATTTTTAGAAGCTTAAAATAATTAAACTAAATTTTTTAAACAACATCACACCTACCTTATTATTTTTATTTTCTTTTAATTGCTAAATCAAATTTTCTATTTCACATCTGACATGAAACTGATGATGAATATGAACGCTATCAAAGGAAAGATAAAATTGTTTCAATCACTTTATCGGCTATGAATATATAAGTAGGTATATCCCCGTAGTGAATTAGCTGATGTGATAAAATCGAAGTACCTACGTCTCAAGGTCAGTTCACACCGAAACGCAAGCAAAGTCGCGCGCCGCGTTTAGATGTTACTGAACCATTATATCTTTGCAAGCTTTCGTGCTTGATTATTCATTATTTAGCTTCATTCTCTACTGACTTCTTCGCGTCCCATCTCGTCGCGTTTCGGTGTGAACAGATGCTAACTGCCCTGCAACTCTGACTGTCTTCGATTCCAATGTAGATAAAAAGAAAGAAAGAGTTTTATTCACCATTACAGAGACACAAACATATTAAAAAAAATTGATTACTTAAAATGAAGTAAAGCTACTTATTAGGAAAACTAGGAATATCAATCTTCAGAGATATATAAACTCGTATTAATCCTCAGTAGACTAGTATGGGAGGCTTATCTAAACTGATATAAGTATAATAATAAAGCTGAAGAGTTTGTTTGTTTGTTAAACTTTCACTCATCAACTACTTCACTGTTCGTAAAGAAATTTTGTATACGCGTTATCGGAGGTATTCAAAAATTGCCTCCCCACATTGAAGATAAACATGGCCAGCATTGGGACTACGAGTTTTTATGTTTTTGGAAAAAAGTTATATTTTTGCAAGTTTTAAGTAAAATAAATAAAATTGTAACAAACGTTTTCAAGTGGTTTATTGTTTTAGTCTATTATACGAAAACAGTTTTTCTTAGAAAAAAAAAACTAACTTCGGGGATTCACCGAACTTTTAATAAGAATCAACATCCTCAACTTGTGATAATATTAACTATCTTATCAGAATAAAAAACACAAACGTTTTCAAGTGGTTCTAGTTTCGTATATACCTAAATCTATTATTTATCTACGATTCTTTAGTATATTTTAAGAAAGTAGTTTCAACTTCGTCCAATTTCGTCCGCATAACTGTTATAATTGTAAGTACCTATGCGAACTATCTTGCCTCCCTCCACTTGACTCCCACGTCTAGGTTCCCTTAGATCACTTGGATCCCATGGGATCCTAGAATATTTATATGATTATTATAATTTGAAGCCGCTTTCCGCGTTCGTGTGTATGGCTGCCGCCTGCCGCTAATCACCATCAGTCAAATAATTTTTCAAGGACGTATTATATATTTATATTATGATGTAGGTATTAAGGTTTTAGAAAAGAAAATGTTTTCCAACCAAGTTGCCGATAAATAAATTTACACGGCATTGATTTCACGACGGCCGGCAGCGAGAGATCGGCGCTCACTACGATGGACGTCCTGCGGCTGGGATGCTGCGGCGGCCATAGGACGTCCACTGCTTCATATAGCATCGGTCAGAAGCAGTCTGATTCAACTTCGATCTACGTCCTTTATATAAGTATGTCATAAGTACGTCTTCTGGGTGGACAGACGTCCTACGCAGCGCTTGCCGGTCCGTGGTTTCTATTCGAAAACATTCCGGTCCCAACAGCCGTTACACTCCATGCTACATGTTTTGCGTTATATCCTGTCCATTGCCACATCAACTTAATAATCCGCCAGGTATAAGTCGGCGACTATAGTTTGTCTACGGATCTGCTCAAAGTCCTGATTGGATCTCGCAGAGTAACCCAGAGCTTAGGCCTCTCCTCCATAGCTCGTTGAGCTACGTGGAGCTTTCTTAAGAGGCTCAAAGTATATTTTTTGTTTAAATGAGAGGAGAACGCAACGTGATGTTATATAGCCTAAAGCCTTCCTCGATAAATGATCTATCCAACACAAAAAGAATTTTTCAATTCGAACCAGTAGTTCCTGAGATTAGCGCGTTCAAACAAACAAACAAACAAACTCTTCAGCTTTATAATATTATAAGTATATATGTTAACTATCTGTGTGCCAAATTTCATTCGAATCGGTTCAGCCGTTTCTGAGATTAGCTTGCACAAACGAAAAATTCTAAAAATTATTTTTTGATCTGGTAACATAAGTACAATGTGTTTTTGACATTAAATCTTATTTCCCTTCATCAATGTTCGTAACCACGGTTTGTTTACGGTTTTATTATTTGTAGTTATTATTTTCTTATATTAGTAGCATAGGAACACATTTATTAAAACACACAATTACACAAACACTTCTTCATAACTATTCATAAAATATTAAAGTAACAATTTGCATTCTTAGGAAACTGCATAATTATATCATATTATGTTTTATATATAAAACACTATTCTGTTAAAATAAAATGTGTAAAAATTTCAAATCAAACCGTCGTCGTCTATTATTAGAGTTTCATACGGTTGCTAAATATTTATATGTAACTAGTGTTTTATCACCAGCGAACCTTATGTTTTATGTTGACTACGTTTAGATCTATATGTGCGAAATAGTGCTGTTCCATTTTTGTAATTCTTCTGGAGTTAACAAATATGTTGCAACCGACATGTATTGCGAGGGATCTTCCAAAATTTTGAGCAATTTCGATAACTTGTTCGCGTAACCAATTCGTTGATCGTATTCAATCTGACCAAAAAGATTGTAACCCTTATGCCAGAAGTATGGCAACGATCCACTTCTTAGAGCGTCGTGCAATCTTTTAACCATAGCAATAAAAAGTGTTGAAGGATTTCTATTCCAAATAGCGTTGTTATCGCCACAATCTACGATTTCCAAATAGAAGAGCATTTTGATGTAATAGCTGGCAATTTTGTCCATTTTCAAAACATCGCGTAGTTTTTTTATCTGAAAAAAAAAATTGAAAGAAACTTTAGTCATCGACGGTTCCAAAGTCCCATCAGGAATAGAACCACTCCCATTCCATGGGGAGTTTTAGTAGGTACAATTCCCACGTAGTAGAGCTATGCTGTCGAAATTCCGCAATTATTTTGCTCAATAAGCGTTGAATATCTTTGCTGAGCCTACCATTTATATAATCATCATCATCATCTCAGCCGCATGAAGTCTATGCTAGACATAGGCCTCCGCCATAATTTTCAAATAAGTCCGATCAGAAACAGCCTGGATCCACCGTTGACCCGCGGCCCTTATCAGTTCATCTGTCCACCTTGTGGGTGGACGACTTGCGAAGCTTGCCGGTCCATCCCCTCCACTCAAGAACTTTCCGGCTCCAGCCCCAACATGTATAAAATAGATAGATATAAATTAAAATATACGCACAAAACGAATGGTCTGTTTCAAGTGGTTGTACCCGTGCATAATGTCTCTCTCTTGTAACGGAAGTACAACGCGCCAGGAGCGGTTGTTGTCATGCGGAGTGGGCTCTTGCGCCTTCCTATTGATCTTGGGTATAGTAAACCACCATTCCTTTGTACATTTTTTGGGAATGTCACGGTATCCGCGACAAATCGGCCATCTATCTTTGTGAAACCTGAACGCCGGTACTAAGTCCACGTCACAATAGAATCCATTGTCATTTTTGATATTCAAAGTTATAGCAGGTCCAGTCACTCTAACCCCTGTATTGTACCAGCGACCATCCACTTCGATACGACTTAATTTGTTATGAGCTTTCCAAACGATACTCTTAAACCAATCCGTAAATTTCGATTGGAGCAAATAATTACTTTTGTCCATCCACATATATGCAGTCTTATTTATATCATAGTTATGCTGCTTGGGTATCAATTGAAATTGTTTTCCCATTTTCAATTGAATATATGCAGGGTTTTTTGGTTCAAAAACAATATCACTGTCACCAGGATTGTTTGAATTTTCTTTTCTACTCACTGGCAAATCGATAGCAATAATCACATCGAATTCGTTGGGTTTATCTATCTTTAGGTTGTCATAGTGGCTGCCGTTAAATTGAACCTGCAAACAATAAACATACTTTATCTGACCTTTATTATGTTAAAGTTGACGGTTCACTTGATGTTAAGTGGCTACCATAGCCTATAACACAAGTAAAGCTACAGGTACTGCAAGTGCGCTCCCGACATCAATGGCTCGCGACTATAGAAGGATTAAGGATTAAAGGCATAGGAAGGGATAGGGCAATGGGCTCTATTATTGTAGTTTTATTATCATTTCTATTTCTATTGATTTAAAAATGTTCACTTGTACACATAATATGAATTATTTGATTCCAAATATGAATATTTATGTCTCAGAACTGTAAATAAAAGGTAAGCGGTGTCACCGAACTTCTCCGGTAATTTTTTTCTTCAACGAATAGGTTAATTTTCAAATGAAATTTGTTTTTTACCTCTCAGAAGCAAATAATGTGCATCCCTATTTCAACGCACTGTAAAACTGTGGCGCTTGAAGCAGCACGAATATGCTATTGAAAGAAAAGGGAAATAAAATACCAAGGACTAGGAACCTTCGGATGCTGCCGTAATGTAAGACAGCCCCACAACGGTGTGATGATAATTTATCTTTACCAAATCAAACATAATTAATTATTTAATTACATTTAATTAATAATAATAAATAACGATTAATAATATATTAGTGTTTGTATATTAATATGCGAGATCGTATTACCACTCGTTTACACAGTAGATAACACTTCCAAAGGAAATTAGTTATTGCATACTTACAATGCTTGAATATCTTTTAAAGTATACGTCAACATCCTTCATAGCTTCGTGGAATTGACTGAACACTTCACAGAAGACTTTGTAATATAATTCAAAGTCGTCATCCTTCAGAGCTATGAACTTCACGTAAATGTCATCCAGTAGAGCATTGAGATTATTTATTCCTTTTACAGGAACTGAATGTCTGGACACGCCTCTGTAATGGAAAAAATATAGCTTATAATTGGTTTTATGCTCACCATTTTTGTTGGTTTTTTTTTTTTTGTATTTTCTTCATAGAAAACATAAACCTTGTATGGCTTACATAGCATTGGGTGAAACTGATGGCAATGAACGTCTCAATTCTGTCGTATCGAATGCGGACTCATCGTAATTTATACCATAGGTGTCATTGTTTGGCTGCGGCTGCTGTCTGGAGGTAGAAGAACCCATTTCTTCGACTGGTTTCCGTCCGAAAAGTAAGCTATTCCACAGATTGCTGCGCCAATACCTAAAGTCGTCAGAACGCCTCCCAACCTATCCAACTATCGTTATTGTCTTCCTCGCCGCTGCTATTTCTGCCGTTTATCTGAAATTAGTTAATATCATTGAAGTAAATGTATAGAACAGTAAATGCGAACAAAATCTGTGTAACAAACGCGGCAGTAGGGCCGTCAAGAAGGCAAGACAATAGGCGCGCAAGAGGCGGCTCATGCGCAAGAGCTGATGGTAATATCAACTCACTGGTTAATATTCGTAAAATGAACATTTTATGTAACAACATGCTGACGAAACATTTAATGATAGGTACCTATACATGGGTGTATAATCAGACCTTAGTTAAATTATTATTAATAATGTAATAATAATAATAGCGTCCCAACATGTAATACCATTTGATATTAATCAAGAAATGCACGAAACTTCATCAAATGAGGAACAAATGACTTACCAGTATACGTTTACAATCAATACAATGCTATCGGATACTGATTCAACATTTCTGATTATAAAATCTCTGATTATTTAAGCGACAATGGAGCCTGGATTTAATACAATCTGAGCTCATACTATGTTTAGTTTAGTATTGTATATAGCTACTTTGATTTTGTCTATATATAAATGAAATAATTGTAATTTTTATTATTTTAAACATGAATAAAAGAATAGTATCCTCAGTTTCTTTTGGAGTCATAATCTTGGCTTTCTTTTCCGAAACCCTGGTAAATTTAATTAAATTTATAATGACTATCATAAGAGTTTCTCGGAGAAACCTAATCTTTTAATATATAAAAGGCGATGTGTGTATGTATCTATATACTCCAAAACCGTTGAACCGATTTTGATGAAACTTTCAGACAATCTTCAGATTAGTCCAGCTGGTGTTCCTGTTAATTAGCGAATTGACGCAGACGAAGTCGCGGGCATATACTAGTTGATAAATAAATATTCGAGGCATCCACTAAAAAATATTGAACTATTTTGACACCTAAATCCATTCAAGTGTCCCATAATTTAAGCATTTTTATGTGGCTATCAGGATGTTTACGTTTGGGCCACTTTCCGTGTCGGGTAGTGTACGCACACTGTCTTGTTACTACCAGCTTTTGTCCGCTACTTCGTCCGCATCGATGTTCGTCCGTAAAACCTGTTCTGCAGGGTATTTTTGAGCACATACAAGAGTAAGTAGTTTTTTAGGTTATTTTATACAAGAGTATTTTGCGATGATTTAAAGCAACTCAATAGTTTTAAAATTTCATTAACCAATTTTTTCGCACAACTGCACTAAAAACTTTTTAAAAGAAAGGTTTTTTTTTTTTTTTTTTTTTTTTTTAATATAAGTCAAGGCAGCGCTTGGGCGCAATCTCACTTGATGTTAGGTGCAGATGCGGCCGAAGGTGGACCACGCTTACCTAGTAGATGCCCATTTACCCTACGTTTGAAGACCCCGAGATTGTAATTTTGGGGAAACACAGACGCAGGCAGTGAGTTCCACTCCTTAGCAGTTCGGACAAGGAAGGTGGAACTGTAACGCTTCGTGCGTGACCGAGGAACTTCAACCACGAAGGGATGAAACCCCCGCCCGCGCCTCGTGTTTCGCAAGTGGAAGTTTAAAAATAATGTCATTCTCTTGCACTTCATAACTAATAAACGCTTCTACACGATCCCCACCTTAACTAATATTACAAGTGCGGGAGTGAGTTTGTTTGTTTGTGACAACACAGAAATCTTTTTTATACCAACTGTGCCCGCAACTTCGTACGTGCGGTTTTCGTGCGCACGGTATTTCGATATTCGTATATAACTCTTTTGTTTGTAAACCGATTGGAATGAAACAAATACTAAATTTTACCGGAAGCTTGCACAACAGGTAGGTGAAAACCGCATTCAAATCGGTTAAGTTGTTTCTGCGATTAGCGGGCACAGGCAGAGACCTTAATTCTAAAAAAAAATTTTTTGACCTTCGACTTATGTTAAGTCAATACAATACGTGTTCAAATTGTTTCTTTTGAAAAATATTTAATGTGCAGACACGGTAAGTTAGATCGGTAATTAGATCATCAAAAAATACCTATAAAAAATTTTTGTGTAAAAAAACGGACAAATCTATAATATCAATGTAAAGGTCGTCAGACAGGCTGACGGGTCATTTGGCACCACGAGCATATGCGCTGGTGACCATATATTATAATAGGATTAAGAGAGCACATGTGCGGTGTTCTTCTATAAGGAGGTGGTTAATGCATTGCCGGGAATTGAACTCGGGAACCCTGAGGCAGCGCTAAAGCAAGCTCGAGCAAGCCACTCGACCACTGGGCTCGTCGATTAATCTAGTGCTTTAGTTAACAAATTTATTTTATTCCGACGGTGCGTTCCAGTAACCATTAGGTAATTAATTAATATATCTAAATTTGATCATAATTATAAATAATAGATAAAAATGCGAAAATGAGTGTTACGCTTTTACGCCTTAATTATACTCAACCGATCATAGTAAATTTTTGTATGACACTTTGTCAGGGATAGAAAAGTAGGCAAGTACCTACTGTTGTCAAGGGGTCGTCTAAATATAAGAATAAAATAAATTTAACGCCTGTAAAAATACATTAACAATAGATCCTTATCCACAGTATAAATTGAAGTCGTTTTCCGCATATATGTCTTCTAACTCCTAAACCACAGATTTTGATGCCGTTCTCACCATTAGATAACAGAAACTTACGATTTTAGTCACTATATTATAAAAGATGTAGAATAAAAAAGCTACGTATAAAAATGATTACCGTACCTACACATTAATTAACTCTTATATTTAGAATTTATTAATGACCGTACAGACATCTTATATTAGACGAAGCAAAAATTCGGAATAAAAACCTAACCTAAGTAATTTTCATGCACCGAGAATAAAAACAATACTTATAATTTTTTTTTTAGTATCATGAACATTAAAATATTGATTTTATATTACCTTAATAAATAAATAATTCTAAAAATATTCAACTAATACTTACACGTAATTCTCCTCAAAAACACGCAAAGAACAAATTTTTCACTCGTTTATTTGCAAACAAAATCACTTTACAAAAATAAATCGATTGTTCGCAAGCGCAAGCGCATGCGCTATCTAAGTATACTTCTATAGTTCTGTCTGACTGAACATCTCTGTCACTCCTGCAGGCGCTTGTCTGTCACTGACCACAGATTATAAAGTTATATGTCTAAAAAGTCACTGACTCACTCTCACTGTCTGCCAAATAAAGTGAGGAAAGAGGCCCGGCCGGTGTTCAATCCCATACATTGTCCATTTTCTGCGTAGCTGTCAATGTCATGACTCATGATTCGTGTACAACATATTACGTCACAAAGTACACAGAGTAGAATTGTCGTCAGACTATCTATGACAGGCAGCCATAGCTATCGATATTGGGTTCCTGCAGCTCTAGTATGAGTTTATAATGCCCATACTCGCTAGCGAAAGCGTAAATATTTGTATGGAAAATTGTCAATAGTCAATGCAAATTGACAATTATTCCATATAAAAATGTTTCTCTCTCGCTAGCGAGTGCGGGCATTATGAACTCACACTAGGGCCACTGTTAAATTTAGGGTTGTCGTGTTATTCATAATGTAAAAAATGAAAAATTATAGCATTAAAAATAATGATAACATCACAAAAAACCCTAGCTTTGAGATTAGATTTTTTTGTTCTTGATCTGAGTAAGTGTATAGTAACTGTATAGTAAGATAATAGTAACTGAGCCGACTGGCTTCGAAGGCAATTCTTAATTCTTTTCCTCTGATTTTGTTTTTAGATAAACCTGTTTAAAATTTTCAATTATATTATAGTCCAGGAAACTTTACTAAGAAATTAAAGTTGAGTAGGTACCCTAGGGGTAATCTATGCTAATATTATAAAGCTGAAGAGTTTGTTTGTTTGTTTGAACGCGCTAATCTCAGGAACTACTGGTTCGAATTGAAAAATTCTTTTTTTGTTGGATAGATCATTTATCGAGGAAGGCTTTAGGCTATATAACATCACGTTGCGACTAATAGGAGCGAAGAAACAGTCGAAAATGTGGAAAATAACGGGGAAAATTATTCATCTTTCCGTTCGAGATACCCAAATGATTCCCAAAATAACTATTCCACGCGGACGAAGTCGCGAGCACCAGCTAGTATTGATATAAGTTTCCAGAATATATTTATGTAATATCGATAGGTGCAAGAAACTTTCGATGCCAACCTGTGGAAGGGGTGGAAATTTTTTTTTTAAAAGATCCTCTAATAATATATTACAATATTTTTTAAGAGTTACTTACAAAAAGAAAGTTGCATACAAATATTGTAGAGAATTTAGTTCTACATAAAAAAAAAATATAACTATTTTTGCTAAAATTTAAATTAACAAAATTAAGAAGGTTAGAAGATAAAGAGTTGACAAGTACATACATTTTTTTTAAATCACAGTGAGCCAAAATGAATCTACCTACCCTTATCTAGGAGAGAGCAATAGAGAGGCACTAAAAGAAGAGGAATACTCATTTATACTTAACCTTATTACTTTTTTTTAAGGTTGCAGACAGTTAAAAGCTAAGTAAGCTGAGTAAGCAAAAGCTACTTTTAAAATAAAATAAGGTTATACACACAAGCGCGACCATGATTTCGCTGTTTATAATCAACTAAAGAAATATTTACATTTAGATTTACAAGATAACAACTTTTTTCATTGAATTTCTGTCATTTGTCTATTACTTTGTGTGTGCCGCGCAACCCATTGGAGTACTCGCAATTGTAGGTGCATTACTTGGTGGAAAATAAATTATGATAAAATAAAATATTTATCAAAATCTCTTAAAAAAAAGAATGAAAAAGGTGTGGGATGTTTGCCAGCGTCTGAATTTCCGAGGTGATATAACCCAAATCTTTTCAAAGTTCGAGTGAATAGGCATCTTCTTGTTGAGCTCGCTCCGTCATCAGCCTCATCTTTGTTACACAGTTGGTTGTTGGCCAAGGGCAAACTCATCTCTAATAAAATAAAAAAATCAAAATGTGCCGCGTGAAATAATAAGCAGCGAAATTACCTGGTGAAATGCAATTGTACAAATTATAGGTTGAATAAAATAGGCGCCTACATAAGTAGTCATAAATAATTATTCACACTAAAGTCTTACCTCGTTAACATATGAAATTATAACGCAACTGTCGCGTCTCATTTTAATGTTCTCACGACAATTATAGTCATTTTAGTCCGCAACGATTATAAATCATGAAACAGTCTGCCTTGGAACCTGGAGACCACAGTTTAGCATTTAACGGAAAATTAAAATGACTTCCAAGATTTTAGGCTTTTTAAAATTTCTCGAAGATCCAAAGTACCCTTGTCTGGGTCCTCATCTTCGCCTGTTAAGTTTAGTTGGTTTGTGGCATCCAGATCTCAATTCTCATTCAACTAAAACCCAACAGGTTCTGTTCTATGTAATTATTGCTTTTTTCATCAGCCAGTACATAAAATGTTGCATTTATTTCAACCTCAATTCTCTCACTCTTGTCCTTCAATACGCTCCGTTCCATTTGGGAATTGTGAAGGCGTGTTTCTTTCAAAAAGATTATAAACTCTGGGAGCAACTAATTGACTACATGTCGTCGATTGAACGCAGATTACTGGCCACTAAGAAGAGTAAGATCGATAAAATTATTGGAGATTATATAGCACGAAGTCGTCGTGTGACATATTTCTTTTGGACTCTAGCGTTCGTTTCAAACTTCGGCATATTTTTGGGACCTTATCAGAACAATAAAATAAACGAGAACGGTACCAGCGTTTACAATAACATATTCGATGGTTACACTCCGTTCGACCATAAGGTTCCACCGGGATATTACATTGCGATGGTAATCCAGACTATTCTCGGCAACATTGTCAGCGCTTACGTGGTTGGATGGGACACTCTCGTAGTGTCCACGATGATTTTCTTCGCTGGACAACTAAAAGTGACAAATTTCCTTTGCAAACAAGTTGTTATGGACACAAATGAATTAACCCATAGAAATATTTCTGATTGTCACATGTTTTATGTTACTTTGATAAAGTAAGTAAAATTTTTCAATGGAATCAAAAATAATTTAGGTACACAACTCAATTAAGAAGAGTCAATTTCAAAAGTTCTTTAAATTTTTAACTGTCTTCATGTTTTTAGATATCAGAAGGCGTTCAACTCGTTAATATCTCCAGTAATGTTTGTCTACTTAATAGTGATCTCCGTCAACCTTGGTGTTGGCATAATACAAATTGTTCAGGTAAGCGCCAAAAGTACCAGTCTTTTCGCGACCATAAAACACAAACATGATTCTATTACTAATAAAATCGTCCGTTGTGGATATTCATTCCTTGTAGACTTACCTACTTACCTATAAGTAATGTAAGAATTACTTATAGGCCTCTTCCTTGCTTCATAGCTGGTTGTTAGCCAAGAGCAAACCCATCTCCAATAAAAAATAATTTAAATAATAAGAAATAGTTGGGATTAGAATTTATTTTAATTCATACAGCCTCAGTAAATATAGCAAATGTAATATAGATTTAAATGTTTATAATTAAAAAGTGTCCATGGGCGCTTATCAAAAGCCCGATGTCGGAAATGTTAGCTTGTAGCTACACAAATTTTAAGATATGTAGTTCATTAGAATTTTGGTTGGAAATTTCAGATCAAAGATGACCTAGCAGCGGTGGTTTCCAGCTGTGTTTACGTAAATGCAATCCTAATACAACTATTAATTTTTTATTGGAACGCCAATGAAGTAACTGAAGAGGTTTGTTCCATACAGATTTAGATTTGCCTACACCTAGCACAATTAGCATGACTAAAGTCTTCTACTGGAAGACTGGTTATCGTTATTACTTAGACGGTAATCATATGAAGGTATCACAACACACATAATCTAATAAGTGGTAGTGTAAAAGACCGCTTTCCTAGAATCCACATTGTTGGTTTTTTATCCTTAATTTTCCATAATACATGTGCACACTTAATCCATACTTACTAAAATTTATACTTACTCAGGGCCTCTTTCACCAAGTAGAAGTAAAGTGTTGATAAGTTACTTTTAGAAATAATTTTATGTTTTATTAAATTATGCACTCGTTTAGTGCATCCTTCGATAGGCGAATTTTTTATTATTATTTTCTTTTTAATGTTTGGGACTTTTACCGTACAAACAAAGGTATTATATCAGCTAAATTATTCCGGCTGACAGGTGATTTTAAATGACGGTTAGCCTACTTGATAGATGATGAAAGAGGCCCTTAATACTAATAAATATTATAAATGTGATTCTGTCTGTCTTTCTGTCTGTTACCTTTTCACGCCAACCGACCATAATCAAATTTTGTCTTGTCTGTCTTGTTTTGTCTTGAGACTTGTCTGAGAATAGGTTATATACTATTTTTTATACCCCAATTATTATTATTTTCAAAACAACGTATGCGGGGTCAGACAGATTCTTATATATTTTTTATACTAGGTAGCTTGTGGCCGCAACTACGTCCGCGTCCGCTGTCCGCCTCTGTCCTTTTCTCCTCTAAATTCTTGACCTTGTAAACCCAACAAATTTTTATACAGTTTTCACGGATACAAATAGCGATAAACGAGGAAGGTTTGTGTATAATTTGAAAGAAGAAATTACAATCGTGGCAAGTTTAAAACGCCTTAATTTAATTCTTTTATTATGTATCCTATAACTTAACAACTCAATTCTGTGCCTACAATGTTACCGCTTCCTTAGTTGGAGTTGAAGTCAAATAAGTAAAATGATTTATTGCAAACATCACGCGCGCGGCTACAATTAAGAACAAAACTGATGTTGGACCAAGTATTCGAAGAAATTCACGTACCAACAATGACATTAACTAAATTTGAAGTGGGGCTCGTATTTACTGTATAAACATCACGCCACTGTAGAACAGGAAGCGTAGCCAAAAATACCTTTGCTAACACAATGAAAAAAAATGTTCAGTGGTACTTGTATTAATTAAACCATTAAATATTTGAAACATCCGCTATATGAACGCCTACGTTTAAATTCTTATCTTTTTTATTTGTAACAGGACCTTTAAACATTGAAGATTTTTGGGCATGGATATAATCTCTGAGTCTTAATTTATTTGCTTAGATTTTTTTTGTTAAAATTTGACAAGAAAACCAGTGGCACGCACAGTCATCTTTAATTAGAAGTTTTATTTTTTTATTTTATTTATTTATTTATTTATTTATTTTATTTTTTTATTTTTTGGAAAATAAACATTATTATTGCTTATTGCTGGGGATTCCAAGAAGAACATCTGCCTAAAGGCTATGTACCAAAAAATTAAATACAATTAAAAAGTTCAAATAACATACAGAATGCTGATGGAGAATCGTCTATGGAAATCTTTATATTCACCATAAAGAAATTTCGACTACTAAAATAATTTACTATAATAAGTAAAGGGTCCCCGAGACGGTCAAACGGTTTGATTCAAACACGTAGATTTTGGTTTGAGTCAAACCAATATGATCGTTTGCGCAGTTGGTTAGACAGGTTTGACAAACATTTACGTGTTTGAAGCTCGTTTGATGGAAATTTATATTTTGGTTTTGTTTGAAGCGTTTGAAGCGCGGTTTGAACGTGTTCGAGATATGTTTTGTCCAACCTCATCAGTCTTGTGTTAAATTTCAGAGCGATACGTTGTCGATAGTTTCCAAAAATGACAGACGAAGACGAAATATACTTAAACACTTCTGATTGACGCTATTTCAAAGCGACTTCAAACGGTTTGATCAAACACGTAAGGTTTGTATCAAACCGTTTGACCGTCTCGGATACGCTGAGGAACAGAAGATTTATCATATTTATAAAATTATTATAATTGTTTTAATTTAACAGAGTGGTTTTGTGAAATATGGAGTATTCGAAAGCGAATGGACGAGATGTAATGGGAGAATTCAAAAGGAAGTCGCATTGCTACAACTATCCATGAACAAAACACTTATATTTAACGCTGGACCATTCAATGCAATGTCACTATCGACTTTTATTGGGGTAAGTACTACTAATAAAATTAATATTAAAAAAAAATCATTATCATTAGGGCTAATTGCTGGACTAATAATTACGTACAAATCTGTAAATTTTAAGATCTTGCTATGTATTAGCTAAGGTACTAATAAAAAAAATTAAAATAACTGTGTTGGTAAAACTCTTTAATAAACTATTCCTTCTAATTGGTAAAGTACCAAGACCTTACCTTTACCTTACGGCTCGGCTGGGTTGCACCATCTTACTTTAACAATAACAAACGTCGCAACTTCAGTTAATTCGCACTCATTTTCGGCCTAACCGTTATTTTAACTGAAGTTGTGGCGTTTGTTATTGTTAAAGTAAGATGGTGCAACCCAGCCTAAGGTACGAGGGCGTACCTACTTACAAAACATTTGGCTTTGCTTGTGTTTTAGGCCACCAAGTGGGCGGAACCATCACAGTTATCTTTAGCGAGTTGTGCTTATTTGCATTAATTTATTACATAATATTATAATATACTATTATTTTTGTTACAGATTTTACGCTTAAGCTATAGTTTCTTCACTTTAATGAACGAAACAAATAAAGCTTAATAATGAGTAATTACAAAATTTTTATTGATAATAATAAATTAACTAGCTATATACAAGTAAAACTTTCTGGTCTATAGCTAGAACTTTTAATTATGGTATCATTTCAAACATAAGAAAAAATTGCAAAGCAAATCCGTTTTTGCACTAAAAGATATATAAAAAATAAAATACAAATAAGTAAAAAAATAATAATATACAAAATTTTATACCTGTTATTAGATAGTTTATTACCTGGATTAACATATAGGATACTAGCTGGTGCCCGCGACTTCATCCGCGTTTTGGATGTCCTTTCTGGGGCCTTACCACCACCTCTTATAGCATTATTATTTTAGTCTTACTTTCAAATTTCGTACCATGACCCCTTAAAAGTAAGCTTACTTTAATGTTGTTTCTATAAGCAGTTTTGTGACGTCATTCGTTATTTCGTTATGATATCTTGCTTTCGTAGCGCAGAAATAAAATGTTTCAGAACATACCAAATACCATATGGCTTCATACTTAGGGCTCTGTGGCATTATTTAGCAGGGAATAGACAATCATGCAAATATCATTCGTTCACGGCAGGAATAAAACAATATTGTTTTGTGGGCGTCATGGTACGAATTTGAGTAATGTTACTTTAAGCTTAAAACAAAACTTCCTTAAAACATGATAGTTTACTAAAAGTTCATGGTACGGCCCCTGGTGTCCCAGACAACGTGTATGCAAAATTTCATTGTGTTCGGTTCAGTAGTTTTTGCGTGAAATAGTTACAAACATCCATACATACATCCATACACCCATACAAACTTTCGCATTTGTAATATTATTAATTAATTAATTAATAGGATTCGACACCGTCGTCACAAAAAAATACCTAATAAAAATATAAATAATAAATAAATAATAAGCGATAAAGCTATCAAACGTTACATTACTCATATATTTTCTCAAATGTTAGGTTTATTTTTCACTTTTTTAAAAGCGGACGAAGTCGCGAACAAATTATGTATCTAATGTAATAAAAATATAATATGTATATTAAATACATATTTTTTTATTTTCCCTACCAACTTTTATTTACCCGCTCCTACAAATTCCTCGTGGGCTTTTAACAGGCGAATTTCATAATGGAAGAATAATAAAATTACAGAAAAAAAAGGTCTTAGGCCAAATTTAAAATTCAAAACATATTTATGCAATTAAGGAGACCGGGCGCGAGAGAAAAGGCACCTAAATTATTCAGAGAGATATTTAATAGCGTAAACATTAAAGAGTGACGAGATTTTTAGATTTTTTTTATTACCTCTCTCCTATCCACACAATCCTTTGAAATACAGCTAAAATTTCAAAAATAACTGGAATAAATTGAATTTATGGTATATTATGCTTGCTTTACAACAGGATTTCGTCATGAGACTCGACATATTATTAGATATTAGCTGGTGCCCGCGACTTCGTCCGCGTTGAAAAAGCAATATATCGCCTGACATCGTTATTGCTATTATACTTAGCCAGGAATTAGTTTCCTTTATTTTAGATAATCCCTCGGGAGCAGTACTTTTTTTCTGGATGAAAGGTACCCTATGTCCTTTCTGGTGTCCAAGACAACGTGCATGCAAAATTTGATGGTGATCGGTTCAGTAGTTTTTGCGTGAAAGAGTTACAACATCCATACATCCATACAAACTTTCGCATTTATAATATTAGTACGGATGTACTCAGTGTGATCTAACCAAGGGGATGCGAAGAGGTCAGTCAGTCCTACTTCTGAAAACTAGCTTGAAATTGTAAACGAGGATATCCAGTAACTCAAATAAATTAGAATTCGTGGAATTATTTTTTCTTATCTTATACTTAGCAAGCAATATTTATGAGATCTTATGCAAGTAACAGGGATAAATAAGCTTTTTTTTTTCTTTTAGTTTGGCCTAAGTATTTCATTACTTTAGCGACTTTGATCCTTATTAGCAACAGGCTCGGATTGTAGAGTTATATATATACAATCGACCAGTTCCCGGCTTCGCACACGTGCAGTTTTTTCTACAAATTACAATCTCTTTTTCCATTAGTGAAAGCCATATCATAATCAATTTTGATACGATTTTCAAGCCACTTCATTTTTTAACTAGCGACTGCTCCCGGTTTGCGCGTTTACCGTTCTTTAGTGAAAATCCGTTAAGTGGTTTACAAACAGACATGACTGATTTGGCTGAACTGATTGGCTGAGTTATTGACAACACAAAACATATTTATTTGTTATGTCTTTGGTTGACAAACCAAGAAAAGTTACTTTCAGTTATTTAATTTAATTAATTAATTAATTACCCCAAAAAATATATTATAGGTAAAATACCTACATACATATAATACCGCAATCCAATGACAGAGAGGGTATAATATCAAGTTGCAAGTAGGGCGAACGTCGGTAAATCTCCAATACGATACAAGTACGAGTATTTAACTAACTCTCACCAACTTCGGAATCTACTCTCCAGATACTCTAGCGAAATCGATTTAACTTGAAATCTCTTGCTAATCGATTCTGATTCAGCGAATTCTCAGCGCTACAGATTTGAATCCGATTAAACGAAGCGAAGACACGTTATGTCATGTCAAACTCTAATGAATTATTGACCCTCGCCGTTACCCTTACCCTTACCCTTACCCTTACCCCCCATCGGTGACGATTGTGGGGTAAAGCCAAGCCAGCAAGAAAATCTGTCAAATATGCGCGGTCGGTCTCAAAATGTTCGCTTGTAATTTAAAATAAGACTTGGCGAAAGTTTGTGATGATGGATGTATGGATGGATGGATGTTTGTAACTCAATCACGCAAAAACGGCTGAACAGATTTAAATGATATTTGGCACACAGATAGTTTAATATCTATATTAACATAAACGATACTATTTATCATGGAAAAAAATTTAGGTTGCCAAGGGATCGCCTAAAAATCGTTGCCACAGCGATATAGCTGTGTCAGGCGTTATGTTTTCTTTTAATGATAGGCTGGCAGTGAAACTGACAGCCCGCTTGAATGCAAGTGGTAATCGACGCAACAAGCAACTTGATTGTATTCAAATGCGCTTTTAGCCATCATAGCATAAAAGATATCCACTATCCAGTACAAAACATAATAATGAACATGCTTTTTTTATTTTATAGTGCTCTTCTAAAAGATATTGGTTGCTGCTGTCAGTAAGGCTGATGGCTAGAGAATTAAATTTTTATTTCCACTTCAAAATAATGAGTATGCAGACTGCTTTTACAAGTTCTATTGGAAAATCTATGGGAGGCCCTATATCCAGCAGTGGACATCCTACGATTCCCTCCCTCCACTTGGCTCCCACGTCTAGGATCCCATAGGATCGAGATGAGGTTATAATGATGAAGTACTTTGAGCATTAAATTTGACAATAATTTCAATAGATAGAATATGTTTTATATAATATATAACCTAAATTTGATTAGGTAAGCATGCAGAATTACGTTGAAAATTACAGAGAGAAATGCTCTTCGACGAACTCGAAACTATGTCGAATCGCATTCCGGTGCACTACGGATTCGCATTTCAAAACCCTTGATGCATAAAGCGACTCTTGAAGTTGCCAGTCCTCTCAAATATATCCCGCAGTTATTTCCTTCGCTTTACATTAAAAACTCCAAAGTCCTTTTCATTTCAAAATATTTAAATTAATTTTCGTTTGCCAATTTTTCTGGCTTTATTTTTCTATTTTCCTCCCACATTGTTTTTAACGCCCGACGCAAAAGGAGGTGTTATAAGTTTAACGGTGTTTCTGTTTGTAGCATCGTAGAAGGAGGTCCTAAACGGATAGACTAATTTAATGTCCACTTTATGGTAGGTGGTTAACCGTCTATAACATAATAATATAGTAAATATATAGGTAACTAGCTACACGCTCCCGGCTTCGCCTGGGTTCAAAATAAAAACTATCCTATCTTTTAAGTTGGACCAAATTACACATAGATGAGAAGTTTTATCAAAATCGGCTCAGTAACTAGTTTAGGTGTTCATTGGCAAACAACGTGACACGTAATTTTTATATACATATGTATATATTTATCGATATAAATACATTTCACAGAAATCCACAATAATTGGTTCATTCTATAACTCAATACATTTCCCTCGCAATGGGGATGTATGTTTGTTGATGACTTTGTCTATATTATGTTGGGAGTTAAATTATCTGTTTTCTAACACGGAGACTACACATGTCTAACCCGTTCATGTTGCACTGGCTCTACTTAACATCATACTCACTGAGTAAATTCACTGGGGCCAAACCCGGTCCATACCTAGAGGAATTAACATATAAATTGTTTTGAATCCAACGACTGCACGGTGCTTAATTATTTCGCGAACTTCCCAAATTTGCATGGTAATTGCTAAAACTCAAGATTTGTTGTTGAATACATGATTATGTGCTTAGACAAATCGCTGCTGGATTAACTCGTTGTGGGGACTTGAATTGATATCTCTTCGAAGCTAGATAGAGAAGGATACAAATACAAGCATCTATCACATTTAGAATCTTCTGCATATTGAACATTAGTAGTAAAAATAAATAAATAAAATGTAAAAATATTAAAGTAAATCTATACTTAAAGAAGAAAGATTTGTTTGTTTGTTTGTTTGAATTGAATAGGCTACGAAATTACTGTACCGATTTGAAAAATTCTTTCACAGTCTGTTGTGAAGCTATATTTTACAAAGTTACGCGGACGAAGTTGTGTGCACCAGCTAGTGGCTTATAATTCAATTAAAGAAATTGACCTCTAATAAAAAAAACCGGATGTAACAAAAATATCGCTTTATTTTTAAAACAAAGGTGTAATTGTCTGCATACAGATAATAAGACTGAAGTCAAAAGTACTTCATATTATCGTTATTAGAATAATGTGTCGTTGTCTTCTAATTAAAGTATGTTAAGTTAATGACGAGTGTGTATCAAGATACTTATCAAGTTTCTAAGAATTTCGCCCGATAAGTTTGGAATTAAAATAATTGATAGACACCGAAAAATTTCCTTTGCATTAATCTAAGGAAGGGAACGGCAAATTAAATTTCAAATGCCAGAGGTTGGGCTGGCCGTTGACAGATGACGAAGGTCCGAGAATGGGTTTCTTTAGAAATAACTGCGAAATTCTTTCTCCACCTGATTGTGTTTGGACCTGTGGTTTAAGTATGGGTTCTTAAAGAATTTTCTCACTAACTGTATTAGTGAATTAAATGTATGAATATAAAGATTAAAAATTACACAATAATTCAAATACTTAAAACTTATAGAGGACTCAATTTCCAACAAGTTTTGTGTAAATCATTTTTCGATAACTCAAATATTACCTGAGATATAAAGCGCCGAAGTTGTCTTTGTTCATTATTACTGAAGAAAATCCGAACACATACAATAGCGGACGGAGCAGCTGTCTACTGGATGATGAACTTGTGAATTAATTTTTGAAAATTTTGTTTATTTGTTCATTTTAATTATAATAGGTATATGTGTAAAAACATATACCTATTATTGTAATTTTTTTTCATAATTTTTTAATGTAAATAACATTTGTTTAAACTGTATTATTGAAAATATTGAAATGATTTTTTTCTAATCTTTCAATAGATTTAGGCAATATTTAGTACTTAATTGCCTAAATCCCCCTAAATGCCAAAAAATTGGCGTGCCGGGCAGTTTTGTCATTTTGAATTCTATTTATCTTGAAGTATATAGATATAGACGCAGCTATATATTTAAATTTACGATAGTAACTTATTATTAATCTGTGCTACAATGTAGTATCAATGGTCTCTTATGCAACATGTTGTTAAAACATAACAAAGCATGTTATGTTTTAACATCCGCTCTTGAACAGTTATAAATAGATCCATTTAGTATTTTAGTATATTGTTATTTCCTCTTTACAAGGGTCATTGTTTAATTCACATTATTTATTTACTTTATTTCTTTTTTGTTTAAGTAGATACATATATATAATTTCACAAAATTATATTGAATCCGAGTGTCCAGTGCTATACACATGCATAAGTATGCTGTACATGCGGAGTGGTTTACTTTGACATTGCGCCGTTGATCTTTATGAATAACTAGCTGGTGCTCGCGACTTCGTCCGCGTGGAATAGTTATTTTGGGAATCATATTGGTATCTCGAACGGTTTTCGCAGCGCACGCAACGGAAGCCCTCAAAGATGAATAATTTTCCCCGTTTTTTCCACATTTTCGACTGTTTCTTCGCTCCTATTAGTCGCAACGTGATGTTATATAGCCTATAGCCTTCCTCGATAAATGATCTATCCAACACAAAAAGAATTTTTCAATTCGAACCAGTAGTTCCTGAGATTAGCGCGTTCAGCTTTATAATATTATATAGTATAGTAGAGATTATGTGGATATTCTTTCTGAAAGACAACGAGACTTGTAATTGAAGTTATTGAACTACAATAAAATGAATGAGCATGCCATGTCTTATAGAAACTTATGTAAACTGACCACAGGTCAAGTCCAAAACAAAAAATAATAATAGACCAGAGCGTGATTAATAAATTTTTTTATAATTAAAGTGTACAAATATAATTCAATAGACGATTAGAAATTCATAATGCACAAATACACCAAAGTATACACGGACAAAGTCGCGATATTGAACTTGATATATTGATAGATACTTAGATTACATAATACTGATTTTTACATATTTAGGCATAATTCTTCCCAAATCACAAATAAATAAGATTTAAACACAATTGTGTTTATCGTCTTTCAGCTTTAATTCTACCAGATAATATAATTGATAGGTAAATCAGTACAAATCAAATACCTACTTATATAGATAGGTAACGAAAGAACGGTGAAGAAAAATGATTTTAAATAGAACGTATCTACCTTTTTCTTCTTATTTCTTTGTTTAGTACCTACCTAACTTGTTATATTAACCTAAATTATTATTTCTTAATTGTATAGTAGGTGTACCTGAATACATTCGTTGTTTTCTTGCCACATTGCAAACGTTTCTTATCTTTCTTTCTGTAAACTCATTCGTTACCACCAATCGTAATCGTAAACACTGAAACAAGCAATTTATTGATGTATTTTATTTACAAAGTTCAAAGACCTTTCGATCCTGCGTTTGATAATATTGCTACCGTGTAAAACCATTTATATAAACTACTAGGTTTTGCCCACGACATCTAACCACACATTATTTTATGATTTTAAGATCAAATAAAAAAATTCAAAATGAAAAGTCTCGTTTACATGTGACTAATGTTTTTGCCCGCGACTTCGTTCGCGTCCGATCGCTGCTAAACTTCACAGAAACACCCGCAGCACTAATCTTAAGATTGTCTTAAAGTTTCATCAAAATTGGTTCAGCGGTTTTTGAGTCTTTAAGAGACATACGCAGACATACATACAAAATTAAATATGTCCTTTTATATTATTAAGATTTCCCTAATAAATAAATATTATGTTGTTTTATAGTTGGAGCAACTATTTTATTTCATAGTGGTCAGTCGTAAAATTTAATTAGACTGTCGGTAAGTAACGCGGTAAATTCAAGAAAGAGCGGCAAATTCAAACTAAAGAAAACACTATGACTGAAGTAGTGATGTTCTTTACATAAATACTTAAATGATTTTTTTTCTTTATATTAAGGTAGACAGACAGACTGATGGTCCACTAATTATTGATGGTAGGTGGCTATCGTCGCCTATAACCATAAAGTAAATAGTTTAAGTACTATTTACTCTATGCTGTAACACATTAAGGATAAGATAAAATCAACTTGTTTGTTGTCACAAGTGTCTTTACATGATGTGATGTCCTCTGTCGAGCAGATTAACCTGCTATGAATTAATCTACTAAACGTCACAAAGGGAGATTCGGATATTATCTCGTACCTACTCATCAAACGCGTAATACGATCGACTCTGCTTTCAAAGGCCATAAAGGATTGCATTCCGAGTTTGGGAAATTTCCAATCATTTACTGAATTCTCATTAGCTAATAAGATATAAGGTATCTACACTCAGAATACATAATCGATAAGAACTGGCAGATCTCACAGAAATAGAAAATCTTAGTCTAGTCTTAGTTTAGTCTAGTCTTAGTCTAGTCTAGTCTCACCTACTCTTACTATGGTCTATGAATAAGATACTTTGTTGATATCGCCTGCATTGTGTTTTTTAAACTTTATTTAAATGCCTACCATTTAAAATGATACTAAATATTAGCCTATATACATAATATCACAATTATTTAATTATAAAAAAAATCTATAACAATATATAACAAAAATTTTATTAGCTAATTTAAAATGTCAAAACTAATATTATAAATGTTAAAGTCAATTTGTTTGTTTTTTGCGCTTTTACGCCTTAACTACACAACTGATCATTAAATTTTATATTTTTAGAGATATAGAAAAGAACATAGCGCACCTTTCTTCCAATAAATACTGTTTCCGAGGGATCATTTAAAAATAAAAATAAAAAATTCAACCCCTGACAAAAATAGGGGTTGAATAAAGAACATAGCGCACCTTTCTTCCAATAAATACTGTTTCCGAGGGATCATTTAAAAATAAAAATAAAAAATTCAACCCCTGACAAAAATAGGGGTTGAATAAATATTTTATATTATTCAACCCCTATTGGGTTGAATAAATATTTTAACACTTAAGAAAAAGAGGCGTGAACGAAGTTGCAGGCAAAAGCTATTGTCGAAATATTCCCGCTTCCTATTTTAATTGGAGCATTTTTGGTTCTCACTGAATGATTTCAAATATAAGGTGCAACCGATTAGTTTTTCGGCTCCCGTTCACTATTCAATTTATTTTGGAGTAAGAATCGCGGGATGGCTTTCAGAGGATCTTAGAGCGTAATCGAAATGCGAATAAGCCCAATTTTCCGTGCCATCGCCCGCCGAGGGTGAGCACCGCCCGCGAACCCGATATCGTCCAAATTAACCCACCCACAGGGCATGTTCTACAATGACTCCATTTTCTTAATGTACAACTAAAAAACAATTTTAAGGAATTTCTAGAATCGGTAAATGTTTTGTAAGTGAATTAATGCTTTTTATAACAATGTCCTTAGTCATTTTGAAGCTATATTTAGATGTTGAGCGATAGGGTTAGAATGTTAAGTGTGTTAGGCTGTTGCTGTTTTGAATAAATAAATAAATAAATCTATATCTGTATCCATTCGTAGGTATACGTATATATATATAAATATTCTTAATTCTACTAATAGTCACTAGCGTACCTGTGGTGTTACTTGTGTTAGGCTCTTAGACGAACAAGAATATTTTCTTGCGGTTGCCGTGTACTTGTGATTATTAAAAATTTAAACTCGATCTACTGACTAGGCAACAACATTCAGGTTCCTATAGCAATCATACACAGACGCAGAAATACACAGAGACCTAAACATGGAATGGCTACACCAATTTTTTTTTTATATCTGATCTGAAAAATTTGTGGTCATTGTGGAAATATTTTCAATAGACTCATGCGGTAAACGGATAGTGATGTCTAGTTAGAACGAATCAAATCTAGATGTAGGCTATCTAGACGTAGGTATCTAGTTCGTTGCCGATCTTTGTAATTGAACTGTTAGGTTTGATTTCAGTTCCAATGACAACTTTTGGTAAATTGCATTTTATAATTGATTAAAAAATAACATGTTTGAACCAGGTGCACATTGTTTTATACTATATTATAAACCGGTATGATTTCCTAACGTAAAAATAATTGGTGACTATGCCGTCGCCTATCATCACAAGCATGATAGTAGTATGCTAGTAGTATGATAAAGTATAAGCAAAGAAGAGGAAGTCATTACCGCCGGGCGAACTGCACCAATTTGTCTGCAAAACGCTCTGCCACTACAAAACAGTGGCAGAATATTTTGAATGACATGCTGATACCGATTGATGTAGATATGGGTCTAAAGTTATCAACAGGCAAGCTTTCCACAACTCAAATTCCCAAATTGAAAATCTCACGTACGTACTCCATCGCATCCCATGCCATACCTTTATTAGGCAATCGCTACCGATCGCTGTAGACTTGACTTGAGTGGCAGGAGGCGGTTTTAGTGGTACGTTCTCCGTAGGGTTGCCTTCTGGTACTGACTGGTATGAAATATCAGGCAGGAAGACAAATTGTAAGTGTAAGCTCAAAGTCTCAAATTACTTCTAAATCTCCTTCAAAGTGTAATGTTTAATCAGTTCGTTACGCTTTCACGCCTTAACTACTCAACCGATCACCACGAAATTTTGCATACACGTTGCTAGAGATGCAGAAAAAGACCCTTTCATCCAAAAAAAATTACTGTACCCGAGGAATCATCTAAAAATAAAATAAAAATTCAACGTCCTATATTTGGTCCCACCAAAGTGTTGTACAAATTGAAATGTGTTGTCCTACGATCGTGTACGTACGGAAAGTTATGATCAGTTTTTTGAATTGCACTATGAAAGCAAATTTAAAATTCAAGGTGACAACCCTAGTGGTCTATGCTGAACTCGTTAACTCTAGTATGTGTACTAACGACTCGAACTCGAGCCCGAGATCGACGCCGTGCCGCGGTGGCTTCTCGTCTCATGGTGACAGCCCTGACACCTGTCCAATTTGCGTCATATCGTCATCGACGTGCATCTCAGCTCATTTAATTCACAGTAATGAGATTCCTCTGATCAAATTATAGATGGAATGCTTATCAGAATAAGTCATTCGCCTTTTTAAAACTATTAGGTACTTTTTCGTCTCAATTTTCACACGTGAATTTTGCAGAGAACTAAATTCAATCTTTAGGTCTGAGTCGCACTTTTGTCGCATTATTTCGCGACATAAAATTAAATATAAACTGAGCAACAATTTTTACAATTTAAAACAAATTTTAACTAGAGGGCGTAGATCACTAGTTAGTAAGTTGTAGCGTATTAGGTATTAGGCGTATTAGTATTAAGAAGTAAAAGTAGAAAACGCTTGTTAGATTGTGAGCAAAAAGCTAAAGTAGGTAATACAATAAATAACTGGGTTCGGCTTAAAATTACTTTCAAGCAATTTGTCAGGAAAAAAAGTGTCCTGCCGGAAACAAATGGGTGCACCTTTTTAGAGTAACGAATTTCGTAATTCTATTATCTCGTATATTATGTTCTAATCCGTACGGGTAGGTGTATCTTGACAGGTGTTTTATAGCGTCCATTCTGTTAAATGTGGATGATTTTCTCAAAACATTTTTTTATTATAAAGTGCGGCAGAAATCAGCAGAAAAGCTCACGGTCAATTTAATGGTAGGTGTATGTACCATCGTCTAAGCAAAATACGTCTTCAGTTTTAATTTGAACATTGAATTGAAGTCACTATTCAACTGCTGTCAATATATTGAATACACTAGCTGGTGCCCGCGAAAGGATGAAAGGTAGGTACGTACCCTATGTCTTTTCTGGTGTCAGAGACAACGTGTATGCATAATTTCATGGTGATCAGTTCAGTAGTTTTTGCGTGAAAGAGTTACAAACATCCATACATCCATACAAATTTTTGCTGGTGCCCGCGACTTCGGCCACGTTGAAAAAGCAATATATTATATTTAGGCAGGAGTTAGTTTCTTTAATTTTAGATAATCCCTCGGGAGCAGTACTTTTTTCTGGATGAAAGGTGACCCTATGTCCTTTCTGGTGTCCCAGACACCAGATTAACGTGCATCACAATAACGTGAATGCAAAATTTCATGGTGATCGGTTCAGTAGTTTTTGCGTGAAAGAGTTACAAACATCCATACAAACTTTCGCATTTATAATATTAAGTACAGAAGTACGGATTAGTACTGATATCAAAACACACTTCCCACCCGCAAGTCTGACAAAATGCTTGAAGGGAGAGCGAGTGGATCGTATTTTATCAGGTCCTGTTGATAAATTGCACAAAATTCAATTTAAAAGGGTAATGTTTGCGTCCCTATTACGGCGTCACTCCAGCTCCACGCCAGGCCATAAACTCTGTCGGTCCACTGAGCAATTGAAATATCGAATGTCCACACTCACTAAGCTTTTGCACCATATATACTCCTTATATGGTCGCTTCCTCACCACCTCTTCTCAAGGTCAATGGGGTACTTCTTTTACAAAAGCCATTTCTATATCCCTTTGGATAGGGGATTACCTAACTATGGCAGTTGTTTGTGTTATCAACAGGCCTGTAATATAGGCGATAATAGCCAACTACTATCCAGTGGATCGTCGACCTTAACATAAAAAAAATAGCTCATGCCTGGTACTTAGTTTGCTTTTCTTTTTCTTGGGTGTTTTAAGTTCTTAAGGCTCTTACATGTCACTTTTATTCAATCTTTATTGAATTTTAAGGTTGGCTGAAGTTTGGGTTAACTATGGATCTCATTTAATTTTTAAACCGTACGCTAACCTCCATTTGAGATTCACCACAGTCATGTAGAAGTCAGGTAGTAGGTTCCTCTACAAATTTTGATCCAGGGCAAGCTACGCAACTGATGCTTAATTTCATTGTTATTAAAAAAACCCTGGCAAAGATAACTGTTTGAAACATGAAAATAGTTATTAGATATTATTTAGTTAGATGGATGCAAGCACAGGCGTGGTCGGTCGAAGTTTCCCGCAAACTTGTTGGGACTTGGAATAATGCGATTAAAGAGGACTCGCCGACATCCCGACGACAATAGATGTTACTTTAACGTTGTTTATATCTTGTGTTCAACATTTGATGCGATGCTGTAGATTCTGCTGATGTAGGTAGGTATCTAAATATGAATTTATAAGATCCCTAATTTTGTAATCTGTAACCAGTGGGTTAAAATGTCGCTGGCTGTCTGTAACATTCTTAAAGAAACGCGGTCGTCACGTCTCCATGCTACTACCACAGCATACTTATTTACTACCATATTCGCTGCTAGTCACGTGACCGCCGTGAAGCTTTTTGATAATTTGTCACTTGACTTTAGCAGACAATCTGATGCTGTTTTATTACAAAAGTATCTGTGTCTCGCGCTTTGTAAATTGACAAGGACATACTTAGTAGACATTTCGGCTCTTCTCTTTAATGTTTGTTATAGTTTTGTACTTGAAGACATTTACGTGAAGACTTGACAAGAAAATCATGTGGCCGAGCTAGGCAACCCGTAGAGCGACGCGTGACTAGATTGACCGTTACAATCAGTTTAATATTATAAATGTATTACATTACCGTTTCTGCCAACACATTGTAAGTCAAGTATAATCACAAAGGACATTGACACGTTAAACTCGTTCCTTTGTTTTGTATCAAAGAAGTGGTTATCTTTACTAATCTATCTACACATAATAATTATTATGAAATCGAAAACGATCCATATTGTTTAAACATTAATTTTTTTTTTTTAAATTGTAGGTACATGTTGAACTTGCGCTACCGAGATCAAAAAAACATTTTTTAGAATTGTCTGTTTTTTATGCGTTTGTATTGTACGCGCTATAATCTCAGAAACGGCTAAACCGATTTGAATTCTGTTTCGGTTTGAACCTACTTTTTTCTGAAGGATTTTCAAAAAACGAATTACAGCGCCTACGAACTTCGTCGCTTTTAAATTACCTACTTGCCTTTTACTTCATTTAAAGTAAATTAATAATTTTCATTGCCTTCAGCCATGTTTATAGACGGTTGTTATGTTTAAATAATATAAATATCCAATGAGCGATAACTTTTAACTAATGTAGGTACATGAATTTTCATATTTCGTGTTGTGCATTTCAAGCTATTTGTATTTATTATTTTTTCTATTAATCTCTAATTACATACCAGTAGGTCAACAGTATGTTACTGGGGTGAGAAAAACATGGTCATTGTAAGGTATACATTCTGATATTTGACAGTCATTAAACTCATTATTAATTACAGTTAATTGTCCAATTATTTTCATGGAACTGTGGTTAAATGTACCTAATTAACTGTCGCAGGTGTAATAATTGATGACGCAGCTATCAAACGGAGAGACATGTTATAGCAACAAGAGCTGACCGCGTATTTCATTTTGCGATATAACATAATGGGCTGCGATTTATTGGCTAAGTTCGGCTTATTGAAATTCACGTGCTTCACGCTTGAGCGGACGGAACAATTGTAAAATAGGTAGCATACTGTACCTATATGATATTTCATATTATCAAGAATGGCAGACTATATTGTAAACGAGAAGAATTACTTCTACTCCAATAGAAGTAGACTTTTTTTAGTCTGAAAAACGTGGGATAAATAATAATAAACGTCGTCTGTTAAAAATAAAATTAAAAAAACATTAAGTATTTTGTTATTTTCTCACAATTATTTTGTAAGTGAACAAAATACAATGAAGTCTGGGCCATTGTCAAACAATTTTTCCTATCCGTTTTCCTGCGCAAAATTTTACAACTTTTACAAAGTTTTCACGATCCACGAAGTTTGATGAGTTGAAGTAAAGGCAACGCGTGAGTACAATCGCGTTGGTTGGACCGACGTCGAAGCCTTGAACAATAGCTGTAGTTTTCGTGTTGTTGAATTACTTAAAAGAAACTTAAGGTGTTTTAAAAAAGACAGCGATAGCTTATAGTGAAGGATTCTTTTCTGCAGGTAAACGCAGATCAAAAATTAGTCCTTCGGTCATTTAATCTCTTTCTACCATTTCCTATCTCTCTGTATCTAATTTTGTTATGAAATGTTTGGAATAACCCATTAAATCTTGTGTTTCACCCTGAGTATATTTATTATGTTCCTTGGTTTCTCCGCTAGGTATCCAACTCGATCACACAACTAGTTGTGCTATTCTCACCCATTTCCAAAACACCCGCAGCCGACTCCCGATTTGACTCGAGTCAGGTGACGGAAAATCGGTGACATCTAGCGACAAAAAGGTCTCTAATAATTTGACTAAAAAATAATTAGTTTAATTTTTTTTAGTATGCATATAAAATCAACTTTTATTATTTTTGTGCAGAATTCTTTTTTGTAAAATTACAATTAAATTACCGTAATTCAGGTAATTGTAAGTACTTATTTTAAAATTCTGTACAAATTTCCATGATAACTTCTACAAAATACTATAATCTAATTTTTAATTATTAATATTTTTAATCTATTTAATTATTTCATATTTCACAAGCAAATGAAATTAGTTTTATAAAAATAAATAATGTTTTATTTTATTTTATTCACCTTCACATCGAACGAAACGCATTTTGATGTGATGACGTTTATTGGCCATGTCGTCTTGTGTTTTGTCACGTAATGTCAGGCAGACAGATAAACAGCAGCTGTCAAAAAATGTCTGCCAACAAGGAAAGTAACCTTGTTCAGGCTTATAGTGAATTAAATAAATTTTGCCAGGCAGGCGATTATGATAGAGCATTAAAAGCCGCAGGAAAAGGTAAGTGCGACATGTCCTTTTTAATTTTCTATGTTTTTCTTGTTAACATTGCAACGATTTCACTCTAATGCCAAGTCACATACCACATCGGTTTCTCCAATCTATTTTATATTTTGCAGTATTTTATAATTATAAATCAACATTATATGTGTATCGCTTATGTTTGGCACATATTTTTACATAACCTGTCTTTATACAAAATTTCATAGTTGTAAACTTTCGTTTTCATTGATTGTTTTTTCCGATACTACTATACGTATCAGCTTATGCTGATTTAACAGTAGTTATTGGGCTGAAGCGACAATACTGCATGCTATTAAAAATCATGGACAAAAAACTGCTTTGATTGTACTCCTGAAATTTTAGTAGCACACTGCTTCACATTTACATCTAGCGAAAGTAACCAGCCCCTTACAGAATACAACCGTGAAATAATAGCATGTGTGCTGTTGTGTTCTGGTGAATGAGAAAGGGATGCCAGAACTCATTTTCTTAATCCCTTATCCATAATCCTACTATGCTCGGCAGCACATTCACAGCACCTGTGGGTTGCTTGTGTGATAGGTAATGGTAACCATCTACCATCGCAAATGGACCGTCACCTTGTATACTTTAACACAGAAAAAGTCATAGGCATCTTTAATAATCCAAAGGATTATCCCTTTCTGGATTATTTATTAGCTTGCATTATTTTCTTAAATAATCCAATGAAAATTTCTTTCTATTTCAGTCTTACAAATAGCTCCAAATGAACAAAAGGCGTTTCACTGTAAAGTCATATGTTTCATTCAACTTCATAACTTTAAAGAAGCATTAGCTGTACTGTGTAACCCTAAGAATGGAGCTCTCGCTGCCGATTTGCATTTTGAGAAGGCTTACAGTCAATATAGACTCAATTGTCCTAAAGAAGCATTGCAAACTGTTGACAATGCACCAGAGTTGACATCAGCCTTGAAGGAATTAAAGTGAGATTTTTTTATATTTCTGTTTTTTGTATACATAATATTATCTATCAATGATACATATGGCAAAGCATAGCGGCCGCAATACATATTTACTTGCTATAGACTTGTACTTACAGCTTATAATTTATTACAATATGTAATAAAATTATAAATTACTATTGTTTATAAATTGTAATATTATCTTGTATATATAATTCATAATATTTTCAAAATTCGAGTGAATAGGCATCTTCTGGGTGTGCTCGCTACATGCATGACTAGATGCGGGCCAAGAGTAAACCCATCTTCCCAGCAAAATTTATTTAAATAACGTGTTTTATGTGTCTGAGCAGGGCCCAGATATTGTATCGCTTAGAACAGTATCAAGACTGTTACAATGTCTATCGTGATGTTGTGAAAAATACCACCGATGACTATGAAGATGAGAGGAAGGCCAATATGGCAGCAGTCGTTGCTAACCTTGCAGCATTGAATCCTGTAAGTATTACAGGTAAAATAGAGTAGGTTTAATATTTTAATCTACACTATTATCTAATCTAATCTATATATTAGTTACCTATACATTTTAATTTTTGTTTAGTTTATAATATTTGTTTTTGTTTATAAAATTTAAATCTTATAAGATGAATACTTACTGTTGATATGTAAAAGTAAGTAAGCATGATGTTTACAGAATTCAGAACTGCCTCAGTTCGAGGAGAACACGTATGAACTGTCGTACAATGTGGGCAGTACTTTGGCCATGCGCCGCAAGTACAACGAAGCCCTGCAGGTGTTGAAGAAAGCTGAACAGGCCTGCTCCGAGAGTGTGCTGGAAGACGGAGGCACTGAGGAGGAAGCCAGGGAGGAAGCCGCCATCATCAGGGTCCAGCAAGCGTACTGCCTCCAACAGATGGGCAAAGAGAAGGAAGCTGTCACCGTTTACCAGAACGTCCTCAAGGATAAGCCGAGCGATCAGGCTCTGGTCGCCATCGCCAGTAACAACATTGTCGTCATTAATAGGTATTTATTGACTTTAGTGACAGTCATAATGACAGTGGAAGTTTAATTTGGTAATATTAATATTGTTAATAAAATTCAGGGATGCGAACGTGTTCGATTCGCGCAAGCGCATGAAGGCCGCGTCGGCGGACGGCCTCGAGCACAAGCTGAACTCGCGACAACGCGCCGCCATCGCATACAACCAGGCGATACTCGCCATCTACTCCAACCAGGTACAATTTCTACATTTCCATGTCAGCTCGGTTCAAAAATGTCGTGTGCATTTAAGGCCCTTAAAAGAAGGTGACGTCTTAAAAGATTTGGATGAGAGTGAAAAAAACTCTAATGCAAATCTTTTTAAAGTTATAATGAATAGGCATTTTCTGATTTAGCTCGTCCTTGCTGCACTGCTAGATGCTGGCTAAGAGCAAACCCATTATTAAAAAAAAAAAGATGTAAAATTAAAACTAGCCATACCAAACACTGGGGTGGCGTGGCCGAATAAGGCAAGTTCGGCAATTTTCTGTATTTCCTAACTTCTCTCTTCATTTTTCGACAAGCACACCAGAACACACAGATGCCTTTTTTATAGCTATATCGTGTATACCTACACCTTCCATGGCTTTAATGAAAGTATAATAGGTATATGTTTTTTGCTAGCTTACAGTAAGACTAAAAAACTAAAACAAACAGTAATTATACTTTTGCAGCGATTGATAATTGAGAAATGTTGTAACTAAATCGAATATTAAAAAATATGCATCCAGCCGGACTTCTGCAAGCAATGCTGCGTTAAGTTGGTCCGCGACTTCAACCAAGAGGCTCGGGCCGTTCTCGTGGAAGCCTCCTCTCAAGTGAAGGAGGGCAAGAGGGATCAGGCCGTCAAGTTGCTCCTCAAGTATGGGGGAAGCTTGGAACTGGCCGCCGTGCAAATACTATTGGCCCAGGTGAGTCGAATTCATTCATTCCATTGTGTGTTTCTATAGCAAGCCTTATTACTATTATGGTCGGTAGCCGACTTACCATCAAGCGGTCTGTCAACATGTCTATCGACCTTAGAACTCTAAGAAAAGCTTTCATCCTCCCAACTTATTAATACTTAGCTGAAATACAACAGTGTTGTACATACATACAATTTATGAATATTTATTTTCTAACAATAGCTTTATGTAGTATTTTATTTATTTGAGAAGGCCTGTTATTAAAAAATATAGTTTTTTTTTTTCTCACCCCGAAAAAAAAATTGACGGTGATTGTAATGCCTGAATTTCATAACTAGAAAATTTTAATATGCTTACAATTTTTATATTATACAAATTAGTCAGGGATTTATTTTCGAGATCGTGATTATTCTTTTTTATTTTTACACCTAATGAGGATAAAAATAAAAGAAAATAAATTATTTATGTTTAAAAAAACCGATCACAAACAGGCCATAGTGGTATAGGAGTTAGAAATAGTTAAGCGACCTTAAAAGGGGATGTTTCTTTTAAGGGTGATCGAAAATCTGCTATAAAAGTGCTAATGGATAGCGAGCTCAGATATCGTCCGGCTGTCGTCTCTCTCCTGAACACTCTTCTCTGTGCCGACAACGAGATCCAACGCGCGTCGGACATGTTCGAACACGTCTACCAACACTACAAGGATCAAAAGGTATATTTTTTACTAGTTTTCCTTCCTAGAGATGTGTTCAAAGAAAGAACCTAATAACTAGTATTCGTAATAGCACAACCGACTAAACCCTGCCCTTAACTTTTAATTTCCTCTAAAATTGAGTTGTTGGTGCGAAACGCTGTCCATGGGATATTTAGGAGGTGTCTCCAGCACCGAATATCCAGTGCGTCAATCTCTGGACGGCCTTGCAGCCGCGAAGACCAGATTGAGCGGGATAATACAAAACAAAACCCAATAAACAGACCCAAAAATTGAATACAGCGCATACACCCTCAGTAGAGGCAAAAGTATTTGCCGCAGCGCGAACTATACGCATCTAAAGGAGCACTGTCGCATGTTTGCAGTGGGTGTTCTAGTATATTATAATGTTTGTAGGGCGGTGAGGAGGCGCTGTGCGCGGTGTGGAGGGCGGCGGCGGCGTGTCACGCGAGGGCGGGCGGAGCGGAGGGCGCGGCGAGGGCGGCGAGAGCGCACTCGCTGGCGGCCGCGAACTCCGACCACGGCGACGCTCGCTCGTTGGCGCGCCTCGTGAAGGCGCTCGCCTCCGCCGACCCACAACGCGCCAGGCAGCTCGCCCGAGACCTGCCCCCCGTGCAGCAGATGGATGTGAGTCACACCTTCTCCACACCAATATTGACTATTGATGAAATTAAACTTATCATGTAAGCCGGTCTTATGGCCCGAGGACTTTATTGACACTGATAATGTTACAGACTAAATTCGACGTTGAAGCTCTGGAGTCCTCCAAGTGGATGATGGGAGCGAAAGTTGTCAAGAAGACGGGACAAAGCAAACAGGAACAATCGCCTGGGTATGTTGTATTATAACCTTTGTAATTCTCAATTTATTTCACGGTAGTCGTATGTAACGGGGTGGTTACTGCCGCCAGACTGGCTGCCAAAATTTACTTCTTGGCTTAAATTACTACTTAATAATGGTATATATCACTCACATTTGGTTTAAAAAAATGCATTTCAGAACGCCCGGTTCGGAATTGGGTCAGAAGAAGAGCACGAAACGCAAAAGGAAAACCAAATTGCCTCCCACAGCCGACCTCTCGAGGCCACCGGACCCAGAAAGGTATACCTTATTAAGGAGGAGTTGGTCCTCCTCACCTCACCCCTACCCTCCGTGGATGCAGAGTAAATAACAATTGGATTGCTTTTTGACAGATGGCTGCCGAAATACGAGCGCACCGCGTACCGCAAACGGCGCGGACTGCGGCGTGACGTCATCAAGGGCAGTCAGGGCATGACCACCACCGCCACGGACCAGTAGTCAGTATTCCGTCCTCTCATCACTTGTTTCTGGTCGCGGGTTCGAATCCCGCCAGGGGCAAATATTTATGTGTTAAATTACCTTTGTACCTTTATAATGTGTATTAATTTACAAAAAAAAAGTATTGTATGTAGGTAATATATCTGTCTGGTATCCATAAGTTATGATAAGTCATGTTACAAGCATTAAGTTGTTTACTTTGGAACTAGATGGTGCTGTGTGGAATGTGTGAATATTTATTTAATATTGTTTATAATGTAAATACGCTTTTGTTACAGTGACATGAGCAAGCAGGTGGCCAGCGGGGCTTTGGCCGCGAAGAGTCCTCGCGCTGAGCGTCCAGAGGGCGGCAGCGGGGGTGCGGGCGGTCCCCCGTCGGCCGGAGGGGGGTGGCACAGGAAGCAGCAGAAGAAGAAGGGCAAGGGTCGCAAGTGAATACCACTTTCAGTTGTCACAATAAAAACATTTTGTATATTTCTTTTGTTGTTTTACTTCTATTAAAGCGGTGACTGACTGATTACTTCTATTGACTGATGCACTATCAAACTCAATTTACTTCATAAAGTAATGACTTTCTTATTATTCTTAAAAGAAAAATATTCATAAACTAAACTCAACTCAACGCGTCATAGAATATACAAACTGCATGCAGAAAATGCAATAAAATGGTGTGAGAATGAGAAAATTCATTAATAAAAACACATAATAATTGTAATATGTTTATTGAGTTATATTATAACTAAAAATAAGGATTCAATGTTAATTATCGTTTAGCATTTTTCCTTTTGGACTTTCCAGGCCTCTGATTCTTCCTCTTTGCGGAACTGTTGAAACCGTCCATTTTGTTCGAGGACTCCCTAGTGTTCAACTTGGCACCTTTCTTTTTCCCGCCAAAACCGAATTTCTTATTTTTATTGGCGCGCTTTTTCGACACTTTAGTTTGCACTCTACTCACGCCTTTGCCCTTATTATTTTCTAAAAAGTCTAAATCTGAAGACTTTCCCTTTCGCACCCGTTTCAGCTGCTCCAACATCTGTTTCTTTTCGGCGGCTTGTTTAAGTTTTGTATCAATCTGTAAATAAAATTGAAATTTCAATAAATATTCTGTTGTAATTTAAAAATGTCTTCCCACAATCTTACTTAAAATTTTAGGCTGAGCTAAATTCTAGTTTAGAAACCAGCCTATATTCTACGAGTTGAGTCTAAATAATGTATTGTGTCAAAACTATGCAAGCATTTTTGTTTCTATTGTCAACAAAAAAGAAAAACTCAAGAAAAAAAAAAACAAAATGGGTGCCACATAAAGAGAAGTGGATTGGATCTTAGTATTTAGTTTATGTTTGTATTAAAATATTTGTAATAGGAGGAAATTTTAAAATATTGAATTCATTCATTTACCTGAACACGCTTAGCGATTTTTTTCTGGTCCCTGAGTTGGCGAACCTTTTCGACTCTCTCCTGAGAGGCCTTTTTGGTCAACAAATTCTTCCGGACCTTTTGCATGTGCTCATCCGTCTTTGCCATTTCGGCAAAGTAGTCATCGGGCCTACAAATGCAAATATTTTTAAAAGAGATCTTTGCTTCATTTCATTTTCAATACAAATATTATTAACTGTTAAGACTGCTTATAGGCTCTAACACTTTACCAATGAGCTCATCAAACCTTAAAAACACCTGAGCTAAAAGTACTTCATCTGATGTAATATCCATAAAGTATACATTCTTCTTTGTGATTGTAAATCTACTCATTGGCATATATTATAATGTCTTTTAATAAAGCGTCAGAGACTTGTGGAAAAGATTATTAATATTAATCATTGATAGGACCTAGTTTATAAGATTATTAGTCTAGAAGAAATCACTGAGGTGACTCAGTGCTATGAGACATTTTTTTACTCCAAAACCATTTTTTTTATTTAATATGGGTTTGTTCTTGGCCCAACATCTACCTGTGTAGCGAAGATGAGGCCTATTATGGAGCAAGCTCATCCAGAAGATGCCTATTCACTCCAACTTTGAAAAGATTTGAGTTATATGAGCTCGGAAATATAGACGACGGCGGGGTGTTCCAAACCTTGGAAGTGTGCATTATAAAGGATGTTTTAAAGCACTTGCTCCAAAAAATGGGGAACCTGAGATGAGGAAGGCAACCATTGATTTCATCATGACTATAAATTAATGTCTATGTAGTTTTCAATAAATATACCATTAATATTTCAGTAAACATAATATTATGAAAAATAGATTTGTGATTTTCAAGTCCTAATATTAATAATAATACAAATGTGAAAGTTTGCATGTTTAATATTCTTGTTACTCAATCATGCAAAAACGGCTGAACAGATTTGGATGACATTTGGTATGTAGATAGTTTGTTATCTGGTACATTTTATCCTCGGAAAATGTTAAAACGAACTACAGTGCATATGAAGTAGCACAGCAAGTAAAAAATTTACCTTTTTGTTGGCACATTAAGTTGTTTAAGCTTTTTTATTCCTTCTACAACAGCAGCTTGTGCCTGGCGATGTAACAAATTCTCTCGTTTGTATTCATTAAGAATTGGATCTTGTGATGGATCATAAATATGTTTGCCTTTCGTATTTTCTTTTATATTTCTGAAATTTATATGAATAAAAATTCAGTTAAACTTTCAAAGGAGAGATGCTTATACAAACAATTATTTGTTTTAAGCATGGCTAATGTTTTCTTGTGGGCCATGCCGCGTAAGTCAGGCTATGTCGGCAGAAAAGCACCACTTGATGGTAGGTACAAGTAGGTACTCTTGATGGCATGTGTTTTATGCAAATAGATTTATTTATTAATGGAACACTTTCATGATAGCTTATAAGTCGAATTGGGCTATACTTAGCAGATATTTTCCAATTTGACGGTTGAGGTGTAGCCTTGGGGCTGACTGCTACTTGCAAAGATTCGTGTGTTCAAACAAATACATGTAAATATAAAAATATTATGACTCACTTTCTTCGCTGTGCAGTTTCCTGCATTTGTAAAGCGACGTCTGGTGCCATAGGAGCTACAGAAGTAACTAAATCTAGAGTCTCAACCCAAGGCAAATTTAACTTGAACTCTTTCATTTTTAATTTCAATTCTGCTGCATTGTTAACATAATTCTTTGACACCTTTTCAATTTCTTCATTTAAACCTGGTTTCAATAAACCTTTCGCAAACGCTTCTTGCAGCTAAAACAAAACAAGAGAAGCATGTTATTAATAAAGCAAAGTATTTTAGTGAAGAAAAATTAGTACATAATTTGACATGCTAATACCTCCTCATCGGAGTCTACATCTGTGTCACTATCGTTTAAGACAAAATCAGTCATTTTATACACTTAGCACTTTACTAAAATAATTCAAAGTAATATAAATTATTACAATACAAAATATAACCTAAAACGAGCCAAATAACAAAACCAAACCAACACGCGATCGCGACAGCGAAACCACAGACTATACAGACACAGACAGCGATGCTAGCTCACGAAAGACACGCACGATCAAGTCGGATCAAGTCAAGATTCACAATAAGTGTTGCCAAAATGCCCGATCCATTTTTTTAAAACCAGGATTCGACAAAAAAATCAGATGTATGGAGAAAATTTTCAAATTATCATTAAATTTTATTAGTTATATATTGTCCTTGAGATACATTTTACAGTTATGCTTGCCTAACATTTCAGGGCTTTAACTTAAAGTATTGAAATCGTAGCATTTGAATTTCGCTGACGCCAACCGTCGAGCAAGATTAAAATTTCAATATTCAACCAGTTATTCAACTAGTTTCCATCACGTCACGACTCACGTTCAGTCCATTTTACGATGACAATTTTGTAGTGCCAACCTAACCATGATATTTTGTGTTTTATTTTACGCAGGTTTTTTTTATTACTTTTCATATTTTAAAATAAAGCTAGTATTTGAAAAAATCAGTAGACTCAGTTCAAATCTGTAGTTCAGTAGATTTCTAGGAAAATCAGTAAATTCTCCGAAAAATCACGAGATCTGGCATCACTGTTGACGATTGTCGCGATTGATTGAATGCGAAATGTGAACGATGAACGAACGAAAACGAATGCGAATGACCGAATGTTATGTGCTAGGACCATGGATTTATTATAATAAGGATTTATTACTTGTATCTAAAAAGCGAGCCGAGCAGAATATGTAATAGATAAGCCGTGTGTCCCTTTCTAATAAGGTAACTATAACATTTTTCTTATGTGACACAAATTCAATGTTGTAATATATGTACTTACATTATGGTAGTAGTTTCTTACAAATATTTTTTTAAATAGAAATATGAATTAACCAACACTTTTACTAATTGTACAAATTTTAGTTGTTGAAACAATAAATATTAACTTTTGTAATTTAAGAATATATATCAAAATTAATGTGATTATAATAATGTTGACTTAAAATTTATTAAAATAATTAAGGTACAATTAATATATACAGTGTATGAACTAAGATTTTTTAATTTATATTTTTAATGAAATAGATTTTTTTAGTCTGGCAAGATGAAAGAAAGGGAAACAAGGCCTAAGTTTAGTTATCTCTTTCATCTCGGATTAGCTCCTGTATAAGGCCCAATGAAAAATATACTTTCACTATTGGTAATACAGATCATTTTTTAAAAGCAATTTTTTGAAGTTTGCAATCCTGTTATATTAAGACGTCCTTGGCTAGGACTAAGTCATAGAACCATAGACATAGACAATAAAATGTCTATGGCATAACCACAGTCTATTCCACGTCTATTCTCCCATAATAGTGTCTATGATTCTCCCCGATTCTCCCTCTACGCCACAGATCAATAATTGAACGCAAATAGAATCATAGACACTTAAAACTAAGAATAAACAAAATTAATATAAGTAAAAAAATTATCTGTGTATTTCATACTGCCCAGAGAATAGATAGCTTATGGAATTTAGATCATAGCTATCGGATACCATTATTAAAAGCTTTTACATAAGCTTGGCAAAAAAGTCTAGAAATTAAAAAGTGTAGTATTGTATTAGCCGCGGCATACAGTCGTTAACCATCATTCGTCTATAAGAAAGAGTTAACACACGGATTGCATCGAACGATTGATTCACATCCCTATTCCTCAGTGAGGAATCCTCACACATTCTTCGATATAACTATCTATAGTTGCCTACGACGCGCACTACGACCGGAGCGAAACGAGTGCTCTATACCTACTTGTTGGAATTGGGTATTTGACAATATTAAAAATATACTACAAATTGTGGTCATCCTATAAGAAAATAGCGTAAAAAGCATATGTCACTTTATTTTAAGCTAAATTATGTATATTTTTTGCAAATTATATGAAAATCATAATTTTTGAAATTTTATTTTGGCGCCGAAACGCTCTGTACAAATCTGATGACGTCATACGTTAGTAAACATATCAGATATAGAGTAATAAATAGTGTTTATTCACTTAATATTAGTTATCTATGTCATCATTCAGTTCTGTTGTGTGACGTCACACGTATCAAAGATCAGCGCCATTACAGAAACAGCGTTTTTGGCGCGGCTTCGGATATTTAAGCTTTAACATTGATATTTTATTAATAATACAGTAGATATCCCGGAAATATCAATGTAGTGTGTTCTTATTTTCTAATAAAGAATAATTTAAAACTATTTTCTAAAATTGGTCAAATACCGGATTATACATTGTACACTAAGCTGTGTAAAGACAAACAAAACCTTGGAATAAGGTTTTAATATAATATACAAATATTAGTAAAAATATACACATATAACTATGACAGACACATGAAAGACAATATATAATAATTTATAATTTCCATAAAACATAGAAAGAGGTATATTTAAGAAGTTTAGGTGTAGGCAGAGTATATCTTGGGTGTAGGTATAGTAGGTAGTTAGTATATCTACTATTTAGTTTGTGGTTATCGGTAATATAATCACGGCTGGTAATCTTCAAGGAAAATTCACTAGACATAGGAATTTTATAGCCTGTGGTAATAGCAAAATAGAACATGACATTTCGCCTCCCCACATCGCCTTGATTGCCTTATAGCGATCTGTACTAAGAGAGGAAGCCATTTTGTTTTGTAAGGTCATTGTTGTTTATATTGTTGCGTCGATTATTTTTTGCCTTTTTATATATATACTAATTTATTAATAACAATCTTTGGATACATTTACTAAATTAAGTATGTATTATAAGTGCTGTGTGCCAGAAAATACAAGTTCGTGACAGGACTCAGTGGATGTGCAGTGTTATATTGTAATGAGTTTATCGCACACTTTGTTAGTACGGGCGTTATTGTTCTATTTATTTCTATTCTAGTTTCTATTTAAGTCGTATATTAAGTCCATGTTCTGTTTGTCTATATCCTAAAAAATAAATATGTACGCATTATTTACTGTGTTTTAATTGTGATGATATTTCCTTACTTAAAAATAAATTCAAGGACTAATAGCCCGTAAAAAAACAAAGGGGTGAGAGGCTGAGAGGGGCGGGGAAGTCAAATGTTCTATTTTGCTATGACCAATCAGGTGAAATTAAAGTACTCGAGCTCATGTCCAGCGCATTTGTACTGCAGATTTCCGTCTGATACGTTAGTATCTACTATTTAGTTTGTGAATATAATACCACAATTCATTTATATGGTCTGTGATTTTTAAAGAAAAAAATTTTCTCATGTTATTATTCTGTGACAAACATTAGCTAAAGAGTACAAAACAAATCTAATATATCATCGACAATTACCCGGTCAATTAACTTACATATTTTAGTTTTTCTACTTAATTTAATGAAACAAAATTAAATATAAATTAAACAATGAATATAAAAAAATAAAGGTATAATTTTGGTATAACACATTGTGGCTATAATGTTTACTTTTATGTACACTATATAAAAAATTCGTCAATGACCGGAAGTATTGGCACTAGGACATGTTTCGTGAAACCCCGTTGTTTTGTAGAAAATGCAATGGCCGCCATCTTTGACTCTTGTGAATGTTTTGGTCGTAATTTCAGACTTTGAGGTCTTTTTCATGTGTGCTATGAAATTATTTGATGGAAATCGTTACACAGAGTTATAAGTGTTGTTATATTGTTTGCTCACAGGTTAGTACAGTATTACTTTAGTATTTTCTAGGAATGTGTTTACATCTGGGTTTCACGGCGCTTTACTATTATGATTTGTCATTTATGATAAATTTTCGATTATATTATTGTTTAAAATCATATTTATTTGTCTAATTTAACAAGTTCAGTCATACTGCATATTACAGACCCAACAAACTAAATGTACAAACCTCATTTTCCTAAGTACCTATATTCCTTATTTCTTTGTTACTAACTGAACTTTCATGCTATGGAAACTAAATAATTACGTTTAGATTCTATGAAAATAATATTAAATTTTGTGGTATCAACTTAAATTATCGTTATGTTTACTTTTATGATGTTTATCAAGAATACATTTCAGTTTTCGTGCCACAATAATGGCGGCAGTGGATTAACCTATCCACATATTATTAGAGTTTATTACCTCATTTATTGATCTACAGCTCATTATTTTTCTTTTATTCTCTATATTTTGTCATAGGAAACAATCGTTAAGCAATTTCCAATATTTTACGGAACAATGACCTCGAATCTCCTGTATACTATTTGTGGACTAAAAATATTTTTACAAGACTATTATGATCTGCAAGTCGTTTTTTCGTGAAGAACATGAAGATAGAAGGGTAAAAAGTCAATTTTCGATTGCAGTCCTATAAAATAAACTCTGAGGCCTGAGGGGGCTTCACGGCGTCACTACGGGCTTGTCCCAAGATGCTAATACTTACAGCATGTCAGCTTCATCAGAATACGAAACTGCGGCCCGGCAAGTGAGTGCTTTATTTATTTTTTATTTTTTTATACATTGCATTACTTGTCAACCAAAATTTCTATTATTCCAATAAGAATACATACTTAAATTAGGTAATTCTGTCGCTGAGCTCTAAATTTTGTTTATATTGTAAGTATATATGTGTATATATATAATAATGCACCAAATTATCTGTAATTTGGTGAATTAATGACATGTTTCCCATAGCTGTGTAAAAACAATGTTTTGCTTTTTCAGGTACCTACTCAAAAAACTAATAAAGATTTGAATTTAAATGTGTACTTATTGATTACCTTATTTTTAGTTTCCTTTCCATAATAATATTTGTGGTGAGTAGTGATATTGTGTTGTGAAATGTGAATTTTATCTCCACTAAACATGAATGAGGGCATTTGATATCACAACAGTAAAAATCCAAGTTTCTACTTGAATGATTATTATAATTTAATATTTTGAATAAATTTATGTTTGTATTTTCAGTTTTTAAATATATCCACATAATTTGTTAACATTAATGAATGTTTGTATTATTGTTATAGAATTACGGGCCGACCACCTCCAATGAAAATGTCTATGAGCATGTGTTGGAACATAAATTAGCAGAAAACATGAATGTTCCCTCTGTTAGACCCCCTGTTTTGAGGGCTTCTCCTACAAGGGGTGACCCCGAACCTGATTCAACCAATCCCGAGAACATTATTCACTCTACACATAAGAAAATAGAGAAAGAAGTTGAATATCATGTTGCCACGAAAAGTGAAACAGATATCCCTGTTGGAGCCTTATCTGGCATAGTCAGGATTGAGGAGGCCACCGTTGACAATGTGGGCCGCATAGCATACCCCATTGTACAAGAAACTGAAGACTCGGGAGATGGTAACTATGTAGATAACCCTGGAGCTAAAATCATTCAAGCACCTATTAACACAGCCATTGTACAAAATGTCACTAAATTACCACAGAATTTTACATTTAATGTAGATGCAACTGTAAGCAATATCACAGCTATACAGAATGTCTCCCGAGATGCAAGTGGAACCCAAACATTGTGGTTGCCAACAATTCTTGCTACTAGTACAGCAGCTACCGATAACAAAAGTGATGAAGATCGGTCGCAAGCTGGTATGTCACAGATTCTTATAACCAGTGAAAGTTACATTAGTGATGGAAATCAAGCTGGGAGAAAAAATTTTCCCGAAACAAGTTTTATGAGTAGGCCAAAAGGAAACAAGGTCCAGATTTTAAGTAATATATCTTTACCAAAAAGCTCTAATTTTTCTCAGCAATATAGTGCTCCGAGCAAAGAAGTTGCGAAATATGGTCCCCGAAATCATTTCTACAAATTGGGCACTAATATTGTATCCCAAAAACAGCAGAACAACTCTGTATTGTGTAATAAAACACTTGAGAACCAATCTCTTATAACCTGTTCCACCTTATCACCAACACTTGTCAGTGATAGCCCTCTAAAAAATGTTTCCTATAGTCATACGTTTTCAAAAGGCACAAACTTAAAGACACCGAACAAAGTTAATAATGGTGCTAACTTAAATGCCGCAGTTGCAGCATCCACTGCTAACACACAATGCCATATTTTGTCTCGAGTTGTTTCCGCGCCAAATAAAATGGCCGCCCACCCTGGAAAAAAATCTGTCAATACAGTTAAAGGATCTAAAAATAGTCAGGGATCGAGCAATCAGAAGAATCAATCTCGAGCTATAAAGATTATACAGCAAGCTGGTGCTACTCATAAAACTGAAGCTAAATCTTGGACGGCTGGCTCCGTTGGAACGTTCAAAAGCCAACAGCAAAAATGTGGAGTTGTTGGTGCGAAAACATCAAAGATTATACAGAAGGTGGGCAGTCCCGCTCCCAAGAATCAACAGCTAATGCCTATACAGAAGATGGCATCTAAAACTGAATGTGTTGTGCTTCAGTCTCCGTGCGGGCCCGTTCTCTTATCGACTGCGCCGTTGAGTGTGAATATGTCCAAAGGACCACACTATGTCCAATCTGGGTCTACGACTAATTTGCGGTACGTCCACACTTATGGCTCATCGGACAGTCAGCTGGCTACCGTCTCTCAGGTTTCAGCGAACCAGCAGTTGACAGCTCAAATACTGCAGTCACTATCGCAGCCAAAATTAATGTTACAGCAAAACGCCACAACACTGCCCGTAAACAATCATGTAATAGCTTCAGTGCCTGCAGAAATCGAAATCGCCGAAGAACCTGTTGAACTTAAACTGGTCGCACAAAAGAGAATTGTCTAGTAAGTTTTATAAACAAGTCTTAAGATATACTGGTGTATGTTGACATTCACGTAATTGGAAATTTATGTATATAAGATTGACAGAATCGCCTTTGTAGTATATATGTAAAGGTTTTGTCAGTGGCGTAGCTTGCTCAAGATGGGCCTTGTATCAAATTCTTTCAAAGGGCCCTTCTACCTTACTGAGAAGATCAAATTTTTTTTACAAAAGCATAGTTTGTATGTTTTTTGATATTTAGACTCGTAAGCCTTCAGAAATTTGGTGAATGTCGATATAGACCTATGAATCTTAAGATTCGCCAGTTTCAGATATTTGTGGTAACATATATAATATTTGTGAATGTTTCTTTAATATAATATCTCTACATCTTTTCAGTGGTGACAAATCAACTTTATTCACAACCGACGACACAGTTGGTGCAGAAGAGAGGCCGAGTATTCTTGAGGCGCTACGTCGGTACTCGTGCCATTCTTTAGCGTTCGCTATGATAGATCATACCTACGCCTTGCCCCTGGACAAACAAAATCCTGTTTCAACGCCGACTACAACAGTGGCGCCGTTACCACCAATTGTAGTATCGTCACCCATAGCCACTGCACCAATGAGTCCAATGAAGAGAAATTCCCCAGTCATCGTTTCAACGGCATCATTCGATTTACCCGTTACGGTGCCGACCAGTGTAATATTACCACCGGTACCCGCCTCTGCTATACAAATGACAGCTATTAACTACAAACCGGCACCATTGCCTCCACCACCCCAGGAGGACGACGCGGCTTCCGTTATTTCGTCGTTAGATGGCGACAGGCCGCCGGGTGATCGAGGCGGAAGCGATACAGAAACCGCACCGGAAGGGGAGGAAGAAGGTAAAACGAGGTGCGTCTGCAATTTCACACACGACGACGGTTATATGATATGTTGCGACAGATGCGGTGAATGGCAACACGTCGACTGCATGGGGATAGACAGGCAGAATATACCGGACGCGTATATGTGCGAAATGTGCCAGCCGAGAAACATAGATCGACGACACGCCCGCTCAATACAACTGCGCAAGAGGGAAGAGTTGAGTGCTCTGGGCGCATCTGATTCTGATTCCTCAGAGTGCAGCCGTCCACCAGGTCAAAGGAGGAAGCGATTACTCACGGTCACCACTTACACGATCACCAGTGGTTCATGCGTTACCACCTACAATTCAAATTTGCCATCATTGCCACCACTGCCGCAGCCCACTTTGACTTTGCCAAAACGTGGCCCCAAAAGACCGAAGAAACCCGAAGTGATCAGAAAGGGCACCAAAAGAAAGCTTTCAGAGAAAAGAGTTAAACGTAAAAAAGATTTGATGCTGAACAGAAGTAAATACAATTCGAACATGTCGAATCAATCACACTGGCAAGAGTCTTATGAGCTCGCTATGACTAATCACTATAGTCCCGAATTGAGAGCTAAAATAATGAAGTACAGCAGTAAGTTGGGCCTCACTCCGAATATGGCGGCGGCCATTACTGCACATTTATGCACGACTGTACCTCACGCCGGAGGTAAAATACTTATCGCTACCAAGGATCTGAGAGAGAATACCCCCATTATCGAGTTGAGGGGGAAATATATGTTGTCTAATCAACATAGACCGCAACTACAAAACTCTGCGAGGGCTGGCAGTCAGAAGCCTGGTCCGTTTGTATTTTTCTACAGACTGCCTAAAGACAACACGCAAATATGTATAGACACAAGGACATATGGAAATGAAGCTAGATTTGCGCGCAGGTCGTGCAAACCAAACGCTGAGCTCCAACATTGCATAGTCAAGGGCACTTTGCATGTTTATTTAGTCACCATTGGTGTTATACAATCTAACACAGAGATCACTGTCGGTCACGATAGCACAGGAAGCAAGCAGCCATGCGCCTGCGGCAATCCCAAACACTGTAAAGTCAATGGAATGAATCCATTGTTGACTAGAAAGAATTTGGATTATCCCAGAGAGAAACGTAGTAGGACTAGGTGTACCAGCTCGTCGTCACCGGCGTCTCCGCCGATCTCTTCCATCTTGCCTACACCTCCTATCAAGGAAGAACCGACCCCAGTCGCTACACCTATTAAAGTGGAGAAAAAATCTCCAGTGAAATGTGAATATACTCCTGTGATCCCAATAAACACATTGCCCCCGGCACCTAACTTTGATGAGCCTATCAAAACCGAAACAGAAGTAGAAGAGAAGCCGGACATAGATATAACTGCTAAAGAGGAGTTGAAACCGGACTTTGATGAGCCGGATTTCGTTAAAATAGAGCCAAAAGTGCAGGAACCCGAGGAAGTCATAAAAAGTGAGCCGGAACCCGATTTGAAACCCAAAGTTGAAGAGCCGCCTAAGCCAGAAATTAAAATAGAAAAGGAACCATTGTTGTCGGATGAGGAGAAACCACCAAAAATCAAAGAAAAACTTGAAGAGAAAAAGCAAAAAGAGCCAAAGGTGGAGGAAGAACGGCCTATAACACGGGAGTATGTGGCAAAGTCTGCCTGTCATGACAGATCTTCAAGATCGAGCAGGACCGTAGCTTGCACTAACCTAGACTCGTTGGACGATAAAACGCAAGACGATGATTCACAAGACAAGGTGCAAACAACTCAGGAAAAGGACAAGAAGAAAACGGTGAGTTTCATTTTTTTTACTACTTGTGAAAATAAAAACAAAGACATGTGTTAATTTTGAATTTTTTTTTTACAGAATAAAAGTAGCAATGCTCTCGAACCGCGAGGAGCGAAGACTCGCGAGGAGCGCAAAATGGAGGCCATAATGAAAGCTATAGAGAGAATGGAGAGAGCGGAACAAAGAAAAATGGAAGTGAAAGAGAGGCAGAAGAGAAGGGAATCGGATCCTCACCCGAATGCACCCGACAAGGAAGACGAAGATGAAGTCCACAATAGTGCCAAGAGAGCCCGAAAGAGGTAACTTACTTTGATAGTTTATCAAATCCGTAAAGTAATTTTTGTGTGAAAGAGTAATAAACATCCCGGGAGCTTTTTTTCATACACTTGGGCCTACTTTTAAGACCTGGTTATTTCTTTGTGTTTTCTGCAGCAGTCGTTATTCAGTATAATTTTCCACTGTCATCACTTTATATCAGCATAAGTATGGTAAGTAAAATATAGCAGGGACAAGAGTAAATTGCCAACATGATCTGCAAATTGTTAGCATGTTTTCATTAAATTTGACATTTATAAAAGCTAGAAAAAAATATGTATTACTTACTGTATCTTTCGTATATGAATTAACAAAGAAAAGCCAGGATGAAAAGTATGTTAAGGAAATTAGGTTATAAATAAGATAGAACTATCCATAAGGAAGCAACGTAAAGACTGCGTAAATACACATAGTAGTGTTTTTCTGATTTTAATCAGGTTAATAAGGAAATTATATTTAAATAAAAGCACGTTGGTACTCTTGCTACGTGATAATAAGTAAATTAAGACTAGATAAATTGTTATGATAAAATTCACGTTCGGAATGTTGAAACGTGACAATAAGAGAGTAAGAAATAAAAATAAGCGAAATTTATGTACAAAATATTTAGTGTTCACCTAGTAGTCAAGTTATATCAGACGAGTTAACAAGTGAATGTAGACAATTAGACAAAATTTATATGTAACCCCTTACTTACATAAGAGACAAGTTCCTATTTATTGAAGGAACTGAACTTGTTGGCCATTGTTAATGAGGAGGCTACCTTATAGGCAATGAAGCTTGTAACGATTTTGTACAGACGTCGCGGAAGGGCTCGCACGACGTCGCAATCGAATCGTCGCCGGCTGAACTCGGCGGACAGTGATATGATGACGTCAGGCGACGAGCCGGGCCCACTCTCCCCGCCGCCCCGCACCGACCCCCACCCCCACGCCGTCGCCAACGCAGACAGGGCCGACAATCTCAACGAGGTAACTAACTTTTCTTTTCCTAAACTTTTTTTTAAGGACCAGTTCACATAATGCACTACCAAATGCAAATATTTGGGTAGAAGCAGTAAGAAAGCTAAATACAACAAATTATGTAGTAATAAAAAAAAAACACCCTAATAATTGGTCGAGATTAACAGAGTACATTATATAATATAATAATAAATATTATTATTACATTGTTAGCAATAATAATATAATATGTTAAATTTTTAATATTTGTTACAAAATAAATAGCCCACGGGGGTGGTGTAACCCCCAGGGGGGAATATGAAGTTATATATGTTTGGGAATATTTGTATGTAGTAGAGAATCGACTATATTGGTAGTTGTGGAAAATTTAGAGAACTAAAGTAATAAGCAAATAATTTTGAGATAAATATAACGACAAAAAGTTATGAGGATGCAGAATAAATTACTTTTTTTAACTTGTCCAAAATTAATATTACATACTTACTTTTATCTGTAATATAAACTTAAGTTCATTTTATCCTTTCTACATTTCGTTGTTGAAATGTGAAAAAACTTAAAATTGCAATCCTAAAGTGACCTAATGTTGGTTTCTTCTCAACAGGATCTCGGTTTAAGTTCCGCATGCTTGCTGGTGGAAGCCGCCGTCGGTTCCGTCGAGTCCGCCTTCAAACTGCCCAAAACGAAGAAAACAATGGCCACCGAGTGGGTCGGACGATCACCCGAACGCACTCCGTCACCTTACAGATCGCCGTACAGACCGTCTCTCGTGTCCGCCACCTCCCTAGAGAGCCTCGTCAAAGTGGCCTCGACGATGATAGGCGATTTGAGCGGCGGTCACGAGACGGACGATCTGAAATCGCCTCCCAGGATCCCCATCAGGGACAGAAGCAGACCGCCCAAAAAGGCCAAGCGCATAACGCGAAGCACGCCGGCGGCTGATGTCACGGAAATGGCTGAAACCGTTCCGACACAAACTCAGCCCCAACACAGCGCGAAGAAGCGATGGCTGAGACAGGCCATAAGCGAGGAGAGTGACTCGCCTATTGCTGGTTCGTGTCCCATTTTTTCACTTACCTATTTATAAGAGCATTTGTTTTTTTCTTTTTAATTTTTTATTTATTTATTTATTAGTACATGTTAACAGGATTTAAATTGACGCATATACAGAGGTCACAGTGCAAAGTATGTTCTACCCAACAGGGACATGCACAAATTATTATAATTAAAATAAATTTATCTCCACATTTGGCCTGACTAATTAAAATTAAACCTAATTTAAGTATTTTTTTTAATATATTAATCATGTTTGTTTGTTTACAGATGCATTTATTCCAGAGTCGCCGCCAAATGAAATGGTGACGCCTTTGAAGAAACGCAGGTTAGCGCGAGAGTCGCTCTCCTGCGAACCCAACACTATTGTGCCTGTAAGTATATCACAAATTATTTTGTATTAGTGATATTTAAAACGAATCGGTGAGGCCGTGTCTCAAGCACAATTTGTTTTTAATGCCCGACGCAAAAGCGGGCTGTAAAAAGTAAAAACTGACAAAATATGTGACTAAAAAATTTTCAATCTTTATTGCTGTTATCGATTTTCATTTTTGTATGATTCCTTTGGAACAGTTCTCTTTCTGGGTCAAAAATACTGTCTTTTTTTGTATCCAAGACAATGTGTATGCAAAATTTTATGAGTCAGTTGAGTGATTAAATCGTGAAAATATGACAGACAGGCGGACACAGTTATTTTCACACATATAATTTTGAAAAGCGTGCTTTAAGAGACACAGCCTTCAAACCATTGTGTTTTTCAAATAATTAATTTGTGATGTCTCCACTTTGTACAGTGTGACGACACGTCGCCAAACCTCACATCGGAAGAATCTCCGATTAAAGAAGATTCAGCAATACTGCGACAGTACAAAGTGCGTAATATTATGGATAACTTGTATGGCAGTAGGGATAGAACGAGATCAGACAGCGGACAAGGTTCGGATGATCAATGCAATATGGACTCTGATTTACTGAATGTAAACATCAAGCCACCTCACGACAGCGAAGATATTAGAAGAATAATAGGTGTCCCCACTCCCGAAGAGGAAATGCCACCAGTTATTATAAAGCCAGAAGACATTAAAACTAATAATAATAATGTTGAAATGGAAGAAAGCAATTACAATAAAGTGGTGCCGATGGAGATTGATACAACTATTACTCCGATTCCAACGAAAATATCTGAACCTATTGAAATTAAGGATGTGGATAGTCCAAAGTTGAATTCGGCCGACACGAGTGGCAATTCTTCGCCACAACGCGACGAAATGGACGATATACAAAAGAAAATACATTCATTTCACACAGAGAATATACTGATGCTTAAGAGTAGGAACAAGAAGCCGCCCAAGGAGAAAAGAAAGAAAGTTAATCTCAACTTCGACTTGAACATGGTCGACGATAGAATTAGCGTACAACTAAGGACAGACGAGGATACCTCTGAAATTAATGGAGATATTCACGAGAATCCGGCGCTCGATAATATCCCGTTACCGCCGGTGGAGTCAATACCGTTGCCAGAGCCTGACAGCATACCGTTGCCAGAAGAACCGACCCCGATCTTGGAGATACCTCCTCCGGAAACAATCCCCCTGCCCGAAGAACCTCTTACGCCTGTGCAGCAACAGAGAACACATTCGCCAATAGACTTAACTGAATCAACAGATAAAGAGAAAAATGACGACAGACCGTCAGTATTAGATACAGATTCAAAGGCACCATTTTTATCCCATTTTAATACTTCGCGTCTTTTCTCGGGCCTCTTCAATAACACGCCCCAGTCCTACTTGGACAGTCCGATGAACGAAAATGTCCCCAACATAATACGGAGTGCAATAGATAGGACTACTTTAGATAATAGTTTATTCGACAAGGATAGTATTACCCCAGTGGACGATCTTAAAAGTGTACGTGAGATTTTGGATCGTGTGAACAATATGGACTCTAGTAGTAGTGTTATATTGTCCGGTGTACTGAAGAGTTCAAATCAGAGTGGTTTGTTGGGGTCGACAGCGACTTCGCCGAAACCTACCGCGAAACCTTTTTCAGCGCGCAGCAACGACCCGCGTCTTAACCCACCGGCGGTCGACAAACCCAAGCCTGTGAGGAGGAAGGTAACTGTCACTCATCTCTCTTCATACCATTCCACCATCACTCATCATACCATTCCACTAACCACTCTTACAATTCCACTATCACTCATCACTGCATATACCATTTCACCATAACTAATCACTCTTTATAGCATTCCACCAACATTGATCACTCATAACATTCCACTATCATTTATCATTCCTCATACCATTTCACCATCACACATTTCTATATTATGTCACCAACACTTATCACAATAATATACTTACTCTTCTGCCATTTTATCATTTGTGTCTTTGAGGGTGCTGATCAAAACAATCCCAGAAACTTCTGTTATAATGCATTATCATACTTCAATATTTTAAGCATTAGTTTGGCCGAAACCGCTGTACCACTCCTTAGAAATGCCAAGTGAAGAAGGGAGGAAAGAGCATGAGAGCAACATTGTCCGACATATCTTACGATATTTAAAAACAGTCGAGATAGGGCTTCATCAATATTTATAAGTAAATAAAATAAATTTCAAGGTAGGTAGGTTAATACATCAACATTTAAATAAATTTCTTTAACCAAAGTAAAATCCCAGTTTTTATGTAACGAGATTTCGCGCGACCCATCTCTGGATATTTTATCTCTTGTGCGCCTTACATATAGGCAAACTTGGATGGCGGACGGTACAGCGGTTCTGGTCATAATAATATCGCTTACTTATATATATTTGGGCGCAAATTTACAAGCAAGAGCTCATATCAATGGACTTTTTAAATATAGCTTTTATTACAGTTGAGTTCATAATAATAAATTAGTGTCTCTTAACCCTATCCAGCTGTCAATAACGGAGTACCGCAAGCGGCACAAGGGCGCACCGAGCGAAGACTCTGTGACGATGGAGACAGAGTCCGGCGACACCATGGAGACTCTGCCAGAGTCTTCGGAGTCGTCGGCGGGCAGCGAGCTCTCCCCGCAACGGCTCGACGTGGCCGCTGCAGTCGCTATGGACGACTTGGAGCAACGGCTGCACAGAGATTTCACCACAACACATGTTCCTAAAGGTATTTTTGAAACTTTTATTTTCAATCTTTATTGCTCATATATTTTTGTTAGGTGTTGAATTTTCAATATATCTAATCAACAGTGATCTGTAAGGTTACATAGTGATATTATTAAAAAATACTAATGTTATCTTTCTACCTATACATTTATTTATAAATACGCTTTTTTACAGTTCATAATAAGTCCGGCATTTAATATAACCGAAACATAATGTACTTTATTTAAGTTATTAATATTGATCATGTCATGTTTTTCAAAAACTATTGGCTGAACCAATTATGATGTCACATAGACAAATCAATTAAAATTCCATTTATGTTATAGTTTTGGTAATTACAATAACAGGCACAGTGTTTTTTTGGTGATTTACTAATCTGTATCGATATCGATTAAAGACAGGCTTAAATGCCTTAACTCAAATTACTCTTTAAGTTAAAGGTAGGTATATAAAGTAGTTTTGTATATAAATCGGCAAAAAAACATACAATGAATAATGAATGAAAACACAGCGAGTCAAAACTGCGCAGTGCGCAGTATTTGTGTCGACGCGACCTTGAAAGCATAATGCGGTTCGCTTTGCCTACGGACAGCCGCAATACAAAATTGTTTATCAGACTCAAACAATACAGCTATGATATATTCGTATACTTTTTAATATAATGAAAATGAATGATTTTTCACGTAAAGTTCCTCAGGGAATTGCATAAGTATGAATATGTTTTATGTTTCTGACGTAGTCTACAGGTTTAGGTTTAATTTAAAAATTAACAAGTGGCTTGATAATTTTCATATAAAATGAAGTTGTCCCGCGACATTCTAATTTATTTTTTCGTTTTTTTTTTTTTTTTTTTTTTTTTTAATTATTGTGTCCACGGTGAATAGAAAGTAATTTTTTTAATCGCCTGAAATTTATATGTAATATTATTGGGTATTGATCGTCATGAATCTGATAAATTTATTTTAAAAGTTGCGCTCATAAAATTGTAGTGCACCAAGAGGAGCACATGTCATCACGCAACAAATGCCAAAGCAATGAGATAATAACCATGTCACTTAATGCAAACAATTTTTGACTTTATTGTTTTGCTCGATTGTCTAATTTCGAACGAAGCTGCTTTTACGGTCGTACTATTGATTCATTGTCACCAACAAAATACGACGTAGCTCATGCATTTAAAATGTATTCAATTCAACTATAGTTTTAAAAAGGAAAATCTTAAAAATGCTTGTAATAGGACTAGTAATTTTTTTAAGCTATGTTTATTTATATAAGAAGCGTTTGAATATTCAGGCGTTATTTTTTTTTTTTTATTTTTTGAGATGATAATGTTGTAGCAGTTTAGGCAACACTTAGTTCGTAGTCACAGACTCGGTAACTCATCATGTCTGCCAGCACTAACCACAGCAGCTGCCAGAGCCCATTATAGTTGCTTACTTTGGAACTAGATGGTGCTGTGTGGAATGTGTGAATATATTTTATTTTATTCCACTATTAATTTAGTGTAGGTATTTCTATGTGGCTAATTGTAACCCCATGTTGCAGGTGTTTTCGACGCGGAGCCGACCGCGTCGGAGCGGCAAAGGGAGAAGCTGAGCTCGCGACTGAGGCGCGAGTTTGGTCTCGCGCTGCCCGAAGACGAAGAAGCGCGTCCGCCCACCGACACTGGTATGTCTCGTCTCGTCTTGTCCTAGCTAATTGTGAAGTAGCAGTAGCAATGGTAACCGGGGCTCATTTATTTGTCCTTAGGTCATTTTCGCAGTAGTTAAGTGTGAATTGTCGCCAACAGATGGCGCCGCGACGACAGAGAAACGATGCGACAGATAGAGGCGCGAGCGCAGACAAACATTTCAAATAACACTATTTTTGTATAAATAATCTCACGGCGAGTGTGTAATATAAATATTATAATAATAATTAATATTAACGTTTTATATGAATTCGTGTTAGAACTGTATATTATTTCTTTTATGGTTCTGTGTTTTTTTTTTACTTTTCACGGTTTTCTGCAAGTACAAATTGTTTTTATTTTCCCCTTTGTAAATATTGTATATAGGAGAGGTTTTTTAAATATAAGGGCGGTAGGAAACCTACGGAATATGTAATATGTATAATGGTATAAAAGATTTTTTTATATATGTATTGATTAATGTATATGTAAAAGTACGTGTTTATAATTTATGATTGGAGTATCGATACTTTAACGATAAGTAAATTATAGTTGTTTTTATTATTTGTTTTTACTTTTTTAGCTTGTATAGATGGAGCTTCGGGGCTCGACCTGTGACCTAGGTCTCTTGTTAGTGTTAGACGTGTCGGATTTTAAGAATTTAGTGATGTTGTAATATGGGATAGGCATTAGCCATTTTAGATGTTAAATCTGTGTTATTATTTAAGTGAGCTCATGTTTGTATTACCATCGCAATGATGACGTTTTATGTCGAACTCGCGTGTGCCGATAGATGGCGCTTCACAAACTACATTTGTATATTGTCTTTAGTGTGCACTTCCCTTTTCCACTCTCTCACTCATTTCGTTGTAAGACTCGGTCGCGAACGGACGTGTCTACGCGTTTTTTTTTTTCGTAATGTATGTAGTTGTCATTTTTGGATAAATTTGTGATATACGTGTGCACCCATAGAACTAAACAGCTTCCCCCTTTATCCAGTTAGTTTTGATTTTTTTTTTATATAGATAAAGAATCAATTTCAACTCTTCAATGTTTATAAATACAGCTAAAAATACCTTAGTGAAAAATACAAACAGCCATTACTATGACGTGTTGAAGTTATGCAATGCCGCAATGATGTGTTTATTAATGAAATGCTTTTAATTTTTTAAATTTATTTATTTATATGCATTTATATTTTTTCTCCGCGTTTTGTTTATATGTGAAATTATTATTATTTTATTATTTTTTGTTTTAAAATACTATTAGCTTGAGTTGAGAGGTCTATGGTATTTTTTGCTGTATACACTCCCCGTGTTAAATAAAAGAAGTGTAGTGTAACAACGAATCGAATGTTGTGAAATTTCGGGCTAAACGAATAATTATGTAGGGTACTTGGTCGACCCGACTAAGGGCGTATGCACACACACGAAGTTTTTTAAAAGAGATGTGTGCATAGGCCCTAAAACTTGTCCCAGTGGGATCTCGTTCTAAGGGATTCGGTTAAATCGACTTACAAAACCATTTCATAAAATCATAGTTTTTAAAACTTTTGGATTGGTGTAGAATTTCTAAAAGAATTTTAGCCAAAAATTAATTTTTTTTAAAAAAACAAAAGCGATTGATTCTAAACGGTTTTTAAGTGTAAATTTGTTTTGACTTGTCAGTTGTGAAGAGTTCCAAACAACAGTGAGACATTTGCAAAATATTCTGTTAGTTATAACGAACTAGGTTTATTTATAGTGAGAGTTCGTTTTTAAATTTAGAAAAATAAACCGCCTTTTTGTCCAGATTACGTGGAATGTAGCTTGTTAAATTATTACGGTTAGTACCTTTATTATCTAGAGAGGTGTTATGACTATAGGTGTCTTAATACCAATACCGGAACGTAACCTGACCGTAACCGTAAGCTAAGCTAAGCTTACTTAGTTTATCTTAACTCGCGCATTGCTGACTCATACTTGACGACGCGTTTTGATCTAGTGGCTGGTAACCCTAGCTGTTAACCAAACGTTGGCGGGTTCGAATCCCGCTAGAGGCAAATATTTTGTCTGTCTTAAGGCCCCGCTCCCTAAACATTATGATTGTTTGCCGTAAAACTGTAAGTAAACCAAATATCACATCAATGTAAAAATTAAATAATATTATATTTTAAACCTTTTTCTAGTCATTGTCAAGACAGAAACACAATTAGTGGAAATTGACTTTTTTAAAATTGAGTCATTTATTCGATATTTTTTCTTTTATCTCAGAAGCAACTTTAGTTACATATGCAAAATAAATGCTCATAGAAAGTAAATGAGGTTTATTAGTTATTCTCAAGACAAAATTTACCTAGAACGATTATTATTCTCATAATAAATTAAATTTGATTTGAGACTTACGTCCTTTGGTTCTATGCAAGAAAAACAGAGAAATGGATCATTCGATATTCAACCTTATTCGAACCGTATTTGTGTTTGAAAGGGAATGCATGCGAGTGTTCCTCAGTACCGCGCTGTGCGCCCACAGAGAGCGTTTTGGGAGCGTCACCTTAACATAAACCTTTGTACAAGTTTTTGTAATAATTTGTCTATAGTTTCAATATAGCTTACACAATATACGATTGATTTGTAATCGTTTTTGTCTGTTTACGGTCAGTTTTCGGTCCGTCGCGATGGTTGGAGTATTTATATATAGAGATACATTTGACATGAGCCCTCTTAACGATCTTTGAAATGCATAATAATAATAATAATATAGAGAATACATATAATATAATATGTAAATAAAGTCGCGTAGTGTCTAATAGAAATCCGACTAAGAAGTATTCCGACATGTTTTTATTTGTTCACCTGCACCGTACAGAGAATCTACTTAAATGAATATGCCATGTTTTTTTTTAAATATATATTTATGTATGAGCATAATAATTGAATGAGCGTCACTGAAGATTTTTTTTTGCGGAAATCGTGGGACTTGTTGAAACTAGGATTTTTTTAGGAAATTTGAGATTACACAGTCTGGAATATGTAGGTAATCGTCTTAGTTTTTTTTTTTTTTTTGAAAACGAGATAAAATTGGTTTCCCAAAAATAAAATACATGAGTAGCATTAATAAATTTGGCATGTGTTAAATGTAGATATACTATTTTTATATTTATTTTTTCTGATTAAAATTTGTTTATGTACCTAATACGTATGAAGTCACAATGTGGCTACCTTTGTAAGGTCTGTTGCATGATTTATTTTGTGTCAAAATAATAATTAACAAGTAATAAACATGTCGCCAGCGTTTAAACTGTTAAATTACTTGTATAAATCGTAATAAAACTGTCGTATGTAAATGCATTTGAAATAATGCTATTAAAAGATTTTTATTTCCTATTAAAAGCAATTATTAATTGTTTAATATACATAATTAATTACATAACTTATTAATTGTTAATATACACAATAAATTTGGACAAAAACGTAAATTAAATACAGAACTTTTGATTTGGCAATTTTGATAGACAATCTCTTGGATAAATTTTAGAAGTAATTCTAATGATATCTTTGTTCGTCATTATTTAATCTATAAAATGCAGCTATTACAGTCTTATTATCGTTCAAGTAATTCATTCTGCGTACACGTTCTTTTACACGACATTAAAACCATGGAAAAGGCATTTTGTAAAAATGAAAATTTTGTAAATTGAAAACTTTGTATTAAAATTTACTTTAAAAAATATTTTTAAAATAACCGTAGGCGGCATTTTATAACAGAAAAAGAAGCGTGGATTTTTTGGTCAACATGTTATTTATAAAATGCATTTTGGTATTTTTGTGATTTTTTTTTTATTTTGTAGTTTTTCTGTATCTATCATCCAAATCGCAAGTATGTTAGATAAATAAATTTCAAAAATGTTTCAACACTGTCTCGCCATCCGTCATTAAGAAGTGACATTGAAAAGGAGAATTTATAAGAAATGGCGCTAATAAACTGAACGAATCATCAGCAAAATATGTAGTATGGAATATGATAAATATAAAATATAGTTAGTGGGATTGGTTTGGTTGTATTTAAAAGTGATAAAAATAAAACAAGATGGCCACAGACTAAACTGAACAGCGATGAAAATGGCCGCCGGCGAGAGAGTGTTGTTTCAATTTTTGTTTTATTTTTGCATCACAATATTATGAATTAAATCCTGTGTCACGTGGTCGGAAAACCATAGACTCGCAATCGCTCCAAACACAAGTGGTTCTTATTTTATTACGTGTCAATAAAATGGTCTTTTTATTGTACAAATAAATAATAAAAACGTGTCGTGATTGATTTTTAAGTTGAATATATAATTATGTCCCAGTGTCAACGATCGTTCAGTATGACAGTGTGTGCTTTTTTTTTGTACATAATGATAATAATAATAATAATAAAATATGCGGTAGTAATCTAATAGTTTGTAATTTTTTTCTAAATGGCCCCCTAACGGTGTCCCGTCTAAACAAACATCACATAGTGATAAATTAGTAATGGAGAATATTTTATGTGTATTTATAGTAAATAGTTATCGTGTTTAGTTGATAGTTCAAAACCGACATCATCACAGTCTTAGATCTCTATATATATATATATAATATTAATATTGGAAAGGGCGAAGATTTTATTTTGGTGATAATGTTTTAAAAATGAGCAATGTCTTTTTTGCTGCGATTCATTTCAAAGTACAGTAACGATATTGAGTTTAAGATAATAAAATTAATTGTCTACAAATAGAGCCATAGACAAAAAAACACTAGGCTACTTAAAAATAATAATATATTTTCTCATATTAACATCACATATACACAACACAAGTTTTGTAAGTAATAATAATAATAATAAAAAGTTCTTAAAGCATTGTGAATGGTTTAAAAACTTTGTAAAATGAGCAATAAATGTCATAATATTTAATATTTTTTTTATTATAAATTGTCTCTCGTTTTGGTGAGTTATAATAATAATAAAAAAAAATCGAATGGTCCACTGTTGCGAACGCTTGAACGTGTCTGGGTAGTGAAATTTAACATAACGGTTTTAAAAAAGTTGCATAATAAAAATTTTTCAATACTTTTAAAGGACGCACGTATCTATGTAAAGTGTATTTATGTGAACATGTAAAAGCCCACGCACACACACACACACACTAAATTGCTGTATGTAAATAATTTCATTAATTATTTTTATTATTCGTTTCACTTATATTGATTAATCGAGAATGGGATTAATTAAATATCTCATTTTTTTTTTGATGAAATGAAGATTTTATAAATTTAACAAGGCAGTGTGCGTTAAACTTGTATTTTACATGCATTTTTTTTGTTTGTAAACTTAAATAAATAAATATCTGTGTAGAATGAGATCAGTGTGAATCTTTTAAGGGTAGTTAAAAAAATCGTAGTGACAATTGATGTGGTGACAAAAAAGCGCACTCTAATGATGTTTGCTGTCAATTTAAATCTATATGTATATCATTTGCCATATAATATATGATTGGTTATATGTGATCACGCCCCCCCTCCCTTTTCCTAATTTTTCTTCCTACCCACCTCCCCCTACTCCATTTTCACAGTAGTCTTATAGAATGTAATGTAACAATGGAATATTTTGCAATATATTTAAAGTAATTTTTAAATGCTAAGTGGATCTAAAAAATAGTAGATACTGTATTATATTATTCAGATGTTAAATATATTTCTTTTCTTAATGTTTGAGCTAAGCAGCGGTGTAAAATTTAAAATAATATAGAATAAAAGATGTTATTATAATTAATTACAAAAAATAATCTTTGTTTCAATTGATGCCTTTTTTCCTTTTTATTCCTTTGCTTTATGAGTAAGTATGTACCTATTTTATGATATTAGAAGTAAATGGAAAGTAAAAATAATGGAAAAACAAATTGTATGTTTTTGACTTGTATGTACTCTGTCTTTTTGAGAATAAACTCTTTATTTTACTAATTATTTTCTCGTTTATCGCATTTTGCATTAGATGAATGATCTCTTATTAATAAATTAGGTTTATTTGTTCTCTTATAAGCAAAACGTATCTTCTGCAAAGAGAAGATAGAAAGTCTGAACAATAAATCAATAAATTATGAAGGCTTAGTCCTTGCCATAGATATAAAGTATAACGGTAGCAATACTAAATCTATGTTCCTTGCTAAATGCCAACAAATGCCTTACATATCTACATAATGTTTTTCTGGTTTATTGTAAGAATTGTATTGTTTTGTAAGGTCATTAAGGTAGCCTATAGGCAAATAAAACTCAAAACAGTAGATAAATTTCTTCAACATTTATTTTCTTAAACATCTTAATAGTTATTTACAATAAAATAACTTATATAACAGACAATAGTTTTGTCTTCTATATAGGTACTATGTTCCCTATGGACTCCCGAAACCGATCCCTTAAATGTCATGGGTATCTTACATTCAGCGCGGACGAAGTCGCGGGCAAAAACAAATTTTAAATGTAACACATGCATGATTGTATTTAAAAAAATACTTCAATTAAAGAATTTTACCATAGCGCACTAACTGCTTAATAGTGGCTGAACACAGAAAATAATGTATAATTAAGTATATAATCAACTTTGGAATTTTGACGAAATTTTCTCAATTCACACTATTTGATAAATCAATACCAAGCATTGAGTTGCAAGAATAACTATACCGAACCGAAAATAATTGTCGGATAAATCCGACTCTGGCGGCTAAAAGGTTAACGCAAGCTGTATATACCGATAATGTACAATAGATCGCATAATACCGCTGTCAAAAGCCATCTCTGTATTAGTTATGAGGAGGTACGCTATGGAATGCCTCTACAAATGTTTGATGTTTTAAAACAATCATTATGGTTAACTATGTATATTATAAAAAAGGAAAAATGTGACAATAAATTGAAACTCCATGACAATTTCGTCTTACTTCACTAGAATAAAAAAAACCAATGGAAGTTTTTAGGTAATAGTCCAAGCGGCGACCGTAAAAAAGGGTGGTGATCCAGAATAATTACAAAAATGGACTTTATGACTTCTTAGACAATAAGAAATAAACGGTCTGGCGACCTGTAACTTGACCAATTTTTTTCAATAACTTTTTTCTAAATTTTTTGTAAAATTGATGTTAAGACATACATAAACATGTATAACAGGGGGCCTAGACAAGTTGCATTCGCTCCGGAGCGATTCGATTCGAAAGAATAAAATGTATGGGATGTGTCACGTGATTTACCGACGGCATATGTCAATCCAATACATTTTTTTGTTAACGAACTTCGTTATCGTTTTTACAATGTCACTTTGTCTAGGCCCCCAGGAGTTTTAATGGGTTATTTCCATTTGGACAGATTTTCGTTTCGACAGGAATATAAAAATTTAAGTCTGGCACCCCGATTCTTGACAAATTTTTGCCAGACCCAAAGACTATATAAGTATAATTGGGAGTATAGACACGGCGTAGCCCACAAAAAATGGTAGTAGTAAAATTCGTCCACTCGAGCCGAAGTGGACGAATTCGCACATAGTCGCTCGCTATTCGTAAGCAAGTCAATATCGTTGTGCAGTATACATTGATGCGTTAGTACAGAAGACTTTTAACTAGTTTCTTTTTACAAAAGTAATATTCATTTGGCATTGCGTGTCAATCTCTCAGTAAGTTCGTAAGTATGATTTTAATACTACCACAGATTGCTACGCCGCATCTATAGTTTAGATCAATGGCCAGACCACCCTCTATAAGAAAAAATTAAACGTCGAAATTTTTGTTTTTTATCCTTCCTTTGAATAGAATTGGTCTGGCACATTAATATGTTTTTTACCAACAAAAAAAAATTAGTCAAGTTGCCGGTCGCCAGACCGTTGATTCCTTATTTGTCTAATATCCAAGAAGTTATAAAGTAAATTTTTGTAGTTATTCTAGATCACCCTTTTTTACGGTCCCCGCTTGGATTAAAACGTGTTCAAGTTTCTTTTTTCGTTAGTTGTTATATATTTTTTTGTCATCACAAAAAAAGAATAGAATTTATACATTGCAATAAAAATTTATAATTAGAAAATCAGAAAAAAAAACTCAACAAATGACTAACAATATCTTATTCACAGCCTTTGTAAGGACACTAAACTCGACCACTCGTAAACAGTCTTTTATAATATTTATATAATACAAAATAAATATTATCCTCGTGTTTATAAAAGAAAAAAACACTTAGGTATACTTTTATAAGTAGACTTCTAAAAATATGAGACAGGTACCTACATACTTAATATATAATTTTAAAATAGAACCAGCTGCTCTATTCTATTTCAGAATTGTCCGGATTATATATTTATATTAACATACAATAGTTATACATATCTAAAATTAAATTAAACTTGGTTTATATTGGCATAGAATACAAAACAAGCCAGATACCGTTGTTTCAATTATATAATGCTTCCAAAAATAAGAGAGATGTCGTCTTTTCAATTAAATATATACTTATATCTATTATAGGTATATTTGATTTCATATTTATTTTTCTTAGATTTAGATAAAAATATATGAAGCAATATAATGCGTGCGTCAATCAAAGAGTGAAAACTCGTTAAAAGTGAGCACAAAGCTAATTTTAATTATTATTGTTTTTAATTTTGATTTTTTTTTTATTTCACCTGCGTGACCCGCATTTTATCAGACCGCATATATTTTCAGATTTTGTTATTATTAATATGGAACAATTTAAATCTAGTCCATACCCAAAACATACAATTAGTGCTTTCAAAAATTCCTAGCCATCTTAAAGAAAAGCAGTTTGTTTGCAAGCTAACCGTTTCTGGTTTGTTCTGTATTCTAAACAATTGGAGGTAAGAAATAAATTATTAAATTAAAAAGAGACATTTACACAAATAAATTAATTAATGCGGAATGCGGATGTATCGCATTTATTTATGTAAATACAATCAAGCGTGTGATAGAAACGGGTTGAATGTCTATAACTTAACCAATAAATCTTTAACAATAACAAAATGGCAGAAACATACATACGCTGTAAGTTTATACTAAAAGTATAATACAAATACATAATATAGTTCGTTTTTACTCATTAATTCCTAAGACTTCGTGTTCCAATTTTGGTGTTACGCAAAGCAAGGTTTAGTTTTAGACTAGCAATAAAACTTGCAGAATATGAGTTCTGCAAGCAAAATTTTATGTGTAAACGGCCTATGGCAAGCTAACTTCTGTAAGTTTAGCAGCTGCGGGAGTTGCTGCAAGATGGCTGCAAGTAACAATAAATAAACTTCAACTTTCACTTAAAACTTCTCACTTAAAAAGTCTCAACAGTTTGTTAATCTTATCAATTAAAGTCTCTTCAGTTTATCTTAACAGTTAAAGTATATGGGCACTCATTTGACGTTTGTCAACGTGACAGACAAGCGTGACAAGTTAGCGCTTGGCATGGAAGCCGAGACAGGGCTGGAAGTTGACGTGGATGGTGACGGGATGAAGGGGAGTCCCCGCGTGAGGCGCTGCCATCGGAGCCAGCAGACGCGCCAGGCACGAGTACTCCACGTTCAGTGGCACGTAGTATTTACCTGAAAAACCCCATTTTCTATTCAATATTATTAGAATCGCACTGTTTAAAACAGAATTACAATAAAAACGGTCTATTCCCAGTAGTTCGATTAACAGTACAATGACCGCACTCGATAGTGAGAGCGTAAAACATTTATATGGAAAACTGTCAACTGTCAATGTCAAATTGGCAATTTTCCATATAAATATTTTACGCTCTCGCTAGCGAGTGCGGTGATTATAAACTCATGGTAAAGGTACAGTTTGGTTGACCGAACTAGTGAGACTTTTTTTCACAGTAGTTCGACCGTACAAATCAACCGAACTAGTGAGACCATTTTTCTCTGTGTTTTAGTAATAAAAACCGTTTTAAAGTACATGGTGCGATCAAAACCCAGACTAATATTTTGTAGGTAAACTTAAACTTGAGATGAGAGACTGAACTTGTTGCAGGAAAGTTCTCATATTTGTCATCACCATAAGAATACATTAATCTTAATTCAAACATTAAAAAAATATTAAATTAAACCAATCATAAAGCGGTTTACATATAGCAAAGCGTGGAAATAAATTTTAGTCTATTACTCAGTCTCTTATCCAGTCTTACTTCTTGGACCACTTAAACATAATTTTTACTTTTTTTTAATAAAACTTAGATAATCTACGTAAAGCAATATAAAAATATAAGTTCCAAATGGCCAAAAACATATTTACACCTAATCGGAATCATTTACTTATGGGAGTAGCTGTTTTTAAACATATTTTTAAATTTAATATTTATTTTATTAAAAAAACAAGACAGGTATTTTTAAAAAAATACATTCTATCTACTTACCAAGAGAGTTTAATGCGAAAATAGGAACGTATTGAGTTTGCGGCGGTTGGTCGTAGTGATGATGAGGCGATTCACTCGATGTATCCTTTAAATACATATAAATAATATAAATTATTTATTATATTGTATAACTAATATTTACAAAATAATTCCTAACTGACATACTAATAGATAACTCTTTTTTTTGGCCACATATTTTTTTTATATATAAAAGTCGGCCAGGTAAAGCTACGAGCCACTTTTTACTCAGATGTTATTCTTCATATTGAAATAATATCAGCAGTAGTGCTATTATTAAACAGTTATGAATTAAGGATTTTCTCACAAACGATATTCTGGCAAAATAATTATTTCGAGGAGTAGTACCTGCGGTGACGTATCTCTGGCGTCTTCGGTGGACCCTGACCCTGACCCTGAGGTGGAGGTGGAAGGAGGAACTGGTTTGGTTGCGCGTCGCCTCTTGTGGCAGTACGCTTTGTTGTGACCGTTTTCCACACGCACCGACATGTCTGTCGCCTGAAATTCAACCAAACCAACTAAATATTAAATTAAAAGAGATCCGGGGATCAATGTTTTATCGGTTCGATTGGACATCAAGGAAAAATAGTTTACAAAATTGTTTTTAATGTTTTTTTAAATTAATTTGCATACAATACAATACAACATAATTAAACCTGACGAATTGACACACAAAAGAGACCATTGCTATTTTAAAATTTAAAAAAAGCAGTTTAAATGTTAAAATTTTATATAATTTTATAATAAATAATTACTTCAAGAATTTTTTTTTTTTTTTTAATTTAAATTGGGGTAAGAAGTGCGATAATAATTGAGCAACGATAAGAGTAGTGAAGTTGCGAATGCTCTGGATGTTTCTTACTTTTTCACGCAAAAACGTCTCAACAGATTGGTTGAAATTTGGCACACATATAGTTTATTACCTGGATTACATAACATAATTATGGGATGATTTTTATTCTATGAAATGTAAAGTTCTCGAGGGAATGTCGTCACAGGTATATATAAAATGATAAAACTCATTTTCTCGAGTGTTATATTTTTAATTTTTCAACGTAGACGAAGTCACGGATTGTAATCTGTGGTCGCGGGCACCAGCTAATTATTATAATAACGACAAAGCCACTCACCTCACAGTCTTGTGACCTTGAAAATCTCATTTCAATATTATTTTTGAACTTATAAGAGTGCAGATAGTCGTCATTGTGTTCGGGTTTCCTGACTGTCCTCAAAGTGGTCTCCCTCTTGCGTCGTCCGTCCAACGGCAGAGGCTCGCCCTCCGGCGTCGCTTCCTTATGCGCCAGGATCGATATTTGTGTCACTGATACTGAAAAAAATATTATAACTATTATATCCTAATCCTTAATACAATCCTCCAACAAGATCATCATTTTTAATATTACTGAGAAAAAAAAATTATTCCTTTTTTTAACCCAAGAGTGTTTCTATACGAGTATTTATGTACCTTTTATTCCAAAGTTCCACCGGAAACAAAAAAATATTATAATAATTTACCTCGATCACAGTCCAAAGGATATGACTGATCGGGGACACTGTGTTCGTAGAGTTCCGCTGCGTAAGTCCGAGGCTCCGGATGTGGTTCCGTTCTGCAGTGAGCTATCACTCCGTTGGGGTGATGCTTCACCATATTGTACCCGTGTGTACTGCCCGACGAACTAGTTGTTTCGGACGACGAAGTTTGATGCGACCTCTTCTCGCGAGGTACCATTTCACCTGTAATAAAGACAGTTTTTTGTTAGATCTTCAAAGTGAGACATCATAATCCATACTAATCCAAGTAACTCTGTCTGTCTGTCCAAGTGTCTATACCTTTTCACGCCTGAATCGGTCATCGTAAAATTTTGCATACGTTGTCAGGAATACATACCTACAAGAAACAGCGCTGCTTCCATACTAAATATGGAATAAAACAGTCAAAAGTTTTTTTTCAACATACAATATGAAGGATTGTGATTGTATTGTTGTAATAAAAATATTTTTGGAATTTTTTGATTTGTGATACTTTTGAATTTAAACAGCGATTAGGGTGCCTTCATCCAGAAAAAAAATACTCTTCTAAAGGGATCACCTAAAATAAAATAAAAAACTAACACCTGGCCAAGGGGTCAAGCGTTATATTGCTTTTATATTTTTTTATTTTTCAACGCATACGAAGTCGCAGGCTCCAGCTAGTAATCATATAAGCTTTAGAACGCCCACTGCTGGATAGAGGCCTCTCCATAATTTGCCAATAGGACAGGTCTGACTCTTGGCCCTTATCATGTCGTCTGTCCATCTTGTGGGTGGACCTTGGCCTCGTGGTCCGTGTTTTTGAACAAAGAATAATAATAATAATAATAATAATTTATATAGTAATATAATAATTTTAAACCAACCTTTAACGATGTGTTCACAATGCCTCTGCAAATGGGAAGCCAGTTGGGCGCAGAGTCCATCAACAGGATTATAACCCTGGACCTCCACAAGGAATCTGATGGCTTCAGAGACAGCTTCCTGGTAACCGGCTCGGAAATCTTCCCCTATATGCTTTTCAGCCACTGAAATATATTCAAAATCAACAGTTCAAAATGTATTCAAACATCGACAGGTTTGATTTCGAAAAACAAAAACAAAGTTTAAACAGCTAAAAACCTTATTTAATGCATTTTTAAAAAAAAATTACCTCAATATTTAATTACAATCGATTTACAACTGAATAAATGTGTATTTTCTATACTTATAGGTATTTTACAATTTTTATATATTTACTCTGAGCTTTTAGTGAATTATTAAATTCTTAAGTATAATAATAATACATCCTTTGCAAAGGCCATAAAATAAATGTAAAAGGAAAGAAAGAAGAAAAAATAATTTTATGTTTCTATTTAGGCCAAAATTTGAACACATTTTAAGAAGATATAGAGCTGTTGAATTTTTGTTTAGAAAGCCCCGACTTTATGGTAACAATTTCATATAATACAAACAAATGCAACTATTCTACAATCTTTATACAATTATTTTAACGTACTTAGGTATTTATTACTGAATATTACAAACACAGAAACTGCCTATTTATTTTAAATAAGTAAAATATTTAATTCAGAGGCCAATTTATCAACAGCATAAATATTACCCACATTAATTTTAATTCTTTGAAGACTTCTGTTTTAGCAAAGCAATACGAATTTATTCTTCTTGTGTATGTATAGCTTTTATTTAATCCATTACACATGAAACAAATGTGTTATTTAAAAGAAAATATAAATCATATCTGATATTTGAGAAGAAAAGAATCTACCAGACCGGTTCGGAAATCTACATATTTCTATGGAAAACTGTTCGATATTACCATCATGCTTGTTTCATTCATTTAGAACTAAATATAAATAGGTGCAAGCAAAATAATATTATTTATTTTATAGTTATATAGCTTTTCCTATTGTTTATAACAATTATTATTATTAACATTAATAACTGCTTTTCTTCAAGCTTCCACTGCGGTCCACACCACTTAAGTGTTAAGTGACTTTAATAAAAATTAAATACAATAAAAAATAGAAAATCTATTAGAGAATAAAATAAAAAAAAAAAAACACTATTTTAAAACGTCGTTCGACTTTGGCGTGAAATACATAATTTACAAAACAATTTAAAATTAATTAAAACAATATACAGGGCGTCCCAAGACTATACGACATGAAGGGAAAGTACCTTCAATATCGTAGATAGGATATTTTACTCAAAGAAGACTATGTTATTTTTAAAAGTTAGTAACTTTAGAAAATCTTTGAACGCTATTACTAACTTTTAAATATAACATAAAGTCTTCTTTCAGCAAAATATCCTATCTACGATATTTAAATTTAAGGTACTTTCCCTTCATGTCGCATCGCATATCTGTGCATCGCATAGTCTTGGGACGCCCTAATTTTTCGTTAAACCCATTTTTAAGAATTTACTATATTTTTTTAATTGTCAAACGACCCCTTAAATATGTACTATAATTGTTATATTGAAATATTGATTTTACTTAATATACAAATAAATTTATAAAGATTTTATTTAGTTACCTGGTTTAATTTAAATTTGAAAAACATTTAAAAGGTGAAAAATTAAGGTTACCATATTCAGAGCTTCCATTCGTTGCATGGTACAAACCGTTGGCGCGATCCTGCAGATATTTCAGATGTCTGATGGCCATCTCTATTATTTCGGTTTTCTCAACTCGGCCACGCCCTTTCTTCAGATATTCGGGCGGAATCAGTCTGGATAAGTCAGCTAGGCAGTTGTTCATGCGGTCACGACGACGCTTCTCAATAATACGGTGAGACATCGGATCTTGCTGCTGAAAAAAATATACAGTTAACTTTATTATACTTATTTTACTAATTTTGTATTTTATGTAAGTTGACAAATTTATTTACAATTATTTATTTTAGATATAGTAATTAATTAGTAGTAAAAGGGCACCCTACGTTTCGCTTAGTAAATTGGATAGAGGAATAGCTCCCCTTGTTGCAGTAAATATTTACAGAAAAGACTACTGCGTATGTATGTTACTCCATAACTCTTAAACGATTTAACTGAACAGAAAAAAGTCCCGCACAGGATAGGCTACTTTTTTCACGCGGGTGAAGTCGCGGGCGCCAGCTAGTCAGCTAGTACATATTACAAGCATTAGTTGCTTACTGTGGAAATAGATGGTGCTGTGTGGAATGATTTTATTTATGATTCTATTTATTTATAACGATCTGTTGAGTAGTTAAAGCGTGAAAAGGTAACAAACAGATTTACTTTCTTTTACTTTTTTAAACCTCTTAGAGCCTCTTTCACCGTCTGTCAAGTAGGCTAATGTCATCGTAAATAATATAGCTGATATACCTTTGTTTTTACGGTAAAAGTCAAGTCAAGAGTGCATCAATTAAAATTTAATAAAACATAAAATTATTTCTAAAAGTAACTAATCAACACTTTACTTGTAGTTGGTGAAAGAGGCCCTTAAAATGATTTTCATGTAAAAAAAATCTCTTAAGTTAAATTGCATGCAAAATGTAATAATGATTTTTAGGACATGTTTGACTTGCCCTCGAGACCTTGCCCTTCTTGAGATAGTTGCCCTGTGGGTAGTCCCCTTCTTCGTCAGAGGGCGCCGCGAAGTTAAGCTGTTCCGCCATACCGCGACCAAGGCCGTCATCAGAATTGTAACTGAAAACAAAAGAAAAAATCTTCAAGAAAAAGCCAGTATTTATTTTATTACGACTAGGGTGTTCTGTAGAAACATAGGATACATACCATTATATCGATAATCAAAGAAACTACCTACTAATCGGTGTCGAGTATAATTTAAAACCGTACAAGAGGTTTTTTATGTGATTGTCGTCAGACTGTCTTACTGACATTATGGCTGAGCAACGTCGCAGGTGCTTCAGGTGCCATAGTAGGCGATTACGAATAATAAGGAAGAGATAGGGCAATAGGGCTTTGGCATGCTTTACTCACTTATCGAAACCCAACAGCACATAATGCTATTATTTCACGGTGATATTTTGTAAGGGGGTGATTAGGTTACTGCTGTCAAACGGGCTGTCCGTTTGCCACTAATTGCCAGATCCGGACCAGAGCCAACTTTGAATATTTCGGCAATTTTTTTTATTGCATTCCGAGGATGGTTCTTATTAAGGAAAAAAAAAATATATTTTTCCGTGCAAAGCCGCGTGCAGTTCGCTTCTTTATAATAATAATAATATTATATCGATAAATAATTAATTATTCTTCATGAACTCACTATCTGTAAATATAGTTAAGTTTAGACTAGGGTCAAAATAAAGTCCTTTAGGAAAGGATAATATAGTATATCTACCAGGTATTATCTACCTATTGTGTGCGACCAAGCTAGGCCACTCGAAATTGTTTGGTATCGATTCCTCTCCGAGTTTATTTTCATGTTGATTCTTATCATACATGCGGCTGCCATTATGGATCTGATTACTATAGATTTCAAAGTACAATTCTAATCAGATTCACAACACACGTGGTTTGCTGCTTGAAAAATCATTTATCCATTCATTTATTTGGCAAATTAGACATTTTGAATTTTTTTTTTTTTTTATAAAAGGCGACGTGTGTGTGTGTGTATGTTGCCTGTGGACTACAAAACCGCTGAACCGATTTTGATGAAACTTTCAGATAATCTTCACAATAGTCCAGCGAGTCCAGCGGGTAATCCTGTGAAATTTAGTAGCGATCGGACGTGGGCGAAGCCGGGAGCTAGTAAATATTTAAATAAAATCCTCACTGTACTATAACTGCCATGTGGGCGACAGAACTATTTATAAATTAGAGACAAATATATTGTATACACTAAACTGGATTCACGCGTCCTACTTTTTAGACTCAATTTGCAGTGTCCACATTTCCGCAATATTCAAGATAATTTATAATAAATCATCATACATGTCGATTCGATAGGAACGAAGACCTAATGTAGCGTTTAATTAGATTTGCGTTCTAATAATAACAAAGTCACGTGTGCGAATACAATGGTCAATGCATTCAATGCATTTCAATATAGACTAATACCTATAGACTAGTAGTTCCATCAAAATTAACACTCAAATATAGCCTAATACTTCATTGGGCAAAGCATACACTTTGAATTGTTGCGAAGTTTGATTGGCAGTCAAATCAAATTAAATATTTAATAAGTAGTTCCAAGAAACTCTTTCAATGGTTACTATATCTTCTTCTGATATATAAAAAGCGATGTGTGTACGTATGTTCCCTATAGACTCCAAAACCGCTAAATCGATTTTGATGAAACTTTCAGACAATCTTCAGATTAGTCCAGCGGGTAATCCTGCGAAGTTTGGTAGCGATCGGACGCTTGCGAAGCCGGGAGCGGGTCGCTAGTATCTTAAATAACCACTGAAAGAATTTGCGTCTGCTTAACGGATTTAGATGAAATTTCGCACACAGAGAGATTACTAACTGGATTAACATATAGGATACATTAATTTTATTCTGGAAAATTATTAGTTACCTGAAAAATTTTCAAAAACAGAACTAGAAGCCGCGGGCACAGTATAGGTGTTGGCACTACCAGCCAGTATTGTAATATTCTGATTAATTGAAAATTAAAACAAAATGCATTTATGCATAATCTATACTAATATTATAAAGCTGAAGAGTTTGTTTGTTTGTTTGTTTGTTTGAACGCGCTAATCTCAGTAACTACTGGTTCGAATTGAAAAATTCTTTTTGTGTTGGATAGATCATTTATCGAGGAAGCTTTAGGCTACACGTTGCGACTAATAGGAGCGAAGAAACAGTCAAAAATGTGGAAAAAACGGGGAAAATTATTCATCTTTGAGGGCTTCCGTTGCGTGCGCTGCAAAAACCGTTCGAGATACCCAAATGATTCCCAAAATAACTATTCCACGCGCACGAAGTCGCGAGCACCAGCTAGTATGGAATAAGACAGTAAACCCAAAGTTACCCAAACCTTTAAAACCAACACACATAATTATCTAAGTCTATGATGACATACCTATCCAGATTTGTTTTCCAGAGTTTAGTCGTGACTCATGTTCAAGCGGCCGTCACGCCACGAGACATTTCGTAAACAATTCGCAACACGTGTTTACGACGTAAACACTATATTATTATTCAGACTAACAAAAAGCAGTTTCAAACTGTTATCGCTATTCAAGGTTTCAATACTGAATTGAAATGCTCGAAAATACTTACCTGTGTCAAACTTAAAAAGATTTTAGAGATGACTAACACTGAGATTTCTAAATCGAACAAATGTTTCAGTAATACAAAAATGAGGTGTGGCAAAGCCGGCTTTGTGAATTAGTATTTAATACCCACGTAGGTACGAGTAATATTCACTTTGAGCGAATTCTTTTTCTTTGTTTGGACTGAGTATCTGTCGGTGCATAACTAAGAAGCTTAGTATCTGTCAGTGCATAACTTAGATTATCCAAACTTAAACGAGTAGAGAACTCAATAACTACATGACGTCTGGATGACGTCATCCAGATCACGTGTGGCTAACGAATGCGTCACGTGAGTGGTAATAAATGGGCCACTCGTGACTTGTGTGGCTCATTGCAGAAACATTATTACTTATCTATCTAGCTGTGCCCTCGACTTCGTAAGCGCTGCTGTATTTCGTTTTTTTGAAAATCCCACAGGAACTTAATATTTTATAAGAATAAAAAGTGTACTATAGTTTAATCTGGGTCATCTTCAATACTTACATCAGTGAAAACTGCATTCAAATCGGTTAAGTCATTTCCGAGACCTGCACAAACGTACGAACAGTCAAAAATTCTAAAAACTTTTTTTGACCTCAGTAGTCAGTACATAAGACGTTATTTGTGTTATAGACACTGACATTAGTCTGTGGTTATAGACGACGGTAGCCATAACTAATTGCGACGATTATTAATTCTGTTTTAGTTTTATGATAGTCAAAAGAAATAAAGTATTGAAAAAGTGAAAAATTGAAACTTCAATAAGCATTCTGCTCTTTTTCTCCGGTGCACGTGATTTACTTGATAAAATGTATAGGTACAAATACACATGCAGGCACATGTGACTAAATTATTGGAACTGATAAAAATTTAAGCAGAATGCGATAAGAAGCCGGAATGAGCGGACCGAATAAAATTAAAAACGTGATCCGAAAACGTGCAGAGAAATAAAATTATTCCGTTAATTAATATGAGGAAAAAGTTAATAAGTTTATTTATTTCTGTAAATATAACATATTATAGCCTTTTTAAAGAGCACCTTAACTTAATCGAGTGGTTAAGGGGACGTTCAAGTATTACGTAACGCAATTTTTGAAGATTTTTGACCCCAAATGACCCATTTTGACCCTAACGCACGGTAATGTTTTTCTGTACCCTCCCTAAACGTTACGTTTAGGACCAAGTTTACAAAGTGACCATTTTTACCAACGAAAAGGGTTGCCAACTTGGGAGAACAAAATAAAAATGATGTACTATACACTCGAGGGATTTCCCCTCCCGTAAAAAATGCATCGTAAGGTCTTACAAGAACCTCCTCCCCCCATCCCCCAAAGACTAACTTCAGACCTAGACACAATTTTTTATCAAAATGAGCGCAACATTTCCATCTATTCCATCAAAAGTTAATAAGTTTCCTTTTTTCTTATTTAAAAAAAATTTTGGTTACTAGCTTTTATAGAAGAGCGAATAGCTTCCCGGCACAGGCTCCCGCTTGTTGGAATATACAAAATAAATCTGTTTCATTCTAACAAGTAGATTGAAAGTATTTCTCCTTCACACATATAAACATTAAGTTATTTACAAGAGCTCTTTGTTTCTTACAAGAGTCTTATACGTTTGACTTTGAGCTTTAAGCGCTAGTTCAGACACGGCGGGAACCGCGCGATTTCCATGCGATTCTTCAATCTTATTTATATATGAGTTGTTTTGTAATCGTTCAGACATAACCGCGCGGTTCCCGCCGTGTCTGAACTAAGTCATTTCTGTTCTAACTGCGCCACTTACTAGTAAATACAAACACACCTTGCATTACTTCCCATAACCCAATAGGAAGGAGTCTTCAATCACAGATTTATTGTAAAAACAAGTTTAAAAAAAATAATAATAATCCAATCCCTTATCTTTAATTCTATAATTTAAAATTCGTAAGGATAACTAATCTACACCAATATCTCAAAGATATAGAAAGCGGATATTGTATTTTTGTATAGAGGTTATTGAATTTGCAACTACATAAGTGAAAAAATCTTTCCAAAAGTACATTTACTAAAAATGCGAAAATTCGAGAGGATGTACGGATGTTTTCGTTCCTCTTTCAAGCATAGTAATATTAGTAAAAAATATAATATCGAGTCATTTCGTTATAATTATTTTAAAAAAAACCACCTTGCATTATATTATGTAACTAGTACCCCGCGCCCGGCTTCGCCCGGGGTGCAAATTATATTTATCCTATATTTTAAGTTGGTTCAAATTACACTTTAGTTACGAAATTTTAACAAAATTGGTTCAGTAGTTTAGTACTTCATTGCACACAAACATGTCCAATGTTATGTCCAAACATGTCCAAATTAGTTATAATATGTAGCTTTTTATTTATAACAATGATTGAATATTAATATTAAACTACTTCTTACCTACTTACGCAACCATGTTCCCTGAATATATATGTGACATTATATAACGAGAGGGTGGATTTAATACGAATTAATAATAATGTGGTCGTATATGAAAGCGAAACAGGAGCCATAGTTAATTACGTAGCTCCCGTGGTTGACAACGTGATTTGAGTAAAGCCAAAAGGCACGTGGCCCTCCACGTTCTTTTCTGCGTAATATGCATTACGAAGTTTCTAAACTTCCTTTGTTATATTTAATTTTAAACTTGCTAGGCGTATTTCGTGGTAAAAAATTAATCAATACAAAAAATAAATCTGTAAGTTTAGGTATTGTGTTCATTAGTTAAGAGTTTAAGACGAAAGACCGTAGTAAGCACCAGTTTTGACATAGTTACGGTGCTAAGACATTTGGAGACATCCAAACCAAAATGGTTTAAATAGACAATAATGTACCATGGTGTGATCCTGAAATTAAAAAAGTATTTTGGGCAATGACATATAGTTATTATGTATTATTACTAGATAATCCCCCTAATTGCTCCCGTGAAAAGCCGGGGCGCGTCTACTAGGTAACTCCTTTTTATTAACATGCGCCAGCGACTTCACCCGCATTGAAAAATGAATAATATTCTTATCGCAGTGACGACGGTAACGCCTCCACTATTGACGACAGTGGCGTTAAAACTTTTATACTTTTAGACTATCTATCCCTCGGGAACCTAACACTTTTCTTACAATTAAAAGTATTCTATATGTTAATCTAGGTAATAAACTATCTGTGTGCCAAATTTCATCCAAATCCGTTGAGCTGTTTATGCGTGAAATATTATTAGATATTCTTACATCCATACATCTATCCTATCGCCTAAGTGCCTAGGTACGTGTTAAAATTGTTGTAGTTGCATTCAAAATGCACTTACTCCACATTGACCGCTGACGATGCTAATGTTTGTATTAATGTACTTTGTATTTGTACAAGTATGTGTTTGGTTTGTACTTTGTATAAATGACCGGTAACGGGACAATGACCATTCAACGTAAACATGTTTTCAAAATGGAAACATTTGTTTTGATTTACTTACTTAATATAATAATTATTTAGATGTGTATGTATTTGTGACATGTTTCAAATCTATAGGTACCTACTTATATTATAAAGAGAGAAGATTTGTATATTTGTGTATGTTTGTAAAGAATGAACTCAAAAACTATGACTTTTAAAAACTCTTTCACTTATAGAAAGCTACATTATCAGCGAGTATCATATGGTAAAAAGAGCTAAAACTTATTATCTTACATAGAAAGAAAGAAAGAAATAAAGAGTTTTATTCACCATTACAAAGACAAAAACATAATAAAAAAACAACAAAACAGAAATTAATAGTCAGGTAAAAGATGTGTGTGTCCTCGCAGCAGTGAAACAATATAATACATATAACAATATAATTGAATTATCATTAAAAATATTACAAGTAGGTAAGTGAGTTTTAGAAAAATTTACACGGGTGTATTCCGATATAAAAGTTGCATAACATACAATACAGGAAACTCGTTAGTGTTTTTGAATTTTCAAGCCACAGAGACGAGTGCGTCATGGTATGGTAAAAATAGCTTTACTATGTAACTAAAATAGTTAAAGGGTTTTCCAGAACTATGTATGTCCCACTAAATGTGTGTTACGTCATTCAGTTCATTGCGTCCACCAATTCATGGTTAACATTTTTAATGTTAAGGTCTACAGACAGGCTCTAAAAACGGTCCACTTGGTGGCGTACTACAACTATAACACAAGCAACGCCACAGGTGTTTCCAAGTGCGGCTGTCGACCATAAAAGGACTAAGGGTAAGGGATGGATGGTAATGGATGGTAATTTTACGGTGGTCTTCTGTACTGTACTGGGTCTGGTTACTGACACCAGATGGGCTCCCCAAATCACTGCGCCCTGCCACTACTTTCCAAGTCCAGACCAGAGTCAACTAGTACATTTATTCTAAATTTGAACGTGCTGGGAATCGAATCCAAAAGACAGAGACTATCTTTGTATGACAGAGAAGTAGTCACAGAAACTTTAGCACACAGATTGTTTTGTGATTGTAGACGTAAATTGTAAAAATATACTAAAAATCTACGCTGTAAAAGTATTAAAATAAAGGAATTAAAACAGTCGAGTATAGGCCGAAACAATCAGGCGATATGAACGTGACCCTGCGTGGTAGTGTGTGTGGAGACGAATTGGCGACGGCCTTTGTGTGTGTTTCTGTTTGTGGTCACGTTTCGCGCGCCGTGCGGGCAATCGCTTCGCCTTCGCTCGTGCAAGGCCGAGCCCGTCTCGACACCCACCCGCTAAACACATCATACAAAATAAGACATACTTAGTGTTCGTTTATTATTAGTTTCTAGTTAATTTAGGTGCATTGATCGAAGATTCTAAGTATAAATGCAATGAAGAAAAGAAAAAGTACCTAATCATTACAATTTTTGGTAGTTACATTTTTAAATGTAGCTTTGTCAACAACAAACAGCCCATATATTATCACAAACAAATGTACAATAATCGTTGTTTAATGAAAACATATATAATAGATACGGCTATAATGGAGCGAAATCTTCTGACACAGGTGTCTTAAGTATGTAAGTCCTTAGTATTTGTCTTAAGTAGTTAGTTATAAGTGTCTTAAGTACCTGCTTAGAATAATTAAACCCCTGTATTTATTTTTCTAAATATTTGTTGAACAAATAAGTCTTATTATATTTCTTTTATATATGTCAACACTGCACTTGACCCCGATATTAGCGACTCGCTCCCAGCTTCGCCTGGGGTGCCATTATTATTATTATTGCATTATTACTGTAATCCGGCTACTCGGAGGTCGGGACTGGAGGATGGTTTGAGGTCGGGAGTCGATCCTGGTGCTGAGTGGCTCATGTTGACTAGAGCCTGGTATTAATATGGACCCTCCGGAGGAGTCTGGGGGTGCAGGTTAAATAAAGAGGGGCGAACCAGCAGCCAAAAATCCCCGTATCGGGCAGTAGTGGGATAGCGGCCGGGAGTGGGTGCTCAGTAACAGCCTGACCAATACAATCAGACCATTTCATGGTACATCACAGGATTATTCCTAATTCGATGTATCTGTTCATTTTGATTGTTCATAATTGATGAATAATCACATTTACATAAGTTATATTTATGTAAGTTAAATTATTTATATACCTAACACAAATCTTACCTACATAGGTATCTATATTACGTAGGATAACCTTTTTTACATAAGCATAAAGATTGAGTCATTAGCGTTTATACATACCTATATCTTTTATATTCGATATTTTGTTATCTGTGCTATAAAATGAAGTCGTTGTCCGCCTTTGTCTGTTTCTCTGCTAACGTCATCTAACACACCCCAACGGATTTTGATAGCAGTTTACATCCATGAATTTATGAAATCGGAGGGTGGCCATTGTAATTAAAAAGTCACATTCGTCATTTCGTAAAAATCACTACGTTCTTCTTATTTGTACTTTTAAAATATTATTTTTATTACACAAATCCACAACATCAAAAATCTTTGTCGTTTTTTTAGTAAGTAGTTACTCATAATTATGATTATAATAGATGGCCCAGCAATTATATATATCTAAACCTATGGCTTATAGTTCAGTAAACTTATACACACGTTGCGTCAAATCCGGTAGTTCTGATTTTTTGCTGACTTGCACAATGATATTATAAATTGGACTTGCATATGATGTTGACCCGAATAATCCAAGTTTAAGACCTCGAGCGCCGAACGCAACCTTGTCGTAAATCGAAAACACAGGAAAATTTTCGACTTTACTTTAGTTTTTGGCGATTTTAACCCCAAATTTAATAAGAAGGTTAATTAGGAACATTTTTAAATTAGACTAAATTTTATATAGGTAATATGTTACGAAAGACAATATTCATTGTTGCCCCCCGAATAAGCCTATTTCACTTTGAGACATTTATGATTTTTTTTTTGTACACAGTCATAGTGAATATCCCAAAAAAAAAAAGAAACTAGAATATCGCTAGTTCATGACCGGGGCACAATGTATAGGCAAGAAATAGACCTGACATTATTGTTTATTTGCATTTCTGCATATCACATTTGCATATATAGCGACATTATGAATTCTTCCATCAGCAGCACCTGCAAAAGTGTGACGTCATCGGAACTCGTTTGAGTATTTATAGAAAGGAGTTCAATGCTGCTTCTCCTATAGCTTGTTTGGTTGAGTTTATTCATGAACCGGAAAGCTAAAAAGTGAATACAAACATACAGTCATCCTACATACTTGCACAACAAGTGACGCATGGAGATAGCTGTTACCAAAATATCATTAGTAGATCACATCAAACGGCCATACAGACCAATTTTGTAATAGGCCTTATTCAAACCTAGTCACGAGACTTCCGCGAAGTACCTACCTATTTTGTATTCAAATGACTAAATTTTCATAGGTGACGGTTATGGTTTGAAGCAAAACAATAATCTCAATATAGTTAAATTAGTCATGTCTAGGTTTAAACATGCTTATGCCTATTATTACATAGGTATAACATAGTATAAATTTATAGTTTATAGTATAAATTGAATTTCCGCGCCTGTATATCCGCTGACGCAGACAAAGTCGCGGGCATCAGCTAGTATTTCGTATTTTTTAAAAAATAACCAAGTTTACTTATAAAACCGGATATCGTTATCACTTATTTTTAAATTATCCACAATGGAAACGGCCGTTCAATTTTAATGCCTTATCAAATAATTGACATAAACTTCTCCTGTGCTAACTATAATAATATAACCTTATGTTTCATAACAATAAATAACACATCATAAATCTACAAAAGGAAAGATTTGTTTGTTTGTTTGTAATTTGCAATATATGTTTGTTTGTTTGATTTTTTATTTGTTTTTATATTATTATTATTATATATTATAATTATAATTAATTGTTTGCAGATGCTAGCGTAGGTGATTTCTTTGCCATTATGCGAAAAAGAAGTGCATCTATTGTGTGCAGGTTGCGAGGGAGTTCCCAGAAGATGATAGCGGACAGAATGGACGGGGCGGTTTTTGGCCGATTCATTAAGCGCTAGTTCAAACACGGCGGGAACCGCACGATTTCCGCGCGTAAACCGCGCGGTTTTGTCTGAACGATTACAAAACAACTCATATAAATAAGACCCGCGCGATTTCAGAATTGCATGGAAATCGCGCGGTTCCCGACGTGTCTGAACTAGCGCTTATCTGCATTTTAGTCGCTTTAGGTACTTTTACTTGAAAATGTAAATAATTAAGTTTAGTATATTTGGTTTAATTTATGTTAATTTGTCTCAAAATAATTAATTAATTAATTAATTAAAATATATTACCAGCGAGTAACATAGGCTATTTATTTTATAAAGTTACGCGGGCGAAGTAGCGTGCAACATCTAGTTATATTATAAAAAAACCTTCCTCGTTTAACGCTCTTAACATTAGTCAAATCAAATCAAATCAAATATTCAGAGAATTCAATAATATGGTTGAAGCGTTTCCTGTAGGTTTACAGTATAATATTATGCAACTATCAATGGACGTCAAACTTCTTAAACTCATAATATAACTTTAATGACAATAAATTCAATTAAGTAAAAATAAAATAAAAATAATAAAAATAAATAAAATAAATAAGTATATTCTTACTAGGGTTCATGATTTCTCGAGCTTTTCAATTTCTCGGGTCTCGAGAATTCTCGAGGCTAATTTCTCGAGGCTTCTCGGGTTGTCGAGAAATTTACATTTATGTACGTTTTCTCATATTCTTTGGTTCCAATAACGTCAACAAATTCAGTGGTTTTCCTCTCAAATAAAAGTATCAAATTAATTATAAAACTTTTATTGATTATATTCAAAAACATTAATCTTATGAATAAGCTAATTATCTTTTTTTTTAAAAATACAGAAATTAAATTATTCAGACTCATAATTATAATGACAGCACCATTTTTGGCTGGTTATTTAGAACTTATAAACAAAAGTTTCATTTTTCACCATAAAATTCCATTTATGGTGAAGCCGTCTTTTGCAGCCAGCCTCGCCAATATTTCACCCAATGATTGTATCGGTGGAGTTTTGAAGTTTAGTTTCTGTTGCTGCATACTTTCATACCCAGGCCTGCTTTTTTTCGGTGCACTCACACCTGAACTTGTAGATGCTTCAGATTCGGATTCTTCTTGGGTCCCGCATTTAGTAATATTGATTTTATGCACATGTGCTAAATGTCTCACCAACCCACTAGTATTTGAACCTTTGCAAGCAATGGTTTTTGGGCAGCTTAGGCATTGCGCATTTGCAGATTCCTTATTTTTTTTGAAATATTTCCATACTTTTGATGCTTCCATCTTTACTGTTATAGTGACGTTTCGGTAAAATCTATAACAAACGCAATTCAAATTAATAATAAGCCCTTGGAGTAATATGTGATACACACACACACAACACAACTGGCAATATTCGTCTCACAAATTTAAAATGACACATTAATTAATTTCAAATTACTTACATAAGAAAAAATATCAGAATAATTAAAAACTAAGCTTGTGTGTTGTTGTTTTACAAAAATAGGAAATATAATTAGACTAAGTAGTATAATTAATGTATCGTTAGTTATTTTATGTATTAAAGTTTGACTAAAAAATAATAGAAAAAAACAGATAGGTACTCGTACCTAGTAAAATTTAAGATCATATTTAGATTATATTATTGATAAAAATAATATGAATAATAAAGCCATGATGTGTCAATAAAAGTGAAAAGACTTACCTGTTTTATTGTTTTATTTCAATTTATCACGTAATCTGTGAAACACTCACTACGTAAACTATACTTGGCTAGAGTCGAAACACAAATGAACGTGTAAAAACGACGCCGCAGAGCGCTTGCAGCGAGATCAAAGGGTGCCGCTGCGCTTGGGCCCGCGCCGCCACGGAACACAACAAACGGCGATTTAATTTCTATATAGGTACATGATTTCTCGAGTTCTCGACTTTTCTCGAGCTTGATTTCCCGGGAACAAATCCCAACGATTTCCCGGGAATTCTCGAGCCGAGAATTCCCGGGAAATCGTGAACCCTAATTCTTACGAGTAAAGCGATATTAAGGCGGTATAAGGTTCGCGGGGTCAGCTAGTTTAATATACTTAATAAGAGGTTTTTTATTTATTATGTAGGTACTATAAGAGCAACGCATCGTCACTAGTCACGTGACCACCTCGTAGCTCTATGATTATGTAAAACAATTATAAATTAAAAAATAACTAAAAAACTTTAATTGTTATAAGGTTATACGTTCATGTTTAGACATGTTTAATTATATTATTTAAACAATGATGAAGACGTAATGAATGAAGCACGATTTGTTTGATTTATTTTTTCGTAAAATGTCTATTACCTTTTTAATCAATTTTAAAATATAATAAGTACGTTGTACATTTTATGATATTTGTATATTTTAGCGGATAACCGATGGCGTAGAAGAGTTCTCTAATAGGGACCTGTTATGAAAAGCTTCGCGGAAGCGGCTGGATGATAAGAACAGAAGACCATGCGTGGTGGCGAACACAAGCGGACATGTGTATTACTTGAATATAAAGTTAATATTACTAGCGATAAGTAATTTTTAAATAGAAAACAAATTAAAAAAAATATATTGAAGGATTAACTGTAATCATTAGTACTTATTAAATTAAAAATTGAAATCCTTGCGAATATACCTTCTAAATGGAAATACGTGAAACTCTTGTTGAAATACGTGAATTTTTCAGTAAGTTACAAAATTCTAAACAAAAAGTTATTTAGCTTTAAAATTCTTAATTCTTTGATCTCGAATATCTTTTAAATGGTAAGATTACATAATGAAAAGAGTATAAAAGAGACTATTTTTGTACAGCGATCAATTTCCTATGAACATTGACGATGAAACTGGTTTAACAATCTATTGGTGATAAGATATGACCATATTTTTTTAATTGAGATAAAATTGAAAATGGAAAACTATGATGAGAGTACTTTATAGAGGTACTTAGCAAAAAAAAATATAAAATTAAAAAATATATTTTTGCATTTCATAGACCAGACCGGCGACCTTCAAGGACCCGAGCAAAAAAATAAGAAACAAAACAATACTAAGAAGCGATAGCGAAATACGAGCATGAGTACTTTATTGTTTTCATCGGACGCCCGATCGTGCTGTTTTGCACAATTTAAAACATTAATATTTTACTAAGTATGTTTTAAGTAGAGGCAGGTCACATTGGTTTTTTTTATAAAAAAAGGTCACATTGGGTTTCGCAGTCATTTGAGCAGCCCGTCTGGCGGCAGTAACCAAGCCTTTACAGAAGAACACCGTGAATTAATAACACGTGTGCTAGCCTATTGTTTCGGTAAGTGAGTAAGGGATGAGGATGAGTCCATTTCCTTATCCGTTATCCCTCCCTTCCTATTCGTTATTCTTTAATAATACCACAGCATACTTATTTTGTGATAATACTATGGTCGCAGCAGCGCGCTTATAGCACCTGTGGCGTTGCTTGTGTTATAGGCGACGGTAGCCACCTACCATCAAGTGGAACGTCAGCCTGTCTGTCGACATAAATAAAGCAATATTAAGAAAAAAATGGTTGTTCTGAGTGAGTCCCCCTCTCCCTCCACCCCATGATCGATCCGGCAAGAGTAACAAAACAACACCCACGAAATATTCACTGAAATACTAGACTACTCGCCGGAACTTATCTCGCCTGAACCGGCGAGTTATCATAATATGGTTGAAGCGGTTTTCAATCAAATGAAACCGGATCAAATTCGGTCCATCCATTTGGGTGCTATAGTGGTGCTATACGATGCCGCAAACGTTCTTTCCGCTAACTTCTTCTAAATCACCCAAAACCCGATTTTCACTAAGTAATGGAAAGAGTGATAAACGAGGAGTTGTGTAAACAATTGCAGAAATAAATTGTTCAGATGCGAAGTCGGAAGCGGGTTGCTAATCAATGGGTTTCCTCTTAGCCAGCATCTAGCGTGCAGGAAAGACGAGGCCCGACGATGAAGCGAAGTTTACTCAGAATTATTCATAGACATTATTCACTAGAACTTTAAAAACATTTGGGTTATAGCAACGACTTTCCAACCCTGGGTATGTAGGTATGAGCGCGGTAGTTCAAAATAAATATAAACAGGTCAGATAGGTAAATTAACAAAAATTTCTTACTTTTCATATTTGACGGAGTGTCCGTTTTCTTCCCAATACTGACGTGTTTCCATTATTTGTAAAATGAGTAGTCACTTTATTATCACAAACAATTCAGAGCACTGTGTTTTAGCACCAATATTCGGCTATACTTCCACTATCACAACTACAGACTTAAGTTAAGTCTTCGCAATCCATTTCTAAGAAATTCACAAAACGATTGATCAATGTTATTTCGTTTGTCTGCATGTATGACGAATCTGAAAGGAGCTAGGTGTACGTCACTTTAGCCAGTTATTCGCGGCGGTTGTGTGTTGACAAGTGAAATGGGCACGAAAGACCGGCCGGCGAGTCATGTGACGAGTGCGAGTGGCGGCGTCAAAATATGGCACGGGCCACGGGCACGAACTACGTCGGAGCGGAATGTGCACGGGGCGCCCGCGAGGCGTGCCGGTACCGGCTCCACGCTTGTCCGCACGTGACTACGGCCTCGGTCCCCGCACTTCAATACCACCCGCGCTCTACCATATAACTGACTGTTATAAAAATCGTGCTTTTTAGTATGAAATAATAAAAATAAAAATAGGGTGTGGCTGTCTCGGTGAAAGATGTTTAAATCGAAGAAGTAAAGCAAGGCCAACTTAAGTATGTAAACTTTTCAACGGCTGTCAAGATACCCAAAACAGATAGCGCCGGCCGCTTCGTGTGAAGAAAAAGGACAGAGGGCTGGGAAAAAGGACAAAGGACAGAGGCCCACGCAGTACTTATAAATAATTCTGAGTTCTGACTAATATTTTTTATTATAAAAATATAACATTAGGTACATACATATTTATTTCTCTAGGTCATCGTTTCTCAACCGGGGGGTCGCGACCCCCCGGGGGATCGCGTTTGTTTTTGAAGTCTATTGAAAAATAATAAATACAAACTACATATAGGTACAAAATATTCGTTTATTGAAGGAATGAATTTTTTAATTTAATATTCAATAACATGAAAAAATAAATTTATAGCTTAATTTATTTCAATAAAATGATTAATTATGAACATTAAATAATTAATACGATATTTTGGCATTGTTTCTCACTTAAAAGTATTTCTATACGCGGATCATCTTTGTAAACACATAAGTAAATTATTTTCGAGTTATAACACACAATTTCTGTATTTATAATAGTTTTCGAAGCCACCATAGACGAAAAACATTTTCGCATGAGTCATCATCATCATCATCATCTCAGCCGCAGGACATCCATTGCTGGACATAGGCCTCCCCCATAATTCTCCAATAGGACCGGTCAGAAAGTCAGAAGCAACCTGGATCCACTGCTGACCCGCGGCCTTTATTAGGTCGTCTGTCCACCTTGTGGGTGGACGTCTTATGCTGCGCTTGCTGCTCCTTGGTCTCCACTCGAGACCCTTCCTAACTGGACTATTTGTCCCAAGTATAAGTATGTACTCGTTAACAGCTTCGAGAGGCGAGTTCCGAACTGTTACTGGGATAGGCACAACATGGACATTAGACTTGATTAGACATAATTTCGCATGAGTAAGAAGAAGCAAAGGGTATCAATGTTTTCAAAACCAGTGAAGGCTAATATAATGTACCTATAGCCGATAAAAATATCGCGCTATTATTATAATTTTATAGTGATGGTGATGGGGATCGCTAGACTTTTTAGTTAACTTTTTGGCTTTTTCGTGGGTCGCGACATATATAAGGTTGAGAAACGATGCTCTAGGTGTATACGAGTATGATGATGATGATGATGAGTTCAGATGATTTTAAATTTTCTAAATTTTAAAGATTTTAAGCTTAGTACAATGAGACCATTGGTCAAGTGGTTAGAGTGCCAGGTTCGATTCCCGAAAGGACCAACTTTGAAAACTTCCAAAGTTGGCTCTGGTCTGGATCTGATAAATACCTAATGACGGAAGGGCACACTGCCATAATCACTGCTTTAGCCTATGATTTTTTATGTAAAGATAACCCATCTCCATATAGCACGTCTTTAAAAAATGTTCCGCTTTGTACATACCTACTTATCTGTATACTCCTATATACTTATTACCTACGTGAGATATATTAGTAAGCGTGACAGATGATACAGAACGTATGATACGGAAAGAGATAGCTGTCTGTAGAGTTGCGTTTGAAGTACGCTAGCCAAACAAAGCTGAGCGATGCAAACAGAAGCGTCACATCATTGATATTAGAGTCTGTGCGGAAAGAGAATGGACGTAATAATTGAGGGCGCCACTGCGTATTTCTTATTTTGAAAACTCTGTTACGTTATTATAGTTCGACTGTAAACATCTTGATACTTTTATAAATTAGTTAAATTTTTTACTATTCTAAAACTTATTGGTAAAATTATTTATATAATAAAAATAATAAAGTCATTATGGTAGTTCCCTTATACGCCGCGTCCTTTCTCTTTCCGCACAGACTCTATAAACAACATAATTGGGGTGGCATTAAATAAAACAACTTAATTGCCAATTTTTTTAATTTTTTTATTATTGGAATTTTAATGAAGTTTTTATAGTAGGTATATATAGAATATTATATTATATTACAATATAATATTTATATAATGGAACTCTAATATATTATATATTATATTATATTAGAATTACAATATAATATAATATAATATTTATATAATGGAATAGTATTTCATATAATTCGAAATGAAATCGCCCATCACCAGTTTATAGTTACAGAGCGCGGTAAATTGTGCCTACGGTTTCGCTTCTGACTGTTAATCTATGACGCACGGTATCTGTCCCTATTGCACTGGATCGCCCAATTTTGTATAAAATTTATGTGATTTTTATGTACTTACGTGTGGTATGTAACTCCTTTATCCTTTCTTACTTTGGAACCATAGTTTTTACACTTTCGGAATACACAACTCGGCTTTTTAGACTGTCATTTAATAATTATGACACAGAGTCAACACAGAGCAGCACACGTGTTCTTTCACTCGCTGTTATTAAGCGACTAAATCAAATTACAACAATTGTCTTAATTTGAACGCCTCCGTTCCAGGGCACTAGTCCCATATCTACCTCGTTTTATATATTAATATCATTGGCTTTAGCACGAATAATAATAATAATTTTTGCTTAATAGTACGAGAATTTAGAGTATAGGGTATAGGGAAAGGAAAAGCATAAGGTAGATTAGTAATCATTAGGTGTTAATTGTTATTCTTTTTTGGCAAATCAGTCTTTTATCACTCGTATTATGGTAGGTAACGTTATTATTATCAACCGATAAAATTACCTACAATGTAAATTTTCGAGGACAAAGGAAAAACCATGCTGCCCCAACCCTAGGGGCATGATGGGGTACATACCATTTAGGGGCAAGATAATAGGTCAATAGTCATTCTGTGAATAAGTAAATTCAAAGATGACAATTTAGATCTTTGTTCTAAATTGTCATTCACGCCCGCACAAGCGTTATGAGCCCATCTCCCAGCCACCCCAGCACATTTGACAACCGCCCAATTTTCTGATGAATTTAAACACATAAAAAGTAATTAAAGTAGGTAGATTTTTATTTAAAATTTATTTATATGGCAAAACTTACGCAACTAAATTATTCTTTCATTACGCTTTACTTACAAATATGAAAACGGCATGCGATGATGGACATAAATATTTATAATAGTTATTAATATACAAGTAAATTTAACAATGTAATTTTAAATTTGTATTTTTGTATTTATTTATATACTTAATTCGCTTTATTTCTATTATTACGCTTTATTACGTTTTATTATATTTTTTTTGTACTTCTCGCTATATCATTTAGACAGAACGCAACACTAAGCGTAAAAAGGAACGCAATTGTTGAAATGTCAAATTTCTGTGACTGACTGTTTTTAATTTTTATTTAGTCTGTGTTCGTTCACTTCACTGTTCAGTTTTTCGTAAGAGGCGTTTATAAAATTCTACGTTTCACGTGAAATATTGTGGTTTATTTTTTTCAAAATGCTCGCTCTGATCAATCGTATCCTCGATTGGATCAAAAGCCTTTTCTGGAAGGAAGAAATGGAGCTGACCCTGGTTGGATTGCAATTTTCAGGAAAAACAACATTTGTTAACGTCATTGCTGTTAGTATCTAAAAACAAAGTGATTTTATTATCCACTAAGCTTTTATTCATTCGCCAATAACCATTGTAACCGATAATCGAACTCTGTTCGCGATCAGGTTACCTATTCGATAACGAATAGCGATTTTTATTACAGCACTTGTTTCGGTTGAATCGCATACATTTTATATAATTAGTGCGATAATCATCGGGTGGTTCGTTAACTGCAACTTTTAAAACAAAACTGTAATAAAAAAATTTACACTAGACTCGTTCTAACAAAAGTACTAGCTTTTTCGGATACCCGTCACCTTTTATTGACTGCTGTCCTATTGAGCAAGCTAATTTGCATAGTGTTATTTGTTTTGCAAATCATTTTTACAGTTAGTCTCTTTATTATGTTATAAATGAGATAGATTATTGTAGTCATTGTAAAAGTTGAATTTTAAACATCTAGAGTGCTGAATTGAGTTCAGCACACTTGCTTTTTTTATATATTTAGACAGACAGATGGTAGGTGGCTAGGTGGACACCGTCGCCTATAACACAAGCAAAGCCACAGGTGCTGTATGTGAGCTGTCAATCTTAGTAGGATTAAGGATAAGGGATAGGGAAATGGGTTCTGGCATCCGACAGCATGCATGCTGTTATTTCACAGTGGTCCTCTGTAAGGGTTGGTTACTTCCGCCAGATGGGCCTTGCCCTTGCTAAATTTGAACGATTTAATGAGTTATGAAATCTTTTAACACATAACTTATAATTAATAATTAATTAATAACTTGTAATTATTAACTTTAATCTCACAACTATATTTTTAAGTAAAATGACTATTGTGTAAATAAACTGTTCTTCAATAATTTTTATTCATAGAAACAAAATAACATGTACTTAACTTTCTGGTTATAAATCAGTTCTGTAAATACATCCTAGTGACTAAATTCCATTCCACATATACTTACAAATTGCTTTTAAATAGCTTATGCTGAAGTGTTTTTTTTTTTTTTTTTTTTTTTTTTGTTTAAATGAGAGGAGGAAAATCTTCTAAAAGACATCAGTCAGGTGACCGATAGTGTGAGGTTTTTACTCACTAAAAACCTCCCCTCCAGGACCTAGTACCATGGCACCGCGTTAGCATTCCTTCGCAGTACTAGCCCTTCCTAGCTGCTGTCCGCAGCTACACCTCCGTGTGTTCTTCCTCCTTCTTTTTCGAAAGGACCTCCCTCACAAAACCCGCCATTGAACTCCAGTTATCAGTCGTCGCCAACATCCAAGCAACGACTTCATCTGGCCTCCGAGGCACCTCCTTCTCCCACCAACGTAGTCGTATTTCAGACCAACGCTGACAGTCAAAAAAGGTGTGTTCGGCAGAGTCAACAACGCCTGGACAGTACGTGCAGCACGGAATATTTCGGATCCCCATACGATGCAAATAGGCATTGAACTGTCCGTGTCCAGTGAGGAACTGTGTGAGGTAGTAATCCACCTCTCCATGCTCCCTCGAGATCCAGTCACTGACCCGTCCAATTAGCCTATAGGTCCAACGCCCAGTCACCCCGGACTCCCAGCGTTCTTGCCAGAGCGTCAAGGTTTTCTCACGTTCTCGAGTCCTAACTTCCATTAAAGGTCCCTCGCCGGCCCGCCGAGCATCCCAGATACGCTTCCTTTCAAAACCTAAAAGGTCGATTGGAATTACACCTGCAATGACCAGCACGGCCGCCTCAGATACCGTTCGATAGGCACAGGCTATTCTCAGGGCGCCCTTACGTTGCACCGACGCGAGTCGCCTCCGATTTCTCTCTACTCTGAGTGCTTCCCCCCAGACCTCCACTCCGTAGAGCATGATCGAGTTGGTGACACTCATGAGAACTCGTCTGCGGCTACTCCTTGGCCCCCCGACATTTGGCATTAGCCGAGAAAGACTAGCCACTGTCTTCGCCGCTTTTGTGGCCACACTGGCGATCTGTTCTCGAAAATTCAATTTGGAGTCGATCATCACCCCGAGGTATTTCAGCGACCCCCGACTCTCTATGTGTTGATCCACAACAAGAACACGGAGAGGTACCGGAAACCACCTCTGAGTTGTGAGCACTACGACCTCCGTCTTCGCTATGGCTAGTGACATACCGTGCTCATTTAGCCATGCGTTAATTTTGGTCGCCACAAGGCTAGCCAATCCCTGCGCTTCACCATAGCTCTTCGCAAGAATTAGCGCTGCCACGTCGTCAGCAAACCCTTCTAGCAATACCCCAGTCGGTAGATCGAGGCGCAGAAGTGCATCGTAAAGGATTATCCAAAGTTCCGGTCCTAAGACCGAGCCCTGGGCCGCTCCCCCACTCAGCTCCTTCGAGATCTCTCCTAGAGTAGTCTCACATATCAAAAAACGTTCACATAGGTAATCGCTTATGATACGGATGAGATACTCGGAAATACCTAATTTCTGAAGTGCCCCTACAATGTCCGTCCACTTCGCGGAGTTAAATGCGTTTTTGACGTCAAACGTCATCATAATACATACAGGTCGGGACCTATATTTACCTGTCCAGGCAGCCCTGGCAAATGTTAGCGCTTCGGAAATGGCACCAATTGTACTACGACCCGGTCGGAAACCATGTTGGTTATCGGCCAAGCCACCCACATCGGCCACTTCCTTCCTCAGTCGATTCCTGATCAGGCCCTCGAAGATCTTTCCTGCTACGTCCAGCATACAAAGTGGCCTGTAGGATGAAGGCGTGTACGGCGGGCCCTTACCTTTGTCCAACAGGACCAACCTTTGCAGCTTCCATCTTTTCGGAAAAACTCCAGCCGAGATGCAGGCGTTGTAAGTATCAAGGAGCAGTTGTTCATTTCTTTTCATAAGGACTTTATAGACTTCGACGGGGATACCGTCGGGACCCGGAGCCTTACCTACCTTCAGAAACCTAACAACTTCCCGCAACTCTACTACCGAGAAAAGTGGACATTCGTCATTGAATTGTGTACTCTGGATGCAAACGCGTTCTTCGCGATCGGGAAACAGAGTCCGGACTATTTCCTCCATCCTATCGGGTTCCATGGGAGCTACTGGACTGCGGCCTACAAATTTTTGAGTGACGATGCGGTAGCCGTTGCCCCATAAGTCGTCATCTACTTCTTTGCATATCGCTCTCCAGCACCTCCTTTTGCTCTCTTTAATAGCCGTTACAAGTCGTTTCTTTGCCACTTTATATTCGTCGTTCTTCTGTTGCCAATCGTCTCGTTTCCGCGATCTAAGTGCTCGCCTCCGAAGACGCAAACACTCTGCCCTGAGCAGCGCAATCTCAGCAGTCCACCAATAAACAGGCCTTCTGCCTGAGCCTGTAGTTCGGCGAGACATAGCGGCGTCGCACCCTGTGACGATGGCATCCATCGTTCGACCGACGAGCATCTCTATATCTTCGCGTGACTCTGCAGATACGTCAGAAAAGGTATCGATTTTATCTGAGACCGCCTTTTGGAAGGCGCCTTCATCCAGCCTCGACACTCTCCATCCCAACCGCATGATTTGTCGTTCCGGGATAATCGGGGGTCTCTCCCACAGACTATGGACAGAAAACGAGATGTATTGATGATCACTCGCTGTGTACTCCTCTGAAACAGCCCAGTCCGAAATTACACCAGCTATCCGTTGAGTAGCAAACGTAAGATCTAAAATAGACTCACGCACACCAGCTCTCCGGAAAGTAGATGTATTTCCCCTATTCACAACGACAAGGTCTAGACTTGCTATCATGTCCACGATCTCGCTGCCCCGCGTATCGCTATATTCCATACCCCATTCGACTGATTTTGCATTAAAGTCACCACCTATCACAATTTCTCCCTCAAGACTGTGAATGACTCGCTCGAGATCGTCAACCCTCCTTCGGAAGCTAGCAATAGGTTCGTTAGGGGTGAAATAACAAGACACGAAGGTGACTGCTGGCGTTACAACCCACACAAAGCCGTCCCTCGATCCGCTATCTTTTACGGAAAGGCGACCGCGATCCGGAATCCAAATAGCTGCTGTCCCCGAAGGGTCACACAGCCAATCCGGTCCGGACACTGAGTGGTACTGTTCCGAAACCAGAACAATATCCGCTCGACGATCGCGATTCCGCGCAAGTAGCAGATCAAGAGCCAGTCTGCAACGCCGTAAGTTTGCTTGCAGCACCTTAGCCATTTTTCTTCTGGAGTTCCTCCCGATAGGACGCACAGCGCCCAGAACCCAATACTTGATCCGAGGATCGTCCAATTCTAGCTATCTTTAGAGCCTTATGCAAATGGCTACACTTGTTTTTTCCTGCGGAATGACCCGACTTTTTACATAGAGGGCAGTACGGATCATTTTGGCAGTCTTTTGCTTTATGGCCACTTTCAGTACAAATGTGACATTTCTGACTCCGGTCTTCACCTTTACAGTTTGCAGCCTTGTGGTTATATGCCCAACAACGATAGCATTTAGTAATTTCCAGCCTTTCAATGACTGGGCATATACTTAATCCGATCCTTATTTTCCCTAGCGCTAGTAAGCTTTTGGCTTCATCTTCTTCTACTGTGACGGTTGCGATTTGCGTATCAAAACTTGTCGTTCGGATAGATTTAACTTCAAAATTGCTATCGCAACGGACCAGATTCGTATGTTTTATTCCCAATTCTACCTCTTCTTTATCCGCAGTAATATCTATCTCCTTTATATGTAGAATTTTTCGTTTCTTACTTCCCAGTTTGATAATTTTCCTGTCTTGCATCACTTCAGTGATTGTTTTAGTAACTTCCTCTATATTATCCTTAACTCTGATGAGTACCTGTCCTTTATTTGTCTTTTTCACTCCCTTTATTTGTTCCAAAGCTTCTCTACCTTTCATTCCTTCTTTAAGTTTTTTCACCGTCTCCGCATATGTGTTTGCTTCTCCATCGATAACTATTACTTCTTCTTTATGTCGAATTTTATTAGTGTATATGTCTCTGTTTTTTTTTACTTTTGTATTTCTCAAAAATACATTAAAATTAGTGTCATAAAATATTACTTCTAACAATTTTCTCATCATACTACCTTCTATACCATGAGGTTTTACTATGGTTACTGCCTTTTCTTTAGAGTCTTTTAGTATATTTTTTATTTCGCAACAGAGATCGAACATATTATGTAAACTCCTACCATCTTGTTTCGTGGGATCAAAGAAAGCTATTATGACGCTAATTAGCCTTGTTTCTAGTCCCGTTTTAGATGTATAGGATGTTGACTGTTTAATGGTGACATAACTACCACCCTTACAGTCAATTTTTTCCATTTCGGAAACGATAGGGAATCTATTTAAAACTCTCTTGCTCATCCGAGATGACTGAGGTTTCTGCTGTTTATCACAGAAATAAACCACATTGCTCGAGACCTTGTTAAAAATATCGCCATTGTCCAGGATAGTTTTTTTAAAGCTATCTTTTGTCCAATCGAGGTTAGCTATTTTAGTGAACTCGTTAAAGCTACTAATTTTCTTCTCATTTAAATTGAAGATCTTTTTATTTTCTACATTTTCTTTTCCGTATATTGTGTTTAGTGCTTCGATTTTACCTTCTAGTTTTGCATATCTTTCTTCTTGTAGTCTTTTATATGCTTCAAACTCCCGTTGTATCTCACTAAATTCTTCTGCATCATATTTATACCTTTCTATAACTTGTCTAAGAATACTTGTCATTTCTCCTGCAAACTTTTTTATTTCTTTATTTGTGTTTTTGTTATCTTTAGTATATTGTGAAAATTCATCCACCTTGCTGCGTAATTTTAATAGCTCCGCTGGCGGCTCTACGATGGCTTGTTGTGTAGTTGTTGGGCTTGAAAGCTTCCTTCTTTTTTTTGGTCTACTATCCTTTTTAATTTTATAGTCGGTGCTTTGATTGCTCAACTTAAATATCTCAAATACATCCTTCTTTTTGTCCGTATCTAGAAGCCTTGTTTGTTCCGGAGGTGTTCTCTTAACCGGTCCACTACTTTTGAATGGATCTTCTAGCTCTCCTCGTTGGTCTAGGAGTTCAGGAGTTTGCTCTGGAGGCATTCCTGATTCACTAAATTCATTGCGACGAATGTTGCTCCCCCCAGAATACGTGGAGCTGACTGAAGCTGAAGCTTCAGTGAGGGATGCTGAAGTGTTTGCTGATTCTATTTTTTACTCTTAATTTTCAGACTGTTAAGGTTATTTGATTCAATGACTCATAGTTTAAGAACAATGTTTACGTACAATGATCAGTTTAGTGAAGTTAGTTATGAATCACTGAATCTGATGATTAAATTTTACACTAGTTCTTTACAGTGATTAAGCAATCTTTAAATCATTTATATACAATCTTTATTGCTCATAATAGCAATAAAAATATATATTTTTGTTAGCTTTTTTAAGATGTTTCCTCAGGAAAAATACTTTTTTTTACCTCATTGTTCCTTTCTGTATAGAGACATTGTCAGAGGACAACGTCTATGTGAAATTTCATGATGATCGGTTGAGTAGTTAAGGCATGTATAAAAACAAATAGTGGTAATAAACCAACTCACATTTATATTACTTGCAATTTTGTATTTAATTTTAATGAATTTTATACCTAATTTGTTAATGGGTAAGCTTGCTCTTTTTTGGTTTAAAATATTAAATTTCATTACTCCTACTATTATCTTCCATTACTACAATATGTGGAAGGCTGATGATATTCATATTGGTTTATTTTGTTATTTATTAATTTGTTACTATTATAATAAACCAATCCTCGGTATTAACCACAGAATTACTTAGTCATTATAGAAAAATGGCAAGTAAGCCTATATTTCATCCTTATTTGCTTTATTTTCTTTTATCCTTGATTTTTATTTAGAATTCAGCTTGCCATGTGTCTCTGTTATTATTTAGTTTGGTCCAGGCCGTTGACTCCTTGACTTCTATCATCCAAATAAATAACATTCATTTAAATTTATCAAAACAGATAAGAATGTGTAGTGTTTGTTTTTAAAAAAAACTTCTTTGTTTAACAGAGATAAGTTACATTGAAATATGTAATTAATTGTCTAAAACTATCTAAAACAGTTCTCCTGCTCATAGCTTAAGTATTTTTGAAGTTTCAACAATAGCTGTGCCTCTCGGTTTCACCTGCTGTTTAATTCAAATTAATATGGGTTTTTTTCAATAATACTCGTTTTTTTAGATGGTTTCCTATCCACTACCTACACCGTAACATTCTTAATGCCTGCTAGCACTATTATTTCGTTTTAGCCTGGCATTTATTGGTTTTCACTTTTTCCTCAACTCCTAAGGGTCATAGTGTTGTGTTAAGAGTTGGCCTATTAAATGCATAAATAAATCTTTTATTAAATAATAATCTATTTTATTGTTTTAATTTTCAGTCTGGCCAGTTCAGTGAAGACATGATACCAACTGTTGGTTTCAACATGCGCAAAATTACCAAAGGGAATGTTACAATCAAGGTATTTATTTATCTTTCAAATTTGTTTTGGTTCACACAAATGCTGCTTTAACTAGCAAAATCTTTAAACATAGTTGTAATATAATACATATAGAGGAGATCTCTGGGAAAATCTAACATTATGTTATGTTTCAGTGCATTTGTAAAGGATCCAATCCTGTATAAGGTCGGACCCACACTTCAGATAGTTTGTGTTATAGATGTAACCACTTACCATCAAGTGGACCGCCAGCCAGATATCCGACCATAACATTAAAAATATATATAAAAAAATATGATATAATCGAGGGATTATGTATATCCCCCCTACTTGTATACTTATACTGTTCTGTTACTTGATTATACTGTTCTTTTCCCTCGCACGTAAAAAAGTGAAAAGTGGTCAGTTTGATTGATGGTACAGGAAAGTGATCTTGGTCACTTTTTTATGAATTTTCATTACCTTTTTTTGCACATTCAAATGCACATCTTTTGAGCTACGTTACATAATATAAATAGTTTTATCAATAGATGTAATGTGAGTGAATCCAACCAATAAAATAATGAATATGCCTTGTGGTTTCCAGGTATGGGATATTGGAGGTCAGCCAAGATTCCGTTCCATGTGGGAGAGATACTGTCGCGGTGTCAATGCAATTGTGTATGTAGCATTTCTTAATTAGATCAATTTTTTTCTTCTCAATTAATTTTGTGGCTTTTCTGAGTCGTTCTGAGACACCTTAATAATTAATTAAGGCTTAATTTCTCATATAAATTATAGTGTGCTCCACTGTTACAGCAATTTATAATTTGTTTATGTCAATATTATAATGTCTGATTAGTTAGAAAATTCTAAAGCTGTTTGTCTGTCTGTCAGCGTACTGTCTGTTAGTGACACTTGTTTAACTGAAAAAGTTTATCGTACATACAGTTACATGGTGGACGCTGCGGACCCGGACAAGATCGAAGCTTCGCGCAACGAGTTGCACAGTCTGCTGGAGAAGCAGCAGTTGACGGGAATCCCCGTTCTAGTGCTCGGCAACAAGCGGGACTTACCCCACGCCCTCGACGAGCCGGGACTCATTGAGCGAATGTCAGTATCTCGTTAACATTAACACTTTACATTAAAGTACTACTTGGGCTAAACTAACCTGCCCAATTGGCAGTCACACTGCCTACTGGGGAGTAGTGGCAGGACACACACTACGTTTCGCAGTCATTTAGGCTGCCCGTCTGGCGGCAGTAACCACCCCCTTACAGATGTTGTTTTTGGTGAGGGAATAAGGGATGCCAGAGCCCATTTTCCTATTGAAATATTCCAATCCCTTGTCCTCAATGGTCGACTATGGTCGGCAGCGAATTCGGAGTAATCTGGCGGCAGTAGCCACATCATGTGATGCAGTACAATTGTACCAGTCAGTCGTGTGGGTGGTTTTAGCCGTTTTAGTTATAACTTGGATTATACAGTGATGTGTTAAATTGTTTGACAGGAACCTGTCGGCAATTCAGGATCGCGAGATATGTTGCTATTCGATCTCGTGTAAGGAGAAGGACAACATCGACATAACCTTACAATGGCTCATCGCTCACAGTAAGTCGGGGAGCGCTCGTTAACTCAATGTCTCTCTGAGTTAGTTGTGCCCAAGTGTTAACCCAATTTATATTCATTTAGTTAAATGGACATTTCACATTTCAATCTATAGGAAATAATATGATTTATATAAAAAAAATTAGAAAGTCTGATCACTGAAATATAATTATGGCGTCAAGTCCCTCGGGGTGACAACGACAACTTCCTAAAATGACAACTTCCGAAAACGACTTTTCCAAATTAGACAATTTTCGAAAACGACAATTTCTTAAAATGACGACTTATTAAGGGGTGTCAATTTCAGCTATCAGTTGTGAAATGTCAAAAAGGACAAAGTATAAAAATGACTATTAGTTTTACCCTGGCGGACTGCGGAATCAATTTAAGAATTTATCAATTTAAAAAGTTGTCGTTTTTGGACATTGACATTTGTAAAAGTTGCCCTTTTTGGGACGTTGACATTTTAAAAAGTTGCCGTTTTAGGACGTTGACATATTTTTAAAAAGATGCCGTTTTATGACGTTGACATTTAAAAAAAAAAAAAAATTTAAAAAGTCATTTTAGGACGTTGACATTCTAAAAACTTGTCGTTTTAGGAAGTTGTCGTTGTCACTTTTAGGAAGCTCCAAGTCATGTGTGTTAAAGTGTTCACATTTAAAATTACACTTTAAATAAGACCTTTTTTTAATTTTAGAATTCTAACATAAAATTTTTGCATAATAATCATAGCATATGTTATTGTCATTTAAAGATCGCGATAAAATTGTTATCTGTATGAATATTTATTTTAAATTAAAAAATGGGTTGCTCTCAAAAAAGTTACATTAAGAATGTCTGTCCAGTCCAGTGGTGATGATATTTAAACTTAGCTACTAGCGTTCCGGCTTCTTCGTTTATCACTCTTTCCATTAGTGAAAACCGCATCAATTCAGTTGCATGGCTCAGAATGGAAGCAGAAAAACAGATAGAGGCGGATTTTTCTTTAAATAAACTATAATTTAGAGAAGAGATTTTGATCTCTCTATTAATAAATCCAGATCAATCAAATCAAGATTTAAAATCAAAATGCTCAATAATAATATTTTTTTTATTTTTATTACCAACTATTTTTAATAACAAAAACAACAAATATGTTCTGAAAGATAGTTTAATAAAGTGAATTTATTATTCTAGAGGAATGTATGTCAATTAAAAGTTTGTAATTTTCATAAAACTAAATCGCAATACAATAAATGAAAATCGAATCTTATGTTCTTAATGAAAAGGTTTACTTCAAATTTGTTACTTTTAAAAATTCAATATAGTCTTTGACTAACAAATAAAATTGTTATAATATGGATGTGGCTCTTAACACTTGGGCTATCGAACTGAAATAAAATGTTCTCTAAACTTGCGACTATAATAGTTAAAATATCTTTTTTTTTTTACATTAAAATACATAACTTTTATGAAAAAAAGGCCTTTTCAATACTCATTTTTTCTTTGTATAAAATCGATTAGAAATTGTATTTATTTTTTTTTGGATTAATTTGGGATTACCTTTTTAAATTATTTTTTTTCGAACTCTTTTATAGTTATGTAAATTAATGAAGAAAAAAAACCAATATAGATTCAAATAGGTCGTTATTAGTATTTAGCTTGAGTTTTGCACTCTTAAAATAAGGCATTTTTAAGTCGCCGCATACTTTTTCTAGAACGGTGCCAAGCTTTGTTTTAATTTTTTATAATTTTATACTACAGCCGAGAAAATCAATAAATTATTTTGAATTTAAATTTGACTTCACATAAAAACGAGCGAAAATGCCTTATTTGTTGTATTGTACATTTTATTGTCTGCGATAAAGTTGCCAGTAGTTGAATGTACAGCATACATACAGCATTATAGGGTAAATTTTATTTATTTATTTATTTATTACTTACTAGCTGTTGCACGCGACTTCGTCCGTTTATAAAATATAGCCTATGTTACTCCCCGATAACGTAGCTTTCTATAGGTGAAATTTTTTTTAAACTGTCCAGTCGTTTCGGAGCCTATTCAATGCAAACAAACAATATTGGTGTTCATATAGCGCCATCTCACAAAATTTTGAACTAACCTTTGATTATCAGCAACAACAATTATAAAAATGAGATGGCGCTTTAATAAATAGTTATAAATAGTTTGGTTTTTGTAAAATTGCGTTTTTTACAAAAATAAAAATATAGATAAAAACTTAAAAAGCAAAAGCTTATCTAAATAATAAATACAGAATTCCATCTAAATCGTTAGCCATTTCCGCGATACCTACACTAAATTCATGTAATATAATAAATATATATATATATATACTTGCAAGAATTGCTCATTTAAAGTTATTAGATAGATAGATATGAAAATATAATTCTAAAACAGCCAGTGAGATGTAGTTTTTCACTGAAAAATTCTGACGTTCGCCAGAAGGCATTTGGTGCATACACTTTGTATTAGATCCCGCACACTGTTAGAAAATTCTGACCGATATTAAGTATATCAAAAATACACAAAAACTTCAAGACGTGAATCAGTTTTTTTTGTGTGTGACTTAACTTGATTCATTTCATTGCATTTGAAATTACTCCAAATTTATTTGTTTTTTTTTTTTTTTTTTTTAATTAAATTTTGTTAATGATTCTGGACTGTTTAGAAAAAAATCAATTCGTAATGACAAAAAATGTAAGTACATAATAATATCTTGATAAGTTTTAGATTTAATGCATAATATTTATAAACCAATTATAATTATATAAATTGAAAATTATTTTCAAAATTTTAATGAAAGAAATATCATAATAATTTTTAATGATTATTAATTTATTTATTAGTTCTTTTTTTTATTAAGTTTCGACAAATAATTCCGTATGTTGTGTGACCGCAATCAATTACCGAACATATCAAGAAAAAAAATAATTTCAAAATTTTGACATTTTTTACACCACTTATTACATTTTTTACATCATTTATTACGGCAACTTTATTGCAGACACCATGCGTGCTATGTTAGTATGTTTACAGTTTCTAATATAGCATTATATATAATATAATATAATATATAATTATCTCATATAGTTAGGTAAAGTATCTTATATACATTGTAAGTATAATAATTAATTAACAAAATGGTGGGACTAATTTTGCCCAATAAAACTTTAACGCTTATTGCCTTAAAAGTAATATCAGGTTGAGAAGTGAACTTGTTAATAATAATAATAATATCTACATTAAATTAATATAAATTTGTTTATTTTACTTGTCTTTTGCAAAATGGGTCTCGCACGGCATCGGGGGTTGTTGCGGATGCGAAATTTTTAACATCGGATTTCAAGTTTTTTTTATTAATTTTTAATGCAGAAATAAGTGATTGAAAATGATAATTTTAAATAAAAAAAAAATTATACATGAAATATTCGTATCTCCAAGAAACTCTTTCGATTATCATTATAAATTTATTCATTTTGTGATAATAAATTTTTATTTAGTAATCAAGATCTTTGTAGAAAAAATAAACAACTAAAATTAAAAAAAAAACTAACATTTTAAAAAACCACCCTAAAGAAATCTCCAATATTTAAGACTAGCTCCATATCTATTATAGACTAGCACATATATGGTAATGATTCGCACTGATATTGCGGATGTCTAAATCGATGCGGAAGTTCCGCATACTTAGGCGGATGCGGATGCAAATATCCGCAACAACCCTGCACTGTCGCACTGTGTTAGTCACTAGATTTGTAATTGTTTGATTAATTTGAAGTTACGCTTGAAAATACACATAATAAATGAAATTTATTGTTTTCATGGATCTATACGTGGATTATTTAGACTGTGTTATTATTAATGTCGAAGTTATGGGTAATGGTGCGTTTATTTTTTTGTGAATATCTTGACTTTTAGCCTCGAAGTGTTTGATTGTTTTAAGCATGTCATGTCAATCATACGATAGAAATATTATTTTTTTTTGGTATAAAAATAGTTTAAAACTTATTCTCAGACCTACCGAATATACAAAGATTGGTTTTTTATTGGCTTAAAAGGTCAAAACTCGAGGTATTAATTTGGTAAAATAATCGAAAGTGGTACAAGTTTTTTTTTTGAAAAATATTGACATGTTAAAACAATAAAACGTTACTACTGTATGTGAGCTGTGGTCAATTGATATCTTAAATAAATAAAAAAAATACGATAATAATAATAAACCAATGAAATTAATAATAAATTAATATTGTATTTATATGATATTTAATATTGGGAGTAATATTGACTGCATAATTGAATTTTATATTTATTATTATATTACTTATTATGTACCTATATTATGATAATATCTAACTAGTCGACTGTTTGAAAATTGTGCAGTAATGATTTTTTTTATATATATACATTTTTTTTAAAGGCAGCCAAACATTCGATTTCGAGGCAAAATAATCACTTTTTACTTCCCAGTAAGATTTCAGCCAGTCAGAAATTTTACAAATAAAATGTATTGTAATAGTTACCTTGTAGAGAGAGTTAATTATAATTTATTTTATTTAAAAAAGCATCGGCACGCGATTTAATTACTTAGGCAACCCATTAAAATTTGCAATTTATTAATGTACTAGCTGGTGCCCGCGACTTCGTCCGCGTTATGGATGAAAGGTACCCTATGTCCTTTTTGGAGTCCCAGACGTGTATGCAAAATTTACAACGCCATCTAGGGAATTCTGTTTGAAGCAATGTAGTACTCTAATTCATCTAATCTCACTTCAAATAATGGAAAAAGTCTGTTAACAGATGGCACTACATGTTAGTTATAGTTTATAAAATTACGTGTTAATAAAATTAAAGCTGCTGCCCGCGACTTCGCCCGCGTAACTTAGTAAATTATGTACTTAAACCTTCCTCGAGAACCACTCTACCCATTAGTGAAAACCGCATTAAAATCCGTTGCGTAGTTTTAAAAATCTAAGCATACAAAGGGACATAGGGACAGAAAAAGCGACTTTGTTTTATACTATGTAGTGATAAGTATCATCTACCAGATATTCTTTGCCTTCATCAAATAACATATGAGGGTATTTGTTTCTAATGCCGTATCCCGTACTATATACAATAATATTTCCAAAGATTATTGCATTGCTCTCGCTACGCTCGACTAGATAGAGTACTATACAAAAACGATAGCTCCGTAAATGCGGCACTTATCACTTTTTACACAGTTTTATTATATTTTTACACAGTTTCACTACGCAAACTGGCATTTTATTATGCTCAAAATTTAATAAAATATGACGGCTATAAAATAAAATACACATCACAGACAATTTGTAGTGTGATTGGCACCGTAGTATTTTTTGCCGCATTTTACAAGTACAACGGCGGGCGGTATCTAGTCGAGCGCAGCGAAACCAATCATTCATCTATGAATATTCTGTTAATTCAACATGAATTTTATATATATATATATATATATATATATATTTTTTAGGTTTATATATATATATATATATATATATATATATATATATATATATATATATAAAAGATATAATTGCTCACTTCTTTGGCTATTTAACTTTTCACTGTAAACTGACTGGCTGAAATCACGCTAGTATTGAAACCTAAAAAAAATCTCTTAGCAAAATACGTAAAAATTATTTAGGGTTTGATGGTATATTTTACAAATCAGGTAATAAAGAAATAATTGCAGTGCCTACCTAGGTTTTTTTTTTTTTCAAACAACAAACCAACCCGCGAACAAGGCACTAAAATAAAATAAATAATATTTGTCATAATTACTGTACCTACTTACCTTAGCTTAGATTGTAATATATTTCGGTAACTATTTTAAGTACCTATATAAAAGTTTTTTTTTTATGTATATTATTCTAGTTGTTCTAGTGTATAGTTTTAATTATGTAAAAGTTTGGATGTCTCAAATATTTTGTTGCTATAGTTTTTTTTTGTTTGAAATAATATTTATCGACCTAATAAAATAGCTTGATAAAATGATTTTATTAAGCCTTTTATATTTATAATTTTTACGATCCATGCCGAGCACAAATGGAAGTATTGTATCGAAGCAAACGAACGGTTAAACGCGAATTTTATATTAAAAAATAAATTAAAAAAAAAGTGCAACATTCCAAGTTTATTTTGTTGTAAGTAAAAATTGATGAACAAGATTTTCTCAGATAGATTTTGTTCGAATATCTTTACGATTTTTTAAATAAAATTGTTCATAGAGCATGATCAAAATAATATATTACTGCTCGTATTGTAAATTACAATAAAAAATATTTGAGATATCTCCGGTATGTTATTTTTCATTATTCCTGTAAAATAAAGTGCGTTTATGGCTGTAAAATACGTTTTTCTATAACGAGGAAACAAAATAAATAAAGTAATAGTGAGGAAAAATGAATTATGTTTTTTTTTTAATTTTTGTTCAATCCCTGGAGCAGTTTTCATGAATAACAAGTCTTAACGTTTTCACTATCAGTCACCTAGAGTTAGACACATAACACAATCCTAGGATCCCTAACTGTAGGTGTAGGTGTCTGTTGGTGAAAACAGACATAATATTTGGTATGGAATTTTAAATTTATCGACATGTTAAAACACTAATTCGAGTGTTTTAATTAAATTTATTTTGTTCCTCCCATAATTTTCTATGAACCCTTCTCAATAATCTGTAAACATACTCTGTGTACGTCTGTAGTCTCATCTATGACTAATTTGACTGAAAGTAATGTCCAAAAAAAAAAGAAGTCTGAAATTCAAACCGCAAAAAACTAAACTCTACCATTGATCCAATGACGGAAAAAAAATGCAAAATATGACAGAATTTGTTTATATATAGTAAGTGTGATATTATGTTGAGCGAGTTAGAGCCAAGGAAAAGATTCGATTCGTCATATTAAAAAAATTACAAATATATTATGTCCTCTCTCTCTATGTGCCTCTTCAGTCCTGAAGGTCAGCAGTCAAGTCTCCTGAACCGGTCCCTGTCAAGAGCCAACTGGAACAGCTGCTCGACCGAGGCAATTCCAGTCCACTCTTATATTTATTATTATTATTATTATTTATGTTCAATTTGGATTAATATAGTGGGGTGAAATAAAATGAGCCCAAAGTGTGTAATTAAGATTGTTTATGTATAATAAATGCAACAAAAAAATATAACAATTTATAAAAGTATATAAAAATACAAATTTGCAATTTATAAAAGTACATATATAAAAACGACTTTTTTTAGATCAGTTTGATAATTTTGAACACTTCTTAGTTCTTGGTGTGAACCCACTTCACTTAGCTTCCAGTGTGACCTGCGCTTTATAATTCCCTGTATTTTTTTGACACATTCCACACAGCACCATCTAGTTCCACTCACAGTAACCAACTAATACTACTTAGATTTTTGACTCGGTTACAAAGGTAAAATGTTAACACAAACATTTGCCCCTAGCGGGATTTGAACCCGCAACAGCTAGGGCTACAGCAACCAACGGAGTCGTCAAAATTTTAGTTAAATTTAACTATAGATAGTGGTTAGTGCTGGTGTGGAGTTAGATCCCGTTACATTTATTTTTGCTCCATCATTTTTTGTTCGAGTGATTTGATCCTGTCAAACATTTGTGCTACTTGGTTCGATATCCGATCAGATTTTATCTTTAGACTGAGCTCCGTTGGACGACTACCCGTAGTAGGTTCCACATTGTTCTCGAGTTGTTTGATCTTGGCGTTTATGTCATCTTCTTTGTTTAATATTATGTCTGCCTTCTTTTTTAACTCGAATTCTTCCAAGTTCTTCGTTCGATTATTACTTGTAATTGGTTTTTCCAAATTTTTTGAAGTTTCAATTTTGGAAGACTTATTTTTTTGGACATTATTTTCAGTGAAATTGGCCATGACTAGGTGAGATCTGTCAGAGGTAGTAGGTGGTCCGTTAATGTTTGCACAGTAAGACTGCAACCTCTCGCAAAGTTTCGGCTGTTGTTCGTTAAATTTGATCAACTCTTCGGGAGTGAGAAGAAAGTTTACAATATTTTTCACGTCATCAACGAACAGACTGTCCAAAGCTCGCTTCAGATTCCTCTGATATTTGTCGAGCACGTCCTGTTTAATACCATCCAAGAGGTTGTACTCTTTGTACCAGAAGTAAGGGATATATTTGTTTTTGATGCCCTCGTGCAATTCTTCTATCATTACGCGAAAGATGGTCCCCAGGTTGTTTTTCCAAAAACTTTTATCGGGAAGACTGTTCGCTTTCCAAAGGAATACAGATTTAATGTAGTCACTGTTGATTTCGTCCATGCCGAGTGTATTGTGAAGCTTTTTAATCTGTTAAAGATATGAATTCATTCATTATAGTTACATTTAACATACAACAAGAGTAGCCCGTTGGATGAGTGGTTAGGGTGTTTGCCTTAACGTTCTGTTCTAAGGTTCTCGGGTTTGATTCCCGGCCAGACTAACTTTGGTAATGAACTTTTCAAAGTTGGCTCCGGTCTGGATATGAAAGTAGTGGTAAGGCACAATATATACTCGTTCGAGTTTGGCGGCAGTAACCATCCCCTTACAGAAATTACCCAGGTGAGTGGGTAAGGTCAGTAGCACCTGTAGCGTTGCTTATTTTATAGGCGACGGTAGCCACCTACCATCAAGTGTTGTTTTATTAGCTACTAGCTGTTGCACGCGACTTCCTCCGTGTAACTTTATAACGTATAGCCTATGTTATTCGCTGATAATATAGCTTCTCAACAGTGAAAGAACTTTAGTAATCGGTCCAGTAGTTTCGGAGACTATTCAATTCAAACAAACAAATCTTTCCTCTTTGTAATATTAGTAGTGAATATCTTTAATTATAGATAGATTGCAATTTAAAGAGAGAAAAAAAAATATTAGTATAGATAGACAATAATAATGATGTCTTACCAATTTTATAACAGTTTTAGCAAAACCACAACCCGTCAATAGTTTAAGCTCCATAGGCTCAAATGATAAGGTCCAGCATTTATCTTTCTGCTTCTCGTCTTGGATCGATTCCTGAGGCTTCGCTACCACAAACCAGTCTTTCTCGTCTTTCAGAATGCTCGGCTCTGATTGGCTATCAATTTCAAAAGAACATTATATTATTAACAACATTATGAGGTTTTCTCAATCCTATAACCACAGTCTACAGATCTTGATAGAGTTCTGTAAGCATCTGCTATTTATGTCGACTGCACTTGATTGAAAAGTGCTCTATGACGTTTCAAAAAGAGGCGTTCATTCAATCAGATTCATTCGGTGGTATATTGAAGTTTCAAAAAAGGGGTTCATTCAATCAGATTCATTCGGTGATATTGAAAGGGTATCAGTCATCAGTTGAACGAACTCGTTCGCGAAGAGAGGTTGTCATATTATAATGTCCATTGGAATTGTAGTTCTGATATGTCAGTCGGACGATAAAAGTATTTTGAGTAAACATAAAATTAAATATAATTACTGATTACTGGTCTTTTGTTAAAACTTGTTCTGAATAATGTGTGTGAAAATACATCAATTTCTTTTCTTTATAAGATCAGTATGTATAAAATGTAGGAATTTTAAATACAAAACTTACGTGTATCCCGTCGGCCAACGTGGAAGAATAAATCTAATCACTGGTAATATATGAACATCCAAATACGGGGTCAACTTTGGTCTATTGAAGAAGTTTTCCGTAGTCTCTTCAAGATTAACCTTCAAAGTATAAGCTTGGTTTTGATTGGATTTGGGTTCTTGACACTTCACATAATATTTGATGTCATCCACGATGAATCTTCTGTTATCCTTCATAATTCTCGTAAAAATAAGATTCATCCACTTCCTAAACATTGATTGTAAAAGATATTTATCATCGTCACGCCAGGACGCAGTTTCTCTGTAACAGGAACTCCAATCGGGATTCTAAAATTTAAATTCACTAGAGGTAAGTACTTATAAACGAGTAATATGCGACATGTTTTAATTCAGTAATAACAGCCTAACATATTTTGGAAAAATTCAGCTACAAAGTGCTCTCTCACTGAGTGTAGTGCCAGTGAAAATATAAGGGTTGTCCCTATTCAGTCCCACTACTCGATAGAAGAGTTACTTATAGGACAAGTTTTCAGCTTGCCTTAAATACCTACCCGGAAATGTCTACCATCTCTCAGGCCATTACAAGAACACAAGAATACAAGAATTTTTAAAACTTATTTACTTATTATTTATCTTACAGCTAGAAAAAACCATATAGGAGGAATGATCCAAATGGGAGACTTAAAATTTAAGAAAAGAGTTCCATATGATCTCTTATAATATGAACGTATCATTGGATAAGTACCATGCGCACTCTAGTTTATAGTTTAAAACAGATAATAATTTATATTTTTAAACAGTTTTAATGTCAAATAGGATAGATCACAGCAAAAAAACACTTCGAAGATGGCATTAATGGTGACAGCCACACTGTGTTTTTCAGTCATCAATTGGGCAGCTCATTTGGAGGCAGTAACCACAGAGGCTACCGTGAAAAATCATCATGTATTGCTGTTGAGTCAAGGGTCGGCAGAGTCTGATCAAAATCCCAATCTCTCTTATAAGATGTTTTATTTTATTAATTATTTATTGTTTTGCAGCATTCATGGCGTTGCTTGCTTTCATAGGAGACAGTAGCCACTTACCATCAATTTGACCATCAGCCTACCCCCCATCATTTACATAAAAAGTGATACTAAGATGAAAAAAGTGATCACAACTGATATTTAAGTTTAGGTTACTGTGATTGTTGTATAATTAATAAATAACTTATAAATTTTACAATTATTATCTATTTTAGTAAACATAGTTACCAACTCAAGAGCATCAAATCCTTTGGAAGCTTTAAGATTGACGAAACCGGGCCTTTCATTTTCAATTACAATGCCATATTCGCTGTCATCGTAACTGACCGGTAGATTCATAACCAAATACAGGTCAACTTCATTTATGTTTGTTCCTTTCAAATCTTCAAAAAATGTGCTAGCATATAGGGCCTGAAAAATAAATAACTATAATATCATAAATCTTGTAATTTGATACAATTTTAAAGTTGATAAAAGTTTAAATTTCTAAGAAAAAAATTTAAGGACTCAATTCAATATTATTAAAAAAAATGTGTGTCTATAATTGATAACGAACTTGCTACTGACCTCAGTGTTATAACGTTTGAAATATTTAGAAGACCTCGCCATGTTTTCTCTGATTATATTGAATATTACATTGAATACTTGAATTGATTTTGTCCAACTTTTGTCATTGTGAGCTATGGCTTGTTTATAAATTTCATTGAGAGTTTCATCGAGCATTGTCTTTGATATTTTTTCCTTTTTTTCTGCCATTTTGCTTATAAGTATTCTCTCTTTGAAAAAACTTAATGTTCCATTATAATTTTTGTTGCTTATTTATTTTTATTTAATTCTATTCTAGTTTGATTTTAAATCTGATAGACCTGAAATTTTAAAAGGCATTAAATTAATAAAATATTAGAATAAACTAATGTTAATACTACCAAAGTTAAATAGGTACAATATGGGGTTATGAGCATAATATTATATTCGCAAATTATTATATTCGCAAAACATTACATTCGCAAAATAATAGAAGTACCTACAATTCAGCACAATGTTAATATGGGCTTCAAGTGAGCCATAAACAAATTGCTGCAAAGCAGGGTTGGCAACGCACTTGTGCTTGTGCCCCACTTGGCGTTGCTTGTGTTCTTAGGCGTGGCGACGGTAGCCAGAGCGACCTACCATCAAGTGGACCGTCAGCCTGCCTGCCGTTATTAATAATAATATATATAAAAAATATTAATTATGTATCAATCATACATGCTTAATCGTACTTATTTAATACATAATAATAAAATATAAAACAGAAATTATGTAGATAAAACTACCAATTTTAATAGTACTTACTTTAACTGCTTGTACCTACAAACAATATTATTTTTATTAGTTACATCTTTACTTTATATATTAATTCTTACCTAACTTTTGATTTCTTCTGAATTGGAAATGTCAATTGTCATAATAAACACATATTATTAATCTAATAATTGCACATCCACCCAAATTCAATAAAGCAACATTCCAAAATATTTACAAAAACAATATTTTAATGCAAGTAGGCACGAACCTTTTCATTTCACGCCAAGGCAAGGATAATTAATAAATTCATTAATTAATTTAGTTTAATCATTTTAATATGTATGTAATCTCATTTTGATTTCATTTCTGTGATCTCATTATTATTATTATTAATTTAACAAAACACAGAACAATAAATTACTTACATTATTATTAATTTATTATAACCTTACTTGATATGTTCATAGGTTGGTGATTGTCGTTTTTAGACTGTGTGTGACTTTATTTATAAAAGTTCTTGTTAAATATATGTGATGGAATAATCTTTGATAAGAGATAATGATAATAGATATCACATTCTTACGCAATTCAAAAGTAAATTATAAATAAATTTATTCATTAGTCGTTATATCTATGGTAACTATTTGCATTAACTGTCCCTGTAGATATTTAAGTCCTATCTCTGGTAATTTGACTTAAAATAATAAGCATCATTAAAACTCGCTAGAGAGTATATAATATTATGTTCCTTGATTAAAAGCACGGCTGGTAATCTTCAAGGAAAATTCACTAGACATAAGAATTTTATAGCCTGTGGTAATAGCAAAATAGAACATGACATTTCACCTCCCCTCTCATGGCCTTGATTGCCTTATAGCGATCAGTACTAAGAGAGGAAGCCATTTTGTTTTGTAAGGTCATTGTTGTTTATATTGTTGCGTCGATTAATTTCCGCCTTTTTATATATCTACTAATTTATTAATAACAATCTTTGGATACATTTATTATATTAAGTATGTATTATAAGTGCTGTGTGCCAGAAAATACAAGTTGGTGACAGGACTCAGTGGATGTGCTGTGTTATAGTGTAAATCTGTTGAGTTTATCGCACACTTTGTTAGTACGGGCGTTATTGTTCTATTTATTTCTATTCTAGTTTCTATTTAAGTCGTATATTAAGTCCATGTTATGTTTGTCTATATCATAAAAAATAAATATGTACGCATTATTTACTGTGTTTTAATTGTGATGATATTTCCTTACTTAAAAATAAATTCAAGGACTAATAGCCCGTAAAAAAACAAAAGGGTGAGAGGCTGAGAGGGGCGGGGAAGGCAAATGTTCTATTTTGCTATGACCAATCAGGTGAAATTAAAGTACTCGAGCTCATGTCCAGCGCATTTGTACTGCAGATTTCCGTCTGATACGTTAGTATCTACTATTTAGTTTGTGATTAAAAGCATTGAGCTGTAACACGGCTATCGCGAATCAACAAATATTTTTATGTAATAGCAACACTGCTCCGAGGCGCCACCGGGAATTTCCGTGAATTTATTTCATTGACGCAATAGGCTAGCTATAATGGCTTGGGTCTTGGGCATGATCAAAGGTTACCACAGATAGATATAATCACGTTCTGTTTATATTAATAAAATAACGTTATTCTTATTTCTGTACTTACTGTTAAATACTAATATTTCGAACTGTTTAGCTCACTTGAGGAATATTTTAATGGCCTTTCATTTGTCAGTGCCAATGACATGAACCTATTAAAATAGTTCCCTGAGTGTCATAATATGTAAAAAAATCAACACTGAGACTGTATATAATGATAAAAATAGATATTTTTGGGAAATTTAAAGCGTCTGCCATAAGGTACCGCCCAGAGTCTAGAAAATTTGATTAATTTTTATTGGTGTAGATATTAATATAATCATTTAACTGCATATTCCGTCAATATTCATGAAAATTATTTGCGGCTCGTCATAATCAATGTGATGACGTCAGTGGACGTGCACACATAGTTTCATTGTAATTTCAATTGGCGTCTGGTCACAGATTATAAATACAAGCTCATAACGCGTTATCAAGGTTAACTGCAAAGGTTATTGGCCCGCGCTTCCGAGATGTATTATCGTTATCACAACTAAAATGAATTTTGAAAAACAAAGTTCGCAATTTTATTTGTTACCTATAGGTGAAGTTTCACTTATGAAAACATAACATTTAACAAATGTATGTAGAAATATGTTTCAAATAAAAATTTATTATTAGATATTAAATCTTAATATACATATATAAAAGGCTATGTGTGTATGTATGTCTCCTATAGACTCCAAAACTTCAGAACCGATTTTGATGAAAATTTCAGACAATCTTCAGATTATAGCGGGTGTTCCTGTGAAGTTTGGTAGCAACCCGACGCGGACGAAGTCGCGGGCAAATACTTAGTTAGTAGGTACCTATATAAATTTTCAAATACTTACAATAGTCTTGTTGATATGATAAGCACAACCTTCTGGAAGTGAACAAGATAGTGTTATCATTACAAGAATTATCTGAAATATGGAGAAAACGCCGTATTTAAAGCAAACATTAAAAGAAACATAATGGCATATTCTCAAAACTACTAGTGCGATACACTGTTTTACAATTCGGAGTAGGTACATAGTTTCAGACGTTCGTAATGCGATCATTGCGATACGAAAAATATAATACGGCCTACGGAGCGGCGGCGGCGGCGCGAATTAACCCGGGATTCCCAACTCAAGAAATATTTTACTTTGATATCGTGTGTTTGTGATAAAAAAAGTTTTTCTCGATGTTATTTAAATGTATCAAAATTAATGTATTTAATCCTGTGTATATGTAGATGTTTAAAAAAAGATATGAACTGTCGAGTAATTGGAAGCAGTGACAGCTCAGCGGATTACACTTGGTTAAAGATGGCAACATGGCTAACGCAGGTTTGATTCCGTACGGCCTCCTAAGCCACGTAATACTATAACGGGTTTTGATGTGGTTTTTCACGGAAGGTTTATGTAAGTATATAATATAATAAATACCTACCTAATTAAGTTTTTATGAAATAGAAAAAAAAAAATTGCAACCATAATAAAAAAAAATTAAATAGGTTACATAGGCTAAACCTTGAATTAGGGAGCACAGGTCTCCACGTGATGATGTAATTTATCACGTTGCAACTAATCATCATGTACATGTATCATGTATACATGACGTACATTGCACCTTTGCACCTAATGTACAGACAGATATTATAATATCTACACATGAATAATATACCACAACATACATATTATATGCGCAATTGACATGATTAAAATTTTGATTGACATTTTGAATTAAAACCTTATTTTTTTATCATTTGCTTAGAAACAACTTGTTTTAATAAACTGTTTCTTTTATAAAATTAAAAAAAAAACCTGCCTTTTTCCTATCCTACATAATTATGTGTCAGCATATTGGGAGGGATTATATTCGTCACACTCTACTACTGGACAAATTTTTCCTTTGCATGAGGACCGTTGATAAAATCTTTCATGATGATTTATTCTCAAACAGGCATACTAATATTATAAAGCTGAAGAGAGTTTGTTTGTTTGTTTGAACGCGCTAATCTCAGGAACTACTGGTTTGAATTGAAAAATTATTTTTGTGTTGGATAGATCATTTATCGAGGAAGGCTTTAGGCTATATAACATCACGTTACGACTAATAGTGGCGAAGAAACAGTCGAAAATGTGGAAAAAAACTGGGAAAATTTTGAGGGCTTCCGTTGCGTGCGCTGCGAAAACCGTTCGAGATACCCAAATGATTCCCAAAATAACTATTCCACGCGGACGAAGTCGCGAGCACCAGCTAGTTTTTTATATTCACGTTAGCATTTTATAGTTATATTTATTTTTTATAGTTAATATTTTATTTTTAATTTATTAGATAAACTGTCCCATTCTAAACTTTGCGGTGGATAATAGCAAAAATACGGTTAAAATCGCATCAAAATATGTCCTATTTAAAAAGAAGTAAGCGGAAAAAAAGACAGACAAACAAAGCGACCTTGCTTAAATCAGGGTCATTTTACTAATATTTAGACTATTTATATTGAATATTTACTATCTAAATATAAAATGTATAATTAGTAGGCACTTGTCTGTTAGAATGTCTGCCAATTCTGCATAAAAACACCTGAAATCGAAAAGGCTCAACCGGGATTCGAACCTGCGTCTTTTATTTCGACATACAAGCATTCGGTCTACCGAGGACTCTCTTTTGTTTGATCGATATTAAATATATGATTCACAAAGACTGAGTGCTATTAATATCGGCGATTTTTCTCTATGGTAAAAAAATCCCCGACTTACGCTTGCAAGATAAAACATGTCGGCGATACAAAAATCCCCGACTTCGCGCACACACACACACACACATATTTTATCTTTTCTGTATTGATTTGTATTGTATTGTATGCACAGTTGCACACTGCGAATGGGAAGGAAACTCGCTATCTTTGCACGATTGTTTGCACCGCACAAGCAAGCCATTCTCATTCAGTCAGCTCTGTGGAATAGACGGACGGATTAAGAAATTGGTTGATCTCTTGAGCTTGGCTTGTAGCAAAAAGTTAAAGTTCCAGCTTCCAGTTATTTTATAAATCATCTCTTTTTGTTTGTGTTGGTGCCAAAACTTGTGAGTTTAAATACTATATTATTATTATATATAAATAAATCTTTATGTTTAACAAAGACCAACAAAAAAAAATACTGTTATATGTTTACAGAGTAAACAAATATTAACAAACTAAATATAAATGTTTATTAAGTTATCTAAGTATGTAATGGGTAAATTTTCTTCAAGTTTAAAAAATAAAAACGGTACAAGATGCTTCCTGTATTTCAATTTGACCGTGATATTAGTTAGTGTATTTTTAAATTCTTTTTTATTTAATTTTATTAGGGAAACAAATATAAAATAAAATAATAAACAAAAATTAAAATAAAATGATACTGTAGTAATAAAAAAATGAAAAATAATAATTAATTACCTAATAAGATAAAGTCACTCAGACACCTATCTATAGTGGTTTGATAAGTAGGTAACATAATTTTGTATGTAAAGGATTAGCTAATGGAAAATTATTAACTTTTGTCGTTGTAACTGTAGTTTGTCAATAGGTGTGGTGTGATTGACTAAATTCAGTGTAAATTCACAATAATATGCCCAAGATTGTTAATGTTTAGCCATTTAGCCTTAACCACGTTTTATCGCCTTAAATTTGACAATGACTAAAGACTAAAAAACCGAGGGAAGGTTTGTTTGTGTGTACCTATATAAAAAAAATGCATACAGAGCAAAGCAGGGAGCGGGTCACTAGTTAAACATGTTAAATACATGCATTAATGGCAAATAATGTGTAATGGTGAAATAAAAAACATGTATTGCTTTGTTTACCTTATCCCTCTATCCTTTATCGGATAAAGGATAAGAAATAAACTATAAAGCTTATTATCTCATCAATGCTGAACCCTTGAAGATCTTACTACTATGTTGGCCTTCTACAATAAAATTGACTGTCTACTTGTCCGCCGACCTTGAGCCTTTAATAATCGAAACATGTGCCTCTTTTGTTTCAGATAATGGATAACATAGCAAGAGCAGTGGCCTTGGGCCCACTGAATCCCGGCCTAGGACTGGCTAGGTTGATGATGGGTCTGAATATTGATAACTCAACTCGCACTGAAACCAATATAACAGTCAATGTATACATAAACAGACCGAGATATTACTACAACGGTCAGCGGAGGCGTAATCGCGACGATAGCAGCGACAGTGATTCCGATTCGGACTAATAATTCCCTCATATTGTAATACCCCCCTTTCTTCCATCGGACATACAGACGTACGGCCGGTTATCATACTCATCTTGTCGAAACCTCTCTTTTTTTGGACCAAGCGCTTTAAAACATCCTTTATAATGCGCACTGCCAAGGTTTGGAACTCCCTGCCTTTGGAAGTGGTTTGGAACTCCCTGCCGTCGTCTGTATTTCCGAGATCATATAACCCAAATCTTTTCAAAGTTCGAGTGAATAGGTGTTTTCTATGAAGGCATTTTCTCCATCATAGGCCTCATCTTCGCTACACAGCTGGATGTTGGCGATGAGCAAACCCATCAATAAAAAAAACCTACATACTTACTGCAAATAAATGCGTCATTGATTAAATGCTTTGTTTTATTTTGTTGCACAAAGGCATTAATTATGCATTTGTGCAACCTTGACCATTTTCATATCAAATTTGTTAGAACTATACTTTTTCAAATATTTGTAGTAGGTAACTAGCTTTGGCCCGCATCGCTTTGTCCGTGTCTCACGGAAACGGCACTTTTCTGGATGAAAGTATAGGTTTTACCAAAAACGTGTTTACCAAATTTCACGAATACAGTTTAGAAGTTAAAGCGTGGCAAGACACTGACTGGGGGTTGGTTACTGCCGCCAGACGGGCTGCCCGGTTTATGTCTGGGAAACTAAGTATGCCCAGCGATTATTAAAATACTGTAACACTTGGCTTTTTAGTTGAACCTAATGTTAATATTGCAGCATAATGCATATGTGGCGACCTCCTTCAAATGAGACCTGTTTGGAATTTCCATCTGTTTCCGTGTCATTCTTTATTTAAAAGAAGAAGGCACGGAAATCAGTCTGTCGTAGTGATTTGGCGTTCAACTCGGCTTAAGAAAGCACGCGCTTTCTCGCTTCTCGCCACTCACCGTTTGTCAATATGTTAATAGTGTAATATGTATAATTGTTATAAATATAAATATGTAAATATAAATATGTGGAGTTATTCCTATTCACCCCAAACATAATTTTATTTTATCATGATAAGGAATCATGTCATATGTAGCAGCTAGCAGGCTTATGCCACTCTGCTAGTATGAATTAATGAGTAGGCTTACACGGAACTCGAATGGGAGATACTTCAAGAGTACGTATTATAACTAGCCTGAAGTGGTTTGATAGGAAATGGTGTATTAATGAAAACGTGCAAAATTATGCGTCATACAAAATTCCAGTCTGCGCTATTGACTTAGCATAATAAACAATACGTTTATTTTAGTTTTCCCAACTCTTGTTCTGGTAAGAATTTGCTTATGTATCTATACTTATATGTATGTAAGTAATGTATTATACATAAGTATGTACATATGGCGATTTTACACAGTATTTCACATAGACTACTAACAAGCCACAATATATTTCTGCCGTAGTGATGGGAAATCACAAACTGAATATATTGAGTAAAACACAGCGTTAACCGAAATAATATAATAAAATACTCATATTAATCATATTGGAGTAGAAGTGAAGTCTGGTGGTACAGACTAGTCTGGCCTGGTGGTAAAGAAAACCACAGTGCAATAGCAGGTAATCAGGTAATGTACCCATTCGCCACCACCATTTTGGTTACCTGTGGAGGAAAATGGGATTATTTTTCCCAGTCGCCACTCGCACTCATTCCAATATATTAAAGAAAAAAAGTCAGGTGACTATAAAGTGGTGGATTATACGTCAGCCGATCGCATTTCTTCTCAGTCGAAAAATTGTCACATGATAGTTTATCTGCTATCATGAATAAATAAAAATGTCAGCTGGTTTATTTCGATGACATTCTTTTTCAAATTTGGGAGAGTACCGCACCCACGGAGCGGCAGCTGACGTCCACAGGGCTTCATGATCATGATACAACTCTCTTAAGCACCTTACGAGTTATCGTTGGAGAGGAAATGACTGACGAAATTTGTGCCTATCTCGTGGACCAATAGTTTAAGAACACAATAACGTCCAATTGCAACTGTCCAGATAAACTCAAAATTTGGAGTAAAAATTATATACAGCGTTGAGTAATAGAGCTTTCCCAACACTAGTATGCCATAGACATACTTGTATTCTATGTCGGTCACAACACTACAATAGTTTATGGGCACCCCTTTCGTTCCGTCCCCCCAGAGCCCAGACTCCAGGCAGCAGGAGCAAACACAACTGGCACTCAATCAAGAAGCAAATCAGCCACTGGCAGTCAAACAGTCAGTAATTCCTTTTCATTTATAGTCTTTGTTGTATTTTCTTCACTTCCACTTAACTACTTAGTTAGTTAGCGGTTGAATTTGTGGAGTCTCAACAGTGATTGTAATTTTAAATATAATAGTAGATATTTACAATATTTTAACAAGATATTAATTTTCAGTAAAACTAAGTAGAGAAATATTCAAATCTCTTTATTTGTCATCTAAATAATATTGACTTCGTCATTGTGGATAATATTAATAATAATATTTGTTCCAGTTATATAGACTATTTTTTTTAAGTTATCTAAATAATTAATTATATTATTTATAACATTTAATTATTATAGCCCAAGTATAATAATTAAATGTTATAAATAATATAGCCCAAGCTCCAAATCCATTCAGTAGTTTTTGCGTGAGAGTAAAAAAAATCTAGGTCTATCCGCACAAATCTTCTTTTTTTCATATAATAATATTACATACCTAATTGTATATTGTATTTTAGAAGTACTTAGGTTAAAATAATAAATCGCAAATAGCTGGTTATAAGCATCGATGGGATAAAGGAAATTTAAATGGGTTGTGGTTATTGTTGGTCGTTATAAACATTTTTAGTGATTTTTTAGTAACAAATATTAATATAGTCAACCGTTTTTCAACCATTAGTCAACAACTTATTTTTTTTTGCTATGAAAAGGCCCTTTGGCAACATAATAATATTATGCTGTAGTATGTATGTGGCATCTATACCGATAAACACACCCACGCATTTTATGCCAGGGGATTCCCAGAAAAATGTTTCTGTAATATAGATTTGTATAAATATATACCTTATACCATTGTAACTGAATTTCATTTCCAATTAATTACATGTACGAACGTGATTTGTGTGTGTGTGTTTTTTATCAAGCAAATTTAATATTATTAGCATAATAAGTATGTAGGTATTGTAAAAGGGAATCGGAGAAAATGAAGGGGCCTCAATGTGAAGATAAATTTTATGTTGATAAAGTTAAATGAATTTATTCTATGATAATATTAATTTATATCATTATCATTATCATTATCATCATATATGAGAAGGGAAGGGAACAGAAAAGGACATAGGGTAGGTTGTACCGTTCAAACACAAACTGTAAATATACTTAAGATTTTTATAGGTACTTTTTGGGTACTTTTGATTTCGATGTTTTGCTATTAGTTTTGACCTACACATGACATAACCTATGAATCAATGAATAATATACATTATTTATATGATTCTTTCCATTTAATGCAATTTTATGTAGTTTCAGGTTAGAAAATGGAGACTTTGGGAACATTGGCGTTGATAGCAAATGCGGCGATAAATCCTGTTGCAGGGTTGCCAGCTGCTGTTGCTTTAACAAGATTAGCTGTTCACGTTGACAACTCCACTCATACAGTGAATAATTACACTGTAAATATACACATCAATAAGCCTAGATATTATGATAGCAGTGGACGTCGTAAAAGAAGCAATAAGAGCGCAAATGCTGCAATAAATTCTGATTCAGACTCTAGTACCGATTCTGATTCTGATTCAGATTCCGATTCTAACTCTGATTCAGATTCAGATTCAGATTCCATCCACGTTTCCCATTCCCACTCAGATTCTGAATCTGATACAGATTCTGTTTCTGATTCTGATTCAGATACAGATTCGAATTAAAATTGAATGTCTAACCAGCATTGACATTGCTGAGTGTCTACCTACCGAATGACATTTATGTAAATAATTAATTACTGAATTAAATGTAGGTACCCCATCAATAAATTTGTAGTTTCATTTTTGCGACTATAATATTATAAATCTACCTATATGCATACTTGTAAAATCGTTATAAGCATTCGCTAAGAAAATATTTTTTTAAATTTCTATTTCGAGCGAAGCCGAGGGCGGGTTAGTATAATCAAAGTATAATTGAAAATGTTACATTTGCATGTCACAATCATTATCACGTCGTTACAATATTACGTATTGAAATTAATTTTTAAAATTATCAAAGTACCCTATACTTATGTCAAAAGTCATTAGATACCTACTGTGTATAAGAAACATACACAGTAGGAATTTAGGTTCTTCCCCGTAAAACTTATGGTAGATTCCTAGATATTAATAAATACAGTCTATACTCACTAAAAGCTAGTGCTGTGACAAGTTAGTGCGATAATTACCGGATAATTTTCTGCTTAACAAAATTGCTTTTAATTTTCCAAGTATATTGAAATTTAATGTCCCAAGGAGACATGTGAAGTTGTACTACAATATAAATAATGGTCGCAAGACTAATCGCTGAGATAAAGAAAATCTTTTTCTGCATGAAAAAATAAATATACTTACATAATATAATAGTGACAAATAACACTATCGTGGTAGTGTCAATTATTATGTCTACATATAATAATATTATTATATATGATACTGGCTGCTGCCCGCGACTTCGCCCGCATAACTTTGTAAATTGACATGAATATGTCTTTTATGTACTAAAAACCTTCCTCGAAAACCACTCTATCCATTGGTGAAAACAGCATGAAAATCGGTGCAGTTTATTGCGAACAGACAGACAGATGCGGCGGAGGACTTTGTTTTATAATATGTAGGAATAACATTATTATAACTATATACCTAATAATGTTGTACTGCGTTCCACACTCAGAATTGAAAAGTTACGAGTTTTACCGTATTTTTAATGCCATTTTATTTCACATCACTAAAATTATTTGTCTATGGTCAGTCAGCAATGGGTTGAGTGTGTGTGTGATAATCAGTTATTAATAACTTGCAATATTTGCATTTGCAAGCAAATTCAACTCAATCCTTTGTGTTGTGTTTCTGACGGGCGCGTCGTTTCCATCTCCCGATTAGAAGCTGATTTGTGTTATACTCGTATTATAGAGGCGCAATATTTGTGTTTTTCCACAATTGTTTGTGAACAGATTAAGTAGTACTTATTACTACAAAGCACATAATACTTATGTACCTAACTGAATAATAGAAGTAGACGTCCTTATTCAACTTCTGAAACTTCCTGTGAATTTGTAATCTGGTTTTGCTGTATGGTGAGTAGTTGTACTGTATTTTCAACGTATGTTTTTTTCATACTTTTTTTTTAATTTTTTTAATTTCACTATTACTCATACCTATTTCTTATTCAAATTAAAATAATTTTAAATAATAGTGTGTTGGTAGAAAATATAGGCTAAAATTTAGATTCTATTTTGATTTTATTACTTACTTATTTTTTTTAATGTAAAATTTGGAAAAATGGCTGACGGTCTTCTTGATGGTGGGAATCTGTGCCCTGCTAAAATATTAAATACTAGCTGGTGACTTGACGTGACGCGCCCGCGTTGAAAAATGAAAAAAATATAAAACCTGAGAAAATATCTGACATCTACAGCTATGACGACGGTGGCGCCGCCACTGCGACAGAGACGCCAACCATACATCCATCCTCAACATTTTGCATTTATTTAATATTAGTACGATAAGATACCTACATAAATAAGCAAGTTGACTATTATACTAAATAAACCAATTTTTTTAGAGTGATCAATAAAAAATGAAGCCATCTCGCGGAACAGTAGTCAACCCCAGCGGATCAAATCCTTTTGGTATGATGTTGCGCTCACCAATTTCAGCCGATTTCAGACTGGCAATTGATAACTCATCTAGTACAGTCACCAACAAAACGGTGAACATACACATTGAAAAGCCTAGATATTATTATGATGGTCGCAAAAAGAAATAGCCGAGCATTGAAGAGCCCAGCTGTATATTCATGGATTTTTTTATATGTATTACCTATATATTTGCGTAAAATAAAGTTCATCAGTGAATAGAATTCTGTTTTTTTAATTTATATTGTTTAGTGTCCGTTTCAGTGAACATTATGTGAAATATATAGTTTTAATAAATAGATACAAATACAGTGTCGTAATCATTGCAATGGAAATAATCTTATCAATACCCATTGGGATTAAGTAATTCGAAAGCATTTATTGCTTTGTTAATATTGCGCTTGTTGTATGCATTAAAATTAAAACTATTATAAATATCTTTTGAGACGTAACTTGTAGGTACTTAACCCACCATAAAGTTATAAAATATTTTGATCTTCTATCTTATTATTATTATTTTTTTAAGTCTTTACGAGTAAGTATCGGCTCAATTCAGCCTTTGTTCATCGAAAAAAAAAGGTAAGTATACAGTTGCAATGCGTATACGAATGCGTTCAGCTTTCTTATTATGGTTTTTTCTATGGACATAACCTGATTTGAGCTGAAGAGCTGACATTCATTATTTCTATTTAATACAGTAACTTTATCATTTCACTTCGGAAAAACTCCAACCAAGCTGAAAATTTGTATACACGTACCTGTTAGCTCCCCAAATAACCTCTGAAAAGTCCCATGAGTCCAGGGGCATAACTTTTGACAGCCAAAAAACGGTGAAAAAGTTACCTTTTTTCAGTTTTTTGCCTATATCTTCGTTCCTTACGATCTTACCGCTATGAGGTATACTTATAAAAATGACTCATGTTACTCTTCAGAGGTTATTTGGGGAGCTAAAATGTACGTGTACCTATACAAATTTTCAGCTTGGTCGGAGTTTTTCCGAAGTCATGTCCATTTTTCGTCTAAATTTACTGGATTAATTGACGACTGAGATTAAATTATAAAATAAAATCTTTAAAATATACAATAATACATTCTCTTTTTGAAATATATAATACTTATACGTTAGGTACCTATAGAGGAATAGTCATGACGAGTGAGGGTCACCGCTGACACGCTATTTGAGGTGACGTCACAATATGTAACTCCCTGATATAGAGTAATAGGTCGTCACCTTATGTATATTGTAATATATAAGTAGGTACCTACATATTTTAATAAATAGTGTATTGAATGCAGATTTTAATCACTAGCGACCCGCCCTCGGCTTCGCTTCTCAGAGATGAAAATTTGATTAGTGATTTTTTTTCTAAGAATAGAACCTTCCTTGGATTTCAAAATTAAAAATATACCTATTAAAAAAAGTAATAGCAGAATTGGTCTGTTGGTTCTTGAGCACTAGGAAAAGACTAAATACCTACTAAAAACATTAATAAAACGCTTGTTGGAACAGAGGTCTTGTAATAAACCAACTGTTCACAAGTCTAAAGTAGAACTGACAAACAAGCAAGGACAGTGGCTATGTTTTAAAATAGGTAATCCTTTAGCCGCCAGAGTCGGTTTTATCCGACAATTATTTTCGTGTTCATTTCGACAGAGCCGTATATATACCTACAATATACATACATGACAAGTTCCTTTACTTGTAAAATGTTTATTTATAAATCATTGCGTTGCTTCCTCTTAAAAAAATTACGAGTCAAGCACTAGGGCCATGACAACTAGCTCCTACAAAACCAATTCGTGTTATAAAATGATGGATTACTGCAGAAAGAAAGGAGCTTCTGTTTACAAGAGTAGACAAAGGCGGATCCAGGGGGGGTGTCATGGGGGTCATGACCCCCCTGGCTAGGTCCAGGACCTAGGTGGACCAATAATTAAAATTGTTAAACATAATGTTTTTATTTTGTCACAATATAGATTTTATTTGAAGTACTTTCAATATTTAATTAATTTAATACAATACTTTGTTTGACGGCAAACGCATTATTCGGGAACGAACGCATCGAAAATTACCGCGCCACCGCCACTGTGCCACCTTCCATCACATTTCGTGTGACACTTGCGCGCGCTGTTTCGACTAATTTCTAGCTAGACCTAACCTTGATCGGAACGACTAAACTTTAGTTATAATATACTAAAAGCAACAATTGAAGGATATAAAAAAAAAAGTTGCAAATTTTTAGGTGATTTTCAACAGGCTGTAACTTCGAAGAAAATGGTCTTACGGTGCTCATTAAAAAAAGAAATTGTAGCTTCATGTCTCTAGTTTTTGAATCCGAGCTTCAAATATTTTTTTCGTTAGCGGTTTATGAGTAATCCTCAGAAAACCAACAAAAAAATTTTCAAAGTCTTTGCTCATCTTGAAATCGCTGTAAAAACAGTAACAATATTTTTTGTGTAATGGCACTATAAAGCTCTTTTAGAGAGTTTAATTCCCTACAACTTGACCTCCTCATGAGGTCTATACGATGACTTGTCACTAAGTTATCGTCGTTCAAAGCGAAAAGTCACATTTGACTTTGATAGTTAATTACTCAGACAATAATGGTCGCACAGAAAATTAAAGTAGAGTTTTGTGAACTGCAAAACATTCTCTACAAGGAACTTCAATCGGATTTTGATAAAAAAAAATTTTTCAAACTGAAAATTTTGACCGAAAAAAAGGTAAAAACTGCAAATCTAAGGATGTTTGGTTAACTTGCAATAACTTTGCATATAATGCAGATACGAAAAATCCTTTCTATAACTTTTCAACCTCAATATGTCCTGAAAAAACCCTGAAAGTTTCAAGGTGCTGCAATTTATTCTTCTTAGTGTCCGGAATGTTTGTAATTATCGAAATTATCGTTTTTGCTGAAAATCAAGATAACAGGCAATTTTTCATTTTGTATTCCTTAACAAATTATTACTAAAAAAAACTCAAAAGTTCAAACGGTTTTATTAGCAATAATCAATTTTTTTTCATCAAAATCCTTTGAACGACGATAACTTATTGACAAATAATCGTATAGACCTCATGAGGAGGTCAAGTTGTAGGGAATTAAACTCTCTAAAAGAGCTTTATAGTGCCATTACACAAAAAATATTGTTACTGTTTTTACAGCGATTTCAAGATGAGCAAAAATTTTGAAAAAAATTTTTTCGTTGGTTTTTTGACGATTACTCATAAACCGCTAACGAAAAAAATATTTGAAGCTCGGATTCAAAAAGTAGAGACTGGAAGCTACAATTTCCTTTTTTAATGAGCACCGTACGACCATTTTCTTCGAAGTTACAGCCTGTTGAAAATCACCTAAAAATTTGCAACTTTTTTTTATATCCTTTAATTATTAAAAGGATTGTGAAAGAAAGCAAAAATTCAGAATTTATAGTTACATTTAGGACCCCTGGCAAAAAGAGAACGAAAAAATCCTTAAACTGTTATAATTTAATAATACCTAATGACCACTTTTTACGCCACGTAATTTGATCTTTTAAATTGTGTCCCAGTTAATGCGTGATTAATTTTATGACATTTAATTTTCCGTTTAACTTGCGTTTAATTAAATTACTTCACTAAATTTTCACACTCAATAATCTAGGTGTTTAATAAATACGACGATATCACGGTTTTCTCTTTAACCGCGGAGCATTCGTTTAACACTTTTGTTCATAATTTCACCTGCGCGGACGACCGCCATTTTGGTTCAATTTACGTGCCGGGATTTATACCTACTTAATTTTTATTTTTGGACGAGGGAGTTTGAAGAGCCTAACCTAAAATCTTAGATAAATTCACACAATGAAAGCAGGTGTATCTTCATGACACAGTGCAAATTTGGTAAAAGCAAACTCTTTTAAATTAAAGATGGACAGCGTGGTTTGTCGGTTAGGAATAGACGGATTTTAACGCTCTTTAAAATAAAATACGAGGGCAAAGAACAGAATGAATGCATATAAAAATAATCTTCGTTTTCGTTGAAGTTTTAAAAAGCACCCAGCAAAAACTGGAAAACTTCGATGCAAAACTTGACTTGGCCACGACTATGTGACCCCCCCTTGGCGCCAAAGCTGGATCCGCCCTTGAGAGTAGACGTAAGTACCTTTCCCATCTGTTTTTGCAGTACGAGGTAGGCAGGTAGGTAATATCGCTTGGGGGAGACTGCCGCCCATATTAAGGTCCCCCGAGAAGGCCGGCGTACCTCCACTTTCGGGTACGTCGAGGTTCTGAGAGGGAGCACAGGTCTCCCCGTGCTGGATAGCTGAGTGGCGGGGCACCGAAGTCGTGTACCAACGTCCCCGTGACCCCGCCCACTAATGGCCGCGTTGATAGAAAGTCGTTGGGTTTTAGCCGGTAGGAATCCGGCATAACCCGGCAGTACCCCCTACACTGCCGGGTATCCAAGAGGATTTCCCAACGTTAAAAAAAAAAAAAAAAAAAAAAAAGGTAGGTAATATCGTTTACATACAAATCAACAAAGATTTAAATTTATATAGGTATGTAGGTAGGTATGCGTACTCATACTTTATCAGCAAGAGGTAAAATTATATGCAGACGATTATTATTTATCTTATTAGTGGCGATAAATATCTTTATTTATTTACATCCATGACACGTAAGTAGGTACATGTTGCCAATACACCGTAGTGATGATCCCTGAAGACTAGATACTTAGTCCATCTGCAGGGCCAGTGTAGTTGTTATCATATAATACACTAGCTGAACCCGCAAACGTTGTTTTGCCAAAGAATAAAAAAATAAATTTTGGGGTGGACCACCTTTAATAATTTTGGCGTTAAACAACCAATCACCTAGCTTTCTCTTAGCGTTCTCTCTTTATTGTTCTTTTTTTAAATAATATTGTGTAGATGGCGCAATATCTCTGAAACTTCAGATATTCCAAAAATTCAAAAAATTTCATGTAACTCATGACATAACGCATTCGTGGGACGATTCTGATTTTACTCCTATAAATTGTCATACGGGCTTATATATAGATATATGCAAATCGATTGTTAAGGAGTAAACTCCAAAAAATTAGAGGCTTTAAAATATGTCACGCCTGAAATCTTGAAGAAAACCTACATAAGATATCAAGTACATTATACATACAGAAGTATCAACTTTCATTTGTTATAAGTCAAAAGTTTCTGCATTGTAGAAGTCATCGGAGTTACAGATACTGTGTTATCTTGCAATAATAACGTTTTATCAATTTTTAAGCTGAACAATTTTTACACAATGAAAAAATTCATTAATCTGCATTTAATTGCGCAGAACAACGCACATACTTTTAGTGGTATTGAATTTATCTTGCATTGTTGTCGCTTATCTGGAGGGTGAGTTATATATGTGTTGAATTTCAAAAGTTATTTAAAAATATTTGATATTTTCAAAAATATTGCGAAAAATATGTGTTAGGCCTTATTTTCTATGGAGACTAGTGACTTATCATCGTCTATGCATTGGATAGAACAAAGGAACAATATATATTGCGATGCAGAATTGTAGATGCATTTATGGTTATTATCTACAATAATATATCTATTTATAAATTTTATTTATACATAAAAATATTGGTTTTTAAATGTAGATAATTAAAATAGATAAGTAAAAGTATAGTTTCGCAACGGCATCAATTTGGAATTGATTTGTAATTTTGTAATTTTTAAGTCGCTGTGAGAGTTTGTATTGTGTTTTTGTAACCCATCCAGACCAAAACAATTTAGGAATGTACTTTATGTGTAATGAACCTATTATAGATGAATTTTTTGGTGCTTATTTCTCCGACGCCCATCGTTTGCATCTGCTACTGAATTAAAATAACCCTTAGATATTTTTTCATTATGACGTTTAGGTATGTTTAGTTTTAGGTTAGTTATAAGAGCAATAAAATTTATTCAAACTTTATTGCTGTTATTAGTTCTGTCATGCCAGGCCGCCATATTGGCATTGTCTGCTCACTTTACCCCGACTCCGCCAAATGGCTGTAATGCGACACGCAATAGATGGACGATAAAATTTGAGGCGATGGAAAAAAAGTTCCGCTTTAATAAATAAAATGAAATTAAATATCAAATTCAAATTAGCAATGACGATAAAGTTAATGATAACATAGGTATCTAATCTTTTCAGAGTAACACAATGGATCGTTGGATGGTTCCGATCGGTAACAGAGCGGTACAGCCTGCGTCCGCTCCGTTAGCTACATTCAGCGCCGGAGTATCAGTTGATAACTCCACTCCCAAAATCAACAACTACGACATGAGGAACATGGTCATAAACATACATCAGCCTAAGTTTTACGATAAACGCAATAGAACCTACGTGGGAAGACGCGAGCGCAGAGGCTACTATGAAGATAGTAGCGACAGCGAGTAAATTGATCATTTAAACACAAATCAAATGAATATAAATGTTCAATTGTTAATTTGTGTAAATACTTAAATAATAAATGAATATAATGTAATGAGTAGTTTCATTTTGGTGTCGTATTATTTCTTTATTTTTGGCATACAGTACATAATTTTAAGATTAATTTTTATTATAACTGGAAAAACAGAGATGCTACAAACGCACATAACAAAAGAAGAATATTTTTTTATTTTTAAATGACAATTCGTAATTAATATAATATGTAAAGTACTCTGATGGAGTATTCCGAGTGAATGATTCACAGATATTTTTTTTTGTTGGCTTATTTGCAATCAGTCATGAAGACTATGAGCAAGTTTGTTGAGTGAGGTTTGTTTTAGTAGAGCAGCTTTCCACTGAAAGCATTGACCCATTCTTTAAGTACAGGACTATCACGGATATATGTATACCCATCGGCCTGGGGATAGACCGGTGGGTTATGTCCCACCTAGAGATGGGACGACCTTATCGACTAAACCTCGGCGTCCGCCGCGTCCGCTATAGGTGAAGAGGTCGGACCAACAAAATCAACAAAATTTATTACCTAGAAAATAATATTGTCCTAGGTGCTGTTCTGTAAAAAGTTTTCAGTGTCGACCAAATAGGTCGACAACTCTCCATACAGAATAGATGTGTAAGATATGTATTTACCTACTGTGTGTGTTCTTCTGCTGAGAATGTCATAGTTACGTCATTACCAACAATGTTTTCTTCAGGAATATCATTTACTTAAATTTAATTAAAAATTTCCGTATCAATTATGTCAATAGAATACTTATAAGTGAGATTGTTAATTTTTCACTTCCATTATTGATAACAAATCTAGACAACTTTAAATTGAAACAAAATTGAAAGGTTTTGCGCTGTGATATGTCTGATCCGTCAGGCCACGGAAGCTCCTGAGTAAGTTTTCCTAGTACTTAGTCAGAAGGTAGTCAGTTGATAAACTTACGAAGAGAACGAATATTGTTTATGAATATGTGAAGGAAGCCATTTCGAGAGCCAAATCTGTAGGAAAAATTATTGCACAATTTTTAAGATTCTAAATTCCAAGGCTTTATATTATGATGATGTATACCTACTTACACTCCTAGCCTCAAATAATAAAAAAATCTGAAAAAGATTTTGTGGTGAAAAACAATGCAATGATTTATTTAACAGTAGGTATATCATAAAATAATTAGGAACTTATGTGTAATTATTTAGTCGCTATCACCGCCTTGCAGTTATTATCTTATCTGTTTTTAGCTGACGTTATGTACTTACATATTATTTATAAGCAGTGAAATTATTTTAACGTAGGATATTAAAAAAAAAGGATTAAGTTACTTATGTGTCGAGGTTATAACAGATCTTAAATAATGGTCTTTTATATGAACGAAAACAATATTGGCATAGATCGATAAAAAAATAAGGTACTGTTTTAATAGGCTATTTATTGTTCATTGGACTCTTGTTGGTTAATGATATAAAAACTAAAATTTATTGTATAAATTGCTTTATGGGGTCATCGTTCTATTTTCCAAGAAGCGACATTTAATTTAACGACTGATGCATACAATACAGTAAGTACCTACTTATTTTACCTCTATGCATACTACACTACAGATTTGAACAACAGCGAAGATATGAGGGGAAGCCCCGCTTTACATTAGTGACGAGCAAGTGACGAGGTTGTGTGTGGAACAAGCCTCGTCATTTGCTGCCTCTAGACCTATGATTTTTTAAGTAAAGATAACCCATCTCCATATAGCACGTCTTTAAAAAATGTTCCGCTTTGTACATACCTACTTATCTGTATACTCCTATATACTTATTACCTACGTGAGATATATTAGTAAGCGTGAGAGATGATACAAAACGTATGATACGGAAAGAGATAGCTGTCTGTAAAGAGTTGCGTTTGAAGTACGCTAGCCAAACAAAGCTGAGCGATGCAAACAGAAGCGTCACATCATTGATATTAGAGTCTGTGCGGAAAGAGAATGGACGTAATAATTGAGGGCGCCACTGCGTATTTCTTATTTTGAAAACTCTGTTACGTTATTATAGTTCGACTGTAAACATCTTGATACTTTTATAAATTAGTTAAATTTTTTACTACTCTAAAACTTATTGGTAAAATTATTTATATAATAAAAATAATAAAGTCATTATGGTAGTTCCCTTATACGCCGCGTCCTTTCTCTTTCCGCACAGACTCTATAAACAACATAATTGGGGTGGCATTAAATAAAACAAATTATTTGCCAATTTTTTCAATTTTTTTATTATTGGAATTTTAATGAAGTTTTTATAGTAGGTATATATAGAATATTATATTATATTACAATATAATATAATATTTATATAATGGAATAGTATTTCATATAATTCGAAATGAAATCGCTCATCACCAGTTTATAGTTACAGAGCGCGGTAAATTGTGCCTACGGTTTCTCTTCTGACTGTTAATCTATGACGCACGGTATCTGTCCCTATTGCACTGGATCGCCCAATTTTGTATAAAATTTATGTGATTTTTATGTACTTACGTGTGGTATGTAACTCCTTTATCCTTTCTTACTTTGGAACCATAGTTTTTACACTTTCGGAATACACAACTCGGCATTTTAGACTGTCTTTTAATAATTATGACACAGAGTCAACACAGAGCAGCACACGTGTTCTTTCACTCGCTGTTATTAAGCGACTAAATCAAATTACAACAATTGTCTTAATTTGAACGCCTCCGTTCCAGGGCACTAGTCCCATATCTACCTCGTTTTATATATTAATATCATTGCTCTAGACCACATTTCAGCTCCATATATTATGTCATCACTGGTAAAACACATTGTTTGCTATTTTGGTAAATTATAGAATTTTGCAAAGTTATCTTTTCACAGCAATTTTTCGTTAATTTATGTCCGATAGATAAAATAAAATTCATGATTGATTTTGATTACCTATTTTGCTCATTACAGATTGGTCTGAAAGACCTTTATATTTGATATGAGTTCAAGAAGAGACAATGACGACTGGATCCCGATAGTAGCTGGGGTTGCGGTGGGCCTGGGCGTCCTGGGACTAGTATACAAGTATTTCTTCGCCGGCTGTCGGCGTCCGGCTAAAGCTCATACCTACGAGTACATCCAGCAGCACGACTCGTATAACCCCAACAGTTTCAAATGTGATTGTAAAGTATGTTTCGTATATTATTTTATTAATATATATTTTATTTATACTATCTAGTGTGAGAATCTTGTAATTATACTTATATATTTTTTTCAGAACCGCAAATAGTTTTTTGAATGATGCTTCTGGATGCCTATGAAACTATTGGAACACGCTAACGAAATCTGTTTTTAAATATAATCTAATAAACTCTGAGGATCAATCATGTGTGACTGGTATACATGTACACAATTTAACCCTAGCTGTCAACCATAAGGCCGCGAGTTCGAATCCCGCTAGGGGCAAATATTTATGTGTTAACATTTACCTTTGTACCCGAGTCATGGATGTTTTGTATTTATAATATGTATGTACAAAAAAAAAGTAATCTATTTAGTGTATGTAGTATATCAATTACTGTCTGGTATCCATAATACAAGTACATATTAGTTGCTTACTGTGGAACTAGATGGTGCTGTGTGCAATGAGTAAAGATATTTATTTATTTATTATTATTTATTTATGGTGTACCTACTGTATTATGTACTTTAACTGGATTAGTATGTGTATATAATTGTAAATGTTTGGATCGCCAGTGCGGAGGAGCTAGAGAGGAGAGCCCGCGAGCAAAAGAATGACGTATGTTGCACGGAGCCAAGCTGCCCCTCCACTGGCAACGCGAGGAGTGGCAGCGGAAGCAGCTATATACCTTCTTTTGGAGGGCTTTTAGCGTGGCTACCTTTCATAGGAGGGTCGGCTTTGTGCGCAGCCTTCGTCACATTCCTGTTTAGAACTTTATCAGATAGGTTTTCGAAGAAAAAACCATGTCCAAAGAAGTGAGTATTGGTGTATGTATAGTATAACTTAAAATTATTTGATAATATGATTATTGGTGGTAAAATTATTGTGGTGTGATTAATGTTTTAATTAAAATAATCGGGGTCAACCTTTAAAAAGTTAATAATGTTCAGTAATTGCAACAATAAATAAGTAATCATAGCTTATTGAAGAAAAAATGCTTGCAAAGATATATTATTTAGATTTTTAGGTAGGACTTAGACAATATAGTTTTAGCTAGAGGTAGATGGCGCTGAATAGTAAAATTTACTTTTGAGTTGAATCGATAACAAAAAACATGTTATCGATTGGTCTATATACTGCGTTTATGTGAGAATGAAGTCATTCAATGTTATTTAACTAATATTATATTGTTTGTTACAGAACTCAATCGGCGTGCGTAGAATTTAGCAACGAGAGTGTTAAAAAATGGTAACTTTTTCTCTTTGCAAAAAGAAACTTATTTATTAAACTATGTAACTCTAAATTGTACATTAAATTTTTACCCACTTCAACAATTTACTTTTATTTATTGTAAAATAATAATATTCAGTTAGTAACCATACAAAGTTTTGCGATGTTATGTCTCATGCAAATATCAGAAGATGCAATGGATTCAATTAATCATACTTAACCGTATTCATTGATTAAGAAAATATGCGCGAACGCAGGGTATTTGAGTATACAAATAGTCTCCATGAAGCCCCAGGCGAATTAAACCTTTAACGGTTAAGGGTTAATACTTAGTATGTTTATTTTTTAAAAAACTAAACAAAAACTTGGAACCTCATTTGACGTCACATGACGCAATGATAAGGTTTAGTTTGTTTGGCTAGTAACCCTAGCTGTTAACCAAACGGTCGCGGGTTCGAATCCCGCTAGGGGCAAATGTTTATGTGTTAACATTTACTTTTGTACCCGAGTCATGGATGTTTGTATTTATATGTATGTATTTACAAAAAAAAGTAATCTATAATTACTTATAGTATATCAACTGTCTGGTATCCATAATATTATACAAGAATCAGTTGCTTACTGTGGAACTAGATGGTGCTGTGTGGAATGTGTGAAGATATTTATTTATTTATTACTGGTGTTTTTTGATCTAATTATGAAAATTGTGAACACACACGAAAAATTCAATTTCATTACTGTCATGTCCAATGTAATTTTAGCATAGTACACACTTGAAATAATTTAAAAAAAATACTTAAATAAATCTTTGTGTTATTAAAATAAATATTAAAAAATTATGCATATTTACCTACTATTGGTTATTTGTGATGAGGTGTTCATTGGAATAAAAAGACACATTTGAAACAAAATAGATTTAATACCATCTTCGATTTACATGTTCTGTAACTGCCTCAATCGCGGCTCATCTTATAATTACATTTATTAATCCAAGTCGGCCATGTAATATATAAAATACACAACCGTCAACAAAACGTATCTAATGGTTAGTGCCTTACAAAAAAAACCTCGGAACTTTACTTATTAAGAAGTATTTACAAAACTTATACTTAACTTAAAGAGGATTGCATACGAACGATAGGACTTAGGTATTACCTATGCAAAGTCCTATCCTATCGTCTGTCTGGGACATTTATTATCTTAACCATTTTATTCCTCAAAATAACTAAAAAAAATATATATTCTAACCATGTTAACAGTGATATGTTGCGGCGTAATTACAATTTTGGCAATTGCCTACATTGCGCAGAAATTTTTTTTGGGTAAATTTGGGTAATAAAACGCTGCAAAATAACAATTTAACAATAATAATTAAATTGTTGAAATTAAAACGGTTTTAAAAAAATAGTTTTAATTTTAACATGTAACATTTAATAGCTATATTTCTTCTTATTATTATAAACGAATAATAATAATAATAAGTAAATAATAGCAATTTACTATTGACGGATTCTCGTGCAAATTTTTTAAGGCTTATTCCCAAGAAATATGTGTTGACATTATATTTTTTTATTTAACAGTTCGTTAATTATGTACAATAAAAAGTTAATCATCTGATTCAATATGATCAGTTAATTAATTATTCAATTCAAATTCAAATTTCAAATTGACACTATACCAAATTGCTAATTAAACGGAGCAAACTGACAGTTCGAAATGTCACTTATCGAAATAATGTTGCCAACTTTCAAACTATATTTTTGATTTTTAGTTAATGTTACTAACAGTGACATTAAATATTCATCAGATAAGTATAGAATAAGTTTACTATAAAAATAACTTGTTTTTTTTTTTATTTCTCACCATTTTGATTGCTATAAATAAGGCTATAACTACAAAAAAAAAAAAAACACATCACTGAATTTAAATCAATAAGTTCAAAAAGCAACTACATAGTTGTAGTACATACTACAAGTTTTTCAAAAAAAGCAACTACATACGCACTGTCAATGCACTCCACTTAACTAGCGATGCGAGAGTTTAGATGGCGCTTCACAAAATACTTTTAAACTTTAAATTTGAAAGAGAAAATATGGACATAACCGACAGCCTCAATATGTCTAAAATGGACAATTATACCTTGTATACATTATTTCTGATAATAAGCCCGAAAAATATTTTTCATCATTCGTCATTTTAATGACGGAATATCTATGTTGTGAATGTGAAAGCAATTGAGTGCAATCAACAAAATATACGATTTAATAAAACGCCTTTTGACTATGTATGGGACAACGTGAAAGATGTCTTCTCACGTGCGCAATAAAGGCTATAATGCCACTTCACAGACAGGTACATATGACCGTTATATTACTTAGTACTATGTATTCTTTTTTAATGACGGATATACGATATTTACCGTTTTTTTTAAAAAAAAAAAACTTAAAGTAAAATGTTAGTTAAATGAAAACTAGAATACTGTTTCTGCGGACAAGTTAGATTTCTTTTTACATTTTAATTTGTATTCCATTGAAACTCTAAAGAAAAATATAAATTTAGGCCCCTTGGTGGGAGGGGGGAGGGTAAACGAAAAATTCTAGTCAGCCATTTTTTTTTTCAGTCTTAAATATATATCTAGACGCAATTTATAATATTATAATGAAAGCCTCTACTTAATATTCTTTACTACAAATTGTATAGAAGAATTTAAACGGTTCTGTTTGGACGGACAATTAATTGCTTTTTTTAAAAAATATAAAAAGTGGGCAACAAAAAAAATTTATATAGAAAGTGAAAAATTAAAAAAAAATCACGAATATAAATATCTTTTATATTGCGTTTTGAGGTCACTCTCCTTTAGTTTTTAGTTAAAATGTTTAAATAGTTTTTCTCGTGTTTATTTTTTTTTGGCACTGAAGTAATTTAATTCTAGAGGTTCGCCTCGACATTAGTTAGTTCGTTCGATGGTATGTTGTGTCTGTCTGTGACTGTGACCGTCGGGCGAGATGGTCACGAACTAATGTCAGTGCGAATTATAGGACAACACAGATAAATAAATAATTGTGCGACAGCTGGACATTTTTTTTTTTCAAAATTGCTCAATAAATATTCGACATTTTTTTATATACACTTACAAATTTAATAGTTTTTTTAAACGAACACGACACACTGACGTTTTATTTACGGCTTATATATATGTAAAAAAAAAAAATTCTGTAATTTTTTTTACAGAAATTTACCATCGAATGCTTTACTGATATGAGAAAAAAATTTGAAAATTTGAAATTTGCACTATACCTACCCATCGTATTCATATAATATACGACTTTATTGTCGATATAATATATTTATAAATAACAATATAAAGGATTGATTTTTAAATATATTTGGAGACTAGAGAATCATTTAAATGACCACAATATTTTTTTTACGTCGCACATTTTTAAATAAAATTCAAGCAAAAATATAAGAAAAAAAAATATTAATTATTATTTATCATAATAAAGTATGTACGACTTTTATATGAGAAAAATTTTTCAAGATTTATATAGAAACGAATATAATTTATAAAGAAAAAAAAATTGCTTAGTTTTTTTTTAAACTAAAACTTACTTATTTAAACGCTATAAAATATATTTACATTAAACACGTGGCAAGTATTTTTTTTTTTAATACTGTATAGAATATAATATATATAATTAAGTTTTTTAGCCTAAATTATTTACAACATATAAAAAAAGACCTTTTTTGTTGTTAATTATTTTAAGTAAACAATCGTTTGCACACATGAAATCAATAAGGTTCAAATTAGGTTGCAGCTTCTCTCTCTCCTTGAAGACGTTCGGTTGAATTTAATGCACTCAAAAATAGACCTTGCTGTATTAGGTCGTTACTGTAAAATAGACCTTAACATTTAACATTTACTCCCCCATATCATTTCGCAATAGTTTTGAAATAATTGACTATAGATTTTAAATAATATATAATTATTATAACAACAATGGCATTCTCTTCAATTGGCACCAATTTATGCAAAACAAAATTGACCTTCAAAATTAAAGAATTAAGGTTCATTTTGCAACTGTTGCGAGAATGATATATACTCTTATTGCTAAATATCCAACGTATTGTCTCTAAATAAATCATCAATCTATTCAAGAATGCTCTATCAATTGAATCCTATTGTTTGTCTATTTCCTTAATCAAACTTGACTTCACGATTAAAATTAGTCTAATTTTAACTGTCTCTGTTAAACCTAGTCGGACTAAAATAACCCTATGTATATAAAAAATAGGCCACGGTTCAGAGGTTCTTAACTAATGTACAATATATTTAACTAAACCCCATTCGTATTACAACCATCGTCTATTAATCTCAACACTTAAAGAAATTAACAAAATGCTTATTTTAAATTCAGTCGTTAAATAAATTTTTGAAACTACTTGACGTTCGCTGATCGCCCTCCATTTTATAGGTAAATTTGATGACGTCATACACTTTATTCACCCCACATTAGTTTCTATGTACACTACATAAAACTATGTTATTATGGAAGTCCACCTGAAATAGTAAATTTGACACAAACCGTTCGTCGCTACGGATTTAAACAAACGCTTTGCCATTGCTATATTGTCGACGAGATTTTTTTAAGGGATTTTGCTTATTTTGGAGTAAATGAGGAGCGTAGAATTGAGGAATTAAATACTCGCCATCTGTACATAAAAAAAAATTTTCTACGTAAATTACATTTTAAGTTATTTCGTGAATAGATTCAGGGAAAAATAATAATATTATATTTGCAATGATTATACAACGCGAGAGGGTTAATATGGCAAAAGAGGGGTAGTTCCGTAGCGAGCGGCGTGGAGCGTTTAGATGCCCGATCTGTTTCTGTCGAAGAGAGGCAACTTGGAGCGCACGGCGCCATCGCAGACGGTGAGCGAGTGCGCCAGCGCCAGAGGGGCGAGCGAGGGGCGCGCGGACCGCGGGCCGGGGCACGCGCGGTGCTTCACGTCCACGATGAACTCCTTGCCTCCCTTGCGCTCGAAGTACTCCACTATCTTGGCGATCTGAGCGGAGCGGGCGCGGCCGCCCCGCTCGTCGCACACGCTGTCGGAGCCCGCGAGCGACGCTAGTGACGCCACGTCCTCCGAGCTGTCGGTGTAGACGCTGCACGAGCGCGCTCCCGCGCAGCGGCCGCGAGTCGCGCAACAGCAGCGACTCAGCACGTGGCACTCGCCCGCGTCCGAGGCGCGGCCGCACAGGAAGGGCGAGTCTTGTCGCGGCGGCGTCTCCTCCAGGTCGTCGAGGCTGCGCAGCGAGCTGACGGTGGCCGTTGAGAGGGCGGAGTCGTCGAGAGGCGCGCGGCGCTGCGGGCGCGCGTGGAACAGCCGCTCGTACACGAGCAGGCACTCGGCGCACACGTCGCGCGACTCGGCGCAGTACTCGAGCCAGTCGCGCCGCCACCACCAGCAGCGGTGACAGCCCATGAGCGAGCAGGGGCACATCGCATTGTAGAAGCACTCCGGGTGCTGGGGGCACAGGTCCTCGTTGGCGACGGAGAAGATGCCGCTCTCGCAGCTGCCGCGGCGCTTGGTGGCCCGCAGCAGCGTGTTCTCGGACAGCTCGATGCTGGAGTTGCTCTTCTGGATGGGCAGCGCGTAGGGTGCGTGGTCGCGGTAAGGGTCGGGCTTGGGCTGCGGGCTGGGGTGCGCGAGGGGCGGTGGCTCGCAGCGGTCGAGGCTGCCGCGCCGCGATAGTCCCGGCGAGGAGGGCAGAGAGGCGCAGCGCGGCTCCTCGTCCGAGGCGCCCACTTCGCTCTCGGTGAGTCGCACGAGCGGCGAAGGAAGCTCCACGCACGACGAGAATCTACAACACGTTACACGTGTCCAATTATTGCCTTTATCGTCCAGTCTAAATTTGGACTATATGTCTAAACTCTAGAGGAAAAAACGTATGATTAGGTTTAGCATATTATTTCAAAAATAATGTAGTGTTACGATATAATTTTGAAAGTGTAAAAGAATAAATGGTCGGAAACTGAATTCCGTATGAAAAGGTGTTAGAACCATAAATAGTTCTCAAAAAAGAATTTCTAACTTGCATCCTCTAACTAATTTAGAATAGATAGGGTTAACAAGTAAACGTTTCTTTCATCAAGTCCTTGTAAATATGATACGCTAATAGTGTCGAAATACTGACCCTCCGGCGCGCGAGTGCGGCGGCTCGAGGATCTTCTTGACACCGCGGAAGGTGTGCAGCGGGCGCGTGCCGCAGGCGCGGGCGGCGTGTGTGTCGCGCAGCAGCATGATGTGCGCCAGCCGCAGCAGCCGCGCCGGCCGCGCCGCCGCCGCCCCCAGCGCCCACGCCGAGCGGTGCGGCGCTCCGGCCCCTGCGCCACCACCCGCCCCCGACACCACGCCCGCCGCCCACTCCAGCTCCGACAGCGAGCGCCGGTGTTGCACTGCCGGCCACAGCGTCACAGTTAAATACAGCCATATCTCCACCAGACTCTACACACTCTCGTTCTGCGAGCTCGTAAATTTCTACGGCGCAACACCGAATCGCAGTGTTGTGTAAACATTGTGACACGACGCGTGGCGTGACCGTTGACGTTTATAGGACACCGCAGTGTTACCTCCACAAATGGGGCGATACTCACGGGGATCGTGCAGGCGTCGCGGCGTCGCTCCCTCGGAGCGCAGCCTGTGAGGGCGCCGCCAGCCGAACAGCCCCGGGCACGAGCGCGGGCCCGACTCCGTCTCCTCGCTGCGAACGCCAAAGTGCAACTGTCAATTGTGCTCATATAAACTCGTGGCGAGTAGAAGTAAGAAACGAACCTGTCGTGGGCGGCCGAGTGGTTCCAGATGTCCTCGAGGTCGATCTCGGCGAGCTTGCTCACTATCTCGGGGAATAGCGGCCGCGCCTTCGGCTCGTACTTCAAACAAATTCACATTCATCAAAACAACAACCACTAGACCACTTCTATTCACTAGACTTATACTACAGCAGATTTACACGACCTAATTTTTTTTTGTATATACCTCAGATTCTATTTTGTTAATTACCATTATTGTTAAATAATACAACACAAAAAAAACTTCTTTTCTCTGTGTAATTTCGTCTGCTATTGTATATGAAGACTAATGGATTTACGATGTTTATTAAGAAATTGAAAAATAAAAAGACTCACGATGCAACAATTGAACGCGAGCCTGAGAAAGTCCGGCACCGTCGAGTCGTCACAGAGTTCCACAAATGCGATATAGTTCAAACCGAAGTTGTCAGTCCGAGGCAAAACGTCGGGGTCGGCATCGACCTGTGTAATAACAACAATAGTTATAGTTAAAAAATACAGTACAGTAGAGAAATTTTCACTATGTCTATCTATAATGATTAATGTATGATTAATGTGTTCTCTTATAATAAAGCCGCTGTCCACCTTTAGACTGTTTCTCTGGAAACTTCTACAGTTTTCACTAGAGAGGTTTGTGTAAATAATTTGTAGAAAATATGCATCCATGCTCACTGCTAGCCTATTTTCTTTGTGAGGCACACCGCGTACGGCCAGTACTGAACATTCTTCTTAAGGAACATACACTCCTTGAGAGGAACGACGACACATTTGTATAGGTTTTCTTGAATTTATTGATTTGTATATGAAAGTTCACTTACCCTGGCGATTAGCTGACAGAGAATGATGCCGTAGGAGAATATATCGGACCGATGGTCATACCATCGACCGTGGAGACATTCCGGTGACATCCACCAAGGCGAACCAACGCTCGGAAGCCGGTAGCCGTTCCTGGAAATCAAAACCATTTATCTAACATTTGTCCATATTTCGAATACAAGGCCAATGTCTTGTTATTTCAACAAGGATAACAAATGCAAATTATACTTTCATGTTTTTACAGAGACGTTTTTAATGGTTTTTAGAACTTGAATAAATTTCAAGATTTGTATTGTTTTTTTTTTAAGAAACTTAAAAATATGGGATGGACGAGGACAATGATGCATGAGCTTTGATACGCGACATCAAACTATACTTTGGTTTTATTTGTTATTTCGCGGTAATATTTTGTATGAAGCTTTTGCCTTAGCACGCTAAGACCAATTGAAAATTTCAATGAATACTTTCAAACGTTGAGATCAGATATGTATTAAATAATCGTGTTTATAATTACACTTTTGAAACGTACAAACCGCTAGAAAAAGTGCGATTTCAATTAAATTTATTCGTGACAAATGGTTCTCTGTGGGAAGAGTAACCCGACGACGGACAGTGCTGCGCCTTGCACGCGATCGAGCGTGTTTCGCGGTTCTCTTGAACGCATAGCAATGATGAAACAGTATGAGTCGATTTTGACGACTTAATTGCGAGCTATGCTGATCGTCTGATAATAGGCGTATGGCGATGTTGCGAGGTTGATAACTGTGCAAGTTTCAACACCAACACACATTTTCTATGAATACGTGAGGAGAAAAGAATTTACAATATTAATGAATGACCTCTGTGGCGGCATCGGCTACTTAATGCGTCACATTTTCTTGTGCGTCAATATTTTTTGTTTTTCCAAAGTAAGGTAAACGTTTTGGAATTAGGAACCGAGTTCACATATGTTATTGTATGTACGCTAGAGAACAAAAGAATATTATTATATAATTTTATGGTAATTAATAATTATACATACACCGGCTGAGGTATTTTGGCGGCCAAACCGAAATCTGCTACGATGGCTGTGTAGTTTCCTTCGCCGTTCTTCCTTAATAATACATTCTGAAATCACAAAATAATTTATTATATTCAATACTGATAATAATTTAGGTTTGAATTTAAGACATTTTTTGTAATCTTTTATATTAATTAATATATTTTTTTTTACAAACAGCAATAAAATAAATTGAAACACCGCAATACCGACTGCATATCGTATCCCACTAGTTCTGTGCTATAGTTCTGTATTGCAGTGTTCTTTCTACGTTGCGTCATAATTAGTATTTCAGGACTTTGGGGGGTGCATCAATTGTAAATATGAAAATATCAGCCATTTTATAAAAGTGATAAATATATTTTACCTTAGTAGTGAGGTCCCTGTGGAACACTCCGAGCGAGTGCAAATAATTGAGCCCATCGGCGACGTCTGCCGCGAGCGAGATCCTCAACGCTTGAGGCATCGGCTCCGGGGGCCGCCCCAGGATCAGCTGATCCAGCGAACCGCCCTCCATGTATTCCGTCAGAGCGTGAAGTTGACCTTCGTGCACACAAACGCCCATGAACCTGAAATTTGCGATCCAATATTTTAACACTCACCAGCAGTGATAAATATTTCTTTCACAAGCAACCATATTATACTTGAAAACAGAATATGTCTATACTAATATTATAAAGAGAAAAAAAATTGTATTTTTGTTTGTAATGAATAGTCTCAAAAACTACTGGACCGATTTTAATAATTCTTTCACCTATAGACAGCTACGTTATCATGGGCTTTATTGATACATTTAATACTATTTTTTTAAGTTAGCTATCTCAATAATCTGTACAAATATTATAAAAGCGAAAGTTTGTATGGATGTTTGTAACTCTTTCACGCAAAAACTACTGAACCGATCACCGTGAAATTTCGCATACACGTTGTCTGGAACACCAGAAAGGACATACCTTTCATCCAGAACGCGGACGAAGTCGCGGGCACAAGCTAGTAATTAACATATTATCTTTGGGCGAATTGCGCAACTGAAGGCGTGTATTATCGGGGTCTAATTAATCATACATTATTCTAATATATGTGAGTGAGTCGTAATCTTCATTTGAAGCGGGAGCTCATTTGAATTTCCATTTAAGGAGCAATTAACGTTGCTGTTAAAATCTAAAGCGGTCCAACTTGAAAAGCCACCGTACGTAAAGATGTAGAAAAGCAATTAGAATAAAAGAACAAATCAAGTGATGGGTTTTATGATGCATTTTGAAATGAGGGAGCAGAGGATTGACTCTTTAAAATGTTTATTACGATTTACATATGCATATAAATAGCTAAGTAGTAGGTAGTAGTAGGAAGTCGTTCTAGATTCCAAATGCTTAAAGGCCAGTTGGTATTTTAGAATAACATTGACCGAGACTGTTATGACCAAATTTCAATATGCGATCATTATTGTCGCATTCTGCTTCGTGACGAGTCTGTTAAAATATTTTAAATAAATATGTACATAAAATCATATATAAGTAATGGAATTATATGATTATAGCTTAAAAATATCGTAGTTCCTGATAACCTACTGATTCTATTATGATAAAACATTCGACCTCATATTTATGCTCTTCAATTGTCGAGTGATCCAAGTAGATGACTCACGAGTGTCCCAGCCCTACAAGAACTGAAGCGAACGCTAACGCAAAACCAATTCTAAATGAATCGATGTCAAACGAATGATTTCTGTTTATGTGGGAACAAAAGCACTCTGGAGGCCAGCACGGTTCATAATAGGTTGTATTTGAAAGGGAATTTATTGAAGGGTCCTATAAATTATAAACATTTGTATAAAATCTGTCTTTTATGATCTATGATCTATATTTAAGACTATTTTAGAACTTATTGGATAATGGAAAATAAAATAATTTCTCTTTTTTCTCTCTCAGTAATGCTTGGTTCGCTTAGAGTTCTGTCAAGTCTTTCTTTCTTTTTTTTTGTAACCTTCCTCGAGAATTGATCTATAGAATGTATACAGAATTTTTCCAATCAGAGATAGTTGGTTCAAATAAAAAAAAAAAGAAAAAAAAAATAACAAACATCATTATAATATTTATTAATGGGTTGGCGATTGCAGTAAAATGTCTAAATGTGCGAAATACGAACAAATTCCATGCAGAATGATAAAGAATAAGCAGAATATTTATGTCGTATTTGGGCATAATATTCCAGTGGATTGAACTCTTTAATTAAGTAATTTTAACCTAACGAATTGATAATGTAATGAGTATTGTTTCGAAACTTATAAAAATAAACGCAGACCATAGAGTATTAAGAAAATGAACATAAAAATGCGTCATCATTGCGTATACACCAACTTTTTTAAAGGCGATAACAGACGAGTCGACGAATTAATTATTAGCGATTATTAGCGCTAATAATTAATAATTAATTAATTATTAGCGAATTCTGTATTCTGAAGTACCTACGATTGACTTGATTATTACACAAAAATGAAGCAAAAAAAAATAAACGCGATTCAATATGGTACTGGTACGATACCATGCCATGCATTTAATGCCATCTTCACACAAGTGAAATTATATTTATTTGAAAAAATATTGCGTATATTTACTTATATCACAGAGTACCACATAGTTTCATATTAGTAATTTAATTAGTATAAATGAGGGGGAGACTGATAAGTGATCTACCCCATCTATGAAAATTGAAGACTTTCCATTATTACACTTATTACATTTGACTACAAGTAACATCACAACATTTAAAATAGTTACCTATAAATAATACAATTTATTATTTTATCCCTTTTTTCGATTGATAAAATCGACCCCAATTTTTTTTATTCTGGAAATAATATATTGGTAGTAACAATATACTAAGTATCAGCAGTGTTATGAAAAGTGTGTTATCAGCAGTGTTATAAAACATATATATTGAAGGTATAGTTGCAAGTGAATATACACTATTAACTGTAACAGGAGATTTGCAAGCCTATTTAACTATATTTCCATAGGTATTATAGTTTTCATTTCAGGCTCCACTATCTTCTTGGTGTTGCGTGTATTTTAGTTGAAAGTTGCCACATACCTACTAGTAAATAAAATGTACGTCAGCTTAAGATTATTTCATAATAAAAATCAAAGTTGAAGCGAAATGCATTGTAGGAATCACCATCTCAAAGCGAAACCATTGCAATAAATACAATTTATTATTTAATTAATGGTTAGTATGAAAAGGGCACAGGTTTGATGTCAAGGCTCGAGCTGTCAGGCTCTCTCTCTTTGGCGATCAATGGAAATTTACATAAAAAAATATAATGGCGTGTTGAATAGATGCTTAATTACAAGTTGATATCAATAAACGATAATATTGTGGCGTGTTTACAGTTAACCATGAATTAAACACAACAAATAAATTTAACTAACTGAATTTAAACTCACTGGAAATAACTTAAATATAAAGCGTAGTCACATATAATCCATATTATATTATATAATAAATAAATGTGAAAGTAACTCTGCTTTACACAACCGATCATCATAAAATGTTCATCATATACGCGTCAGGGTTGCAAGAAAGAATATAGGGTACATTTCATCTAGAAAAAAAAAAACAATATAATGAACATGAGCAACTTCCTAAACACGAATGATAATATCGGATGCTTTGTTCACATGGGGATCGTGCAGGTGAAAGCCATCACTCCTTCCTAGGAAGCCGTGACACGAACCGCTTAGATCCGAGCTGCTGCGAGGTTAATTGACGCGCATTCATTTACGTAATGTCCGTGGCGCGGGAAACACTCAGATAATTCCGTGTCTCGATGGAAACTGGATACCTTGTGTTGGTGCCTAAGCGAACTATGTATCTTCACAAGTCTAAAGTATTTTGTAGATCTGAGAGTGAACATAAACCATTTGAATGGCAGATGTTCTACTACCGCCTATTGACACAAGCAACGGCTTATAGGATGCTACTTATGGGATGAAAAAGGATAAAATAGGCTCTGACATTCCTTACTTACTTACCGAAACGCAACACACTGGTCTTCTGTATGGAGTGGCTCAGAAATTGAAAAAGTCTTACCTAGGATTAGAAAAGCATTCAGAATCAATTCAAAATGAAGTATTATATTCCTTGTGAACTGTAAAGATCCGGTTATTAATCATCCACGGCCTGAGATGAGAACAAAATATCACTTTACAATAGCAACAGTTCATTGTTTCACTTCCGAAGATAAGCGAAGAGGAAGCACGGACAGTGGACCATTGTTTCCTCGACATTTCGCAAAAGTTACGCAAACCACCAAATCCAATGGAGTTATGAATAAATCAACTTTTCAAATCTAAATAAACTTCGAGATGTTGGAGACAAAGCAGTGTTACGTGGATTGAGAACTCGATTTTGCAAACAATTTTTGCATTTTTAAGTATTATGTTTATTGTGGAATACATTTGATTTAAGTGTTACGCTGTGAAAAGACTTACAATGCGATTACAACACTAAAAAAAATACATATATATAATAAAAAAACTTCAAGATTTAGCGACAACAATAACCAATGCATGTAAAAGTTTTCTTTTATAGATCGACCTAATACGAAAAAGGCTAAAAAATACTTAGTAAGTAAATAAATTATAGCCACAGCTAATGATTTATTTGAAACAGTCTGAGTGCAACTTGTAGACATAACAAATACTTTGTAGCCACAAGGTAAAGTGTTCTTATTAGTCAACTCGCAAATATGCACAAATAATACCATATGCGAAATTATTTATGCATGTCTGTTTTCAATATACCTATCACATATTTTTTTCATGAGATCATTTATGTTGATTATTTACACTGCTTTTAAGGCATAAAAACCTTCATAACGATAAACTTCATTTAAGTTTCATAAATTTATCGCTTATAGGCTCTCCTAAACCTTAAACAAGCCCTCGAAAATATAGTTGTGTAGTCTTATTTTTGTATTTTGTATGTTAAATGTTATTTGTTAATTGGTTTATTTATTTGATTTTCTCTTTCTTTTTTTTATATGCTTCTTACCTTTTGTATGTTTTCTCCCAGCTCCGATATTCTGTAGTGACTTGTAAATTATAAATTATGTTTTAGTAATTTATGGATTTCTTTTATGTATCGAGATATTGTATGTTTCCCTAATATAAATAAAATAAAAATAAAATTATGATCTATAATGTAATCTTTCAGCTGGATTTCTCGTTTGTTTAAGTGATTACCTAATATTTAGGAACACGTTGAATATCTTATATACCTACATATACTCGTACATACAAAAAACGTTATTGGTAATACTGAAAAATAATATAAAAACGTGATTCACGAGAAAGTCAAACAAGGTCAAAATACGTGTGGACTCTTCATTTAAAACTGTAAACAGAACCCTTTCAAATATTTGTCCACAAAACCATCGCCACTGAGTAACTTCGGTACAATTTAATTCATCTCTTTGTGGGATGCTGTCAACCGAACGAGCCAAATAAGTATGTACATACTACATATTCAGTTATTTTGGATGAAAATTGTATTTGCGTCATTGTATAGAGGCAAGAACAGAAACTTGAAGATTTTATTATCCGTGAGATAACACAAAGATATCAATCAATGTTATCGAATTTCGTTATCGTCATCAGGATTGATGAGGGCTATTTTAACTTCGACAGAGTTTGCCATTGAATTAATGATTTTTAATACAAAAACGAGAACAGTAAAACGGATTGAAATGTTAAGTATTCCATTTATCTTAACAAATTTGAAAATAAAATCCACAGATCAAAATCAGAAGACCCGGGAGACTGCACTGACATTTTTACTAGTTACAAATCACAATTGGAGAAATGAAACAAGAAAAAAATAATAGGAGTCCATATTGGAATGACATTTACAAATGATATACCAGATTCATGAAACCATTATAAAAGTTACGATGACATACTTGAGAGGCGAGAACAACGGACCGACCATAATGTTTAGACATTATCAGTGACATTTTAATGTAACACGAGCCTACATTTTGAATGTCGATTTTACTACTTGTTACATTCGTCTACGAATATGTACCAGACACGCTAAAGATGATTCATATTTTTAAAACTAGATAAATGTAATATGATAATATATTTATATGTTGCGTAGATCTGGTATTCAGTAATGCATTGAGAGATTGAGTGTCAATTTATTATAAAAGTATATATTTTCTTTATTATTATTTTTTTATTTTTAAATTTGTGGCTAAAATATGCTGTTGATATTCGTGAACACGCTTTGGCAGCAGACTTTATTGTAAGAAATTGTATCGTTAAAACTTACAATATTATGTGATAAGGATTTTATTGTGTACGTGCAAAACAACTTACCCTAAAATATTGGGATGTTTTAATTTGTTCATGAGCTGGACTTCTCTGAGCATGTTCGGTCGATTCGCCCTCTGCTGATTCATTTTGAGCACCATCACTTTTCCGGACGTCTTGTGAGTTACCTGAAAAATAGAGTACACATTTTTAAAATTCATACGGTATGTTACGAACAAGCTATGGATTATACACCATAGCTTCTTTCACCGGCGCAATATGGTTTTCGCTCCGGTAGGTCAACAGACGATGCTGTTCATGAACTAGCTAACACAGTTATAAATAATCTTGATAAAAGAAGGAAATGTTTGGCTGTTTTTCTTGATTTAGCGAAGGCTTTTGATACGGTTTCTGTCCCTCTTCTGGTTTCTAAGTTAGAGAGAATTGGAATAAGAGGCCTTCCGCTGGAACTCTTTAGTGACTATCTAAGCAACAGAACCCAACGAGTAAAGGTTGATCAATGGATTAGTGATGAGCTTTCTGTCACGTACGGGGTGCCCCAGGGCAGTGTTCTTGGTCCCACATTGTTCCTCATCTATGTTAACGACCTTTGCCAACTTCAGCTCTGTGATGGAAGGATCCTCACTTTTGCCGACGATACAGCTCTTGTTTTCTCGGGAGATAATTGGGAGGATACGTTCCACAACGCCCAGTGTGGGTTCTTAGACGTATGTAAATGGTTGAGAAATAATATCCTGACACTAAATATTTCTAAAACAAAATTTATTGCTTTTGCTCCTAAAAACAATCTCCTTCCACCTACATCTTTCGCTATACTAGCCCATTCCCAATCATGTCTTGACCTATCCATCCCTTTATGTTCCTGTCCTGTTCTCCAAAGAGTTGAGTCTATCAAATACCTAGGGGTTTATGTTGATCAAAATCTTAGTTTTAAACACCATGTCGATACTCTAACTACACGATTACGTAAAATGATTTATATATTCAAGATACTGAGACATATTACTGATCGACACATAATCAAAATGGTCTACCTTGCCTTATGCCAACCGCTGATCAGTTATTGTATTGGTACATGGGGTGGTGCTGCTAAAACTCACCTGATAGAATTGGAGAGAGCTCAGCGTGCTATCTTAAAAGTCGGAGCTGGTCTGCCTTTTCTCTTTCCAACGGCTAGTTTGTACAAAGATTGGGAAGTACTAACTGTCAGGCAGTCTTTCATACTACATACTGTCCTCAAGCAACATTCCCAACTACCGTACAGTCCGGTTCTGGAGAGGGATAGGCGTAGAAAGCGGCTTATTTGCCCCTCCAAACAGTTTAACCTAAGAATGTCTTATAGGTTTTACTGCTTTCTTGGCGGATACCTCTATAATAAGATAAATTCTGTCATAACATTACATCCTCTTCCTCTTCCCAAATGTAAGGCGGTACTCACAAAATATCTTAAGTGCCTGGACTATGTGGAAACAGAAAAAATTATTCGTCCACTTTTTAATGTCTTTTAGTATTTTAGTATTTGATTTTTGTATTTAAGTTAGTTCTATTAGTCTTTTGTATTAAGTATTTAAATTGTATTTAATTGTATTTATTTTTAATTAGTCTTTCTTGCTTTTGTTATTCTTACTTACTCATGCTTTGTGCAATCTGCGGAGTGAGACCTGGTGACCTGTAACACAGGTATTTTCAATACCTACCACGGGCACCAGGCTCTCATACAGTTACGACCATTGTCTGTGTAACAATTAAGCTAGTATTGTCTGTTTTCTGTGGTTTGTGATTGTGTGGAGCTAATAAATGCATTATTATTATTATTATTATTATTATACATCTTCATGGATGGATAATATCTTGAGAAATCTATACTAATATTATAAAGAGAAAATATATGTTTGCTTGTTTGTTTGTTTGCATTGTATAGGCTCCGAAACTACTGGGCCGATTTGAAAAATTTTTTCACTGTTGGGATGCTATATTATCAGCGAGTAACATAGGCTATATTTTATAAAATTACGCGGACGAAGTCGCGTGCAAAAGCTGTAGATAAATCAATGAACGCAGCGAGTGACTCGAGCGAATGCTCTCCAAAAACACTCCGAACGGTTACAAAACGTTGCACGAATTTGTAAAGGCAGAGAGGATAACAAAAGACTTTTTTAAAGCTTAGACTGTCGACTATTAAGCTATACATGTCAAAACAATCGTCGCGTGGAGGATGCTGTATACAATGTATGAAGATCAATAAGCCCAAGAACTTTGAGAACTTAAAAGCATCACCCGGTGTTGCAGTGCTAAGGGCATAAGAACATGTACGTGATTTATGAAGTTTTCATATGTATTTCAAATTCATATTTTGTAGCAAAATTGGACAATGTTGTGAAACAGAAAAATAATGCTTAATAAGAAAAAAATAAGTAGTTAAAAATTGATAACATATCTTATCTGAAATACTCTTACTTTTATTAGTTCGTTTGTTTTAGAATTCGCTTGTTCCAACAATGAAGATAACAAATTAAATAGAGGCAAGGTACATTCGCTAACACACTTTAATTGTCTTATCTTAAACGAATCATTAGATTATTGTTGAGTTGATACATGATAAAGTGGAGGAAGCCTTGAACGTATTTTATAATTGCATTTACATATTACTTTGCATTGTCTTTAATAATAAAACACAATTAATTAATTAATTGTTAATAGCACTTATATATTACCTCTTCAAGGGCGTAAAGTGTGTTTTTCTTATTAAGGATGCATGCAGTCTGTTAAAAGATGACTCTTGTTGAATTTACCGCGCTGCTGATAAAAGAAAATCTGCTGGATTCATTTATGCATGCATGCATGCAGAATTTTGAGATCAACCCGGGACACACCCAGGGTTAAAGAAATAATGTTTAGTTATATGTATATTGCGGTTAAGTTTAAATAAAAGCACTTAAGAAAAAAAAATTGAAATGTTGCCTGTTAATTTTTTTAGATTAGCATCTGGAAGCATGAAAATAAAAAGAAAATCATAATCTGTGAAGACAAGACAAGTGAAAGAGTGATTTCCAAAAGCAACCAAGATTTAGGTACGAGAAATGTTGGCTATCTATCAGATGGGTTTACAAATGACAGTCAATTTTGACTTTCCCTTCGTGAAAAGGGATCGGCAAACGTGGGGTCGCACAGGGCGCGGTAAGCTGCAATTTGTATTGTTGTGTCAAAAACACGACAAAGAACTGTTGGGAAAAAATTCTAATAATATTATTTACAATATTAGTGTATATGAAGTGTGCCTATATCTATACTAATATTATAAAGCTGAAGAGTTTGTTTGTTTGCTTGTTTGTTTGAGCGCGCTAATCTCAGGAACTACTGGTTCGAATTGAAAAATTCTTTTTGTGTTGGATAGATCATTTATCGAGGAAGGCTTTTGGCTATATAACATCACGTTGCGACTAATAGGAGCGAAGAAACAGTCGAAAATGTGGAAAAAAACGGGGAAAATTATTCATCTTTGAGGGCTTTCGTTGCGTGCGCTGCGAAAACCGTTCGAGATACCCAAATGATTCCCAAAACAACTATTCCACGCGGACGAAGTCGCGAGCACCAGCTAGTATAATAATATTAAGAAATTAATCTTCAGTGTATAGTTAAGTTTCCAGCCTTGCGTTTTGAATGTTTAAATCAAGTAGGTACAATCGAAGCCATAAATACGAAAACTTCACACTGGGTCGAAAAACCGGGCTAATAACTTAGTCAAACATTTCGCACCCGGAATGTTATTGTAACAGTACTTAACGCCTACAGTCCGATCCACGAACACTGCGCCCAAACATTTATACAGGCTGATTGCAAAAATATTATATTTTATGTATATTGCTAAAATTATAAAGAACTACCTAAGCTAGCTGCGCCCGTCGCCCATCCAAATAAATAAATTACTTAACTCATTCTCTGTCGTTAGACTATGGAAACAATGTGTGGCATTCTTACTAACTTTTATCACTTGTCTTGGAAAATAAATTTAATCATAAAATAATTTCAGGAATCATAATTTCTTCATAGTCAAAATCAGTAAGAAAATTGTAAAAAATGTAGCACAAAGCTAGTACTTATACTATTTTAGCAAATGTAGAATTTAAAGACTAGACTGTATGTATGTATGTATGTTCTAGACACACACTTTCAGCTTGTCGATAAACTGTGGTGTTGGTTGACTCCGATGGATCTGTTCTTTTAATTTCAGTTCAGAATTACCAATAGTAAATCTCTCTGATATAATTTTAGTTTAACATGTTTACAACTGTGAATATAGAGTTGTACTTGAAAGTTATTTAAGTAATGTTTAATTTAAACAGTAAGCTACCTGTGGAATGTGCTCTCCACCGGTCACTTGACACGAACCAACTTGAGACGTGAATGATGACGTCGCACTTGCTAGAAATCCTAGTTGCATTTGATTTTGCACACACGACGAAACTAAGTAGTGACGTCGCCTTTTTTGAAGGCTTTAATATATTGTATTATAGTACCACCTACTTTCAGATATTCTTGAATAGTCATGATTTGTTTCAAATCATAAAATTCCATATAGAAAAACACAGACTATGCAAGTGGCGTGTCGTACATAATTAAATGTGTATACAAATAAATACATAAACGTACTGATATAACATTTACAAAGTAGACATGTAACCCAATTAACTAAAAAAATAAATACATAAAATATCTTTCTAACAATCACCAGTTAACGTGAACCTCGCCGCTTATTTATTTAAATCACGTGATCTCAATGCATATTAAACTCTGGTTAATACGTTATGAGAAATAGAAACGAATGGGTATTTCTGTCATGGGAACGGATTCCGGGACCGTTGGTTGCATTCTCTAACATCACTAGATCACTAAACCGGGTCTCATTAGAAAATATTAATAGATACATACATCAATAATTACAATAAAACAGTTAATTTCGTATAATTTTATTTCAAAACTACTCGCACCTGAATGTTGAACTCACATTGAAGTTTTGAACACATTTTTCGTCATAAAATATTTATCTTTGAGTTCTCAAAAAAAAAAAAAACTACAAATTGTATTTAAAAAGAATTAAGGACATCATGGATCAATAATACTAAAGTAAACGCTTCAGAACTAAAACTACGATTGCATTTTTATGTTTAATTAACACAGACAAATATAATTTTTTTACTTAAAGTTCAACAGACAGGCCGACGGTTGATGGTAGGTGGTTACCGTCGTTTATAACACAAGCAACGCCACAGGTTCTGCAATTATGCTATTTAAAAATAATATTATATTTACTCAATTTGTTGTCTATTTTAATGTAATGTTACTAGACCAACGACGACACGTTTGGTCTAGTGGCTAGTAATCCGAGCGCGTGTTTCCGTTTCCACGTTCAGTAGGAGGAAGCGTTGGATTCAAATCAACAAGGGTTTGTAATAACATTTCGCTCAACAAAACCTCAACAAGGGTTTGTAAACGTATTATACACGTTCGATGATTACATTTCCTAGTTGAATTCGCTCCTCAGTTCCTCGATATCAACAAGGTTTTGTTGAGCGAAATGCTATTACAAACCCTTGCTGATTTCAGTCCAGCGCTTCCTTCTACTGAACGTGGAAACGGAAACACGCAATCCGAGCTGTTAACCAAGCGGTCGCGGGTTCGAATCCCGCTAGGGGCAAATGTTTATGTGTTAACATTTTACCTTTGTACCTGAGTCATGGATGTTTTGTATTTATAATATGTATGTATTTACAAAAAAAAAAAAGTATTGTATGTAGTATATCAACGTCTGGTATCCATAATACAAGCATTAAGTTGCTTACTTTGAAACTAGATGGTGCTGTGTGGAATGTGTGAATATATATATTAATGTCCTAATTTTTTAATCTCATGCTACTGCGCCGTAAGATATTGCATTGATTTATTGGATTAACATACACAATTGTCTGCTTAAAATGCACAATACTACACCTGTCCTGTATCATATATGATTAACTACCAAGATACAACCAAATTTTCCATTAAAAACAAAACCTTTTAAGGTTTAAAATCTCATTTTATCCTGCCTGAGCCACAACAATGTGACTAACGGTTCATCAAGGATATGGAGAATTAATTGCCTTTGTTATTATCTTGGATGTTTCCATATAAATTTTTATAAGGTAATCTTGTTGGCAGACACAATGCGTATTTTTATCAATTCGATATATAAATCTCGGTATTGAATATCTGGACAGTTTCCAACACGATTGCAACTGCATTTTGTTCAAGTGCAATAGACGCATTGCGATCGGAGGTCGTAATGTAGGTAGTGAACAATCTTTATTTCCTTATTTTTATTGTCGTCTAGTTAGTTCCGCGATGAAAAACAAGGGAAGCGTGTAAAATATCTAGACGTAGAATAAGTAATTGTCATTTATGAAAAGAAATATATACAAGCAAAGTTCAATATAATAATTGCGTTTTTTTAAATAAATATTTCTAAAAACGTAACGTCAGTAATGGCAAGGCAAACTGCGCCTCGCAGTCTTAATCTGGGGGCAGCTCGTCTGGCGGAAGTAGGCACTCCCTTACAGAAGTAAGTGTTGTTCGAATTGATAGGCGACAGTAGCCACCTACCATCGAGTGGACAGTTATCAGCCTGTCTGACCGACCTTTACGTATAAACAGAACTGTAAATAGATAGGAACTATTGAAGATCTCGTTAGCTGTACAGAATATTCTAAACACATCTGCTTGCCTTCAACACCCAAATCACGAGCGAATAGAAATTTCCATAATAGGGATTCGCTTTAAATTCAAGCATATCAAAGTGTAGGACGCGAGTCGTGCATACCCAGATTTCATACGAAGTACTTCTTCGGAAACAAAATATAGTAAGATTTATTTATTTATTATTTATGCACGTAAGACAACAAACAATTAGTGTCGTGGTAAACTTTTATATGAAAAGTTATACTCAAAATTTGAGTACATATATACCCAAATTCGTTGATTCAGCAAAGACAGCAATAGTAATCCAGTCCCCGGACTGCTTTAGCTCAGCTCTTCTGGCGGAGTCAGATACCAGGGCCTATTTTAATATTTACTCCTAATCCATTACACTTGATGGATTCTCTATTAATTGTAGCTTTTGTTAATAGACAACTGCTGCCACCAGTTGTCACACTTACATTAAAAATAAATATAAACGAAGATATATTGATGATAAACATCCCGATTAAACCGGGTTAACCCTGGCCGTGTGCGAATGGTCTAAGGGTCCGCATTGACCCTAAACCGAGAGCCGTAATGTCTCGTCCGAATATGGCGAATAAAGATCCTATCTACCCGTTCGCACGGTCGAGCCGTCTGCTATTTACGATCCTAATTTGAAAAGCCACCTTTGGTGGGTTTGGATTACTTTTAAACTCGTTGTTTATATTTTATTATCCGGAAATATTTCAAATTGTTACACGGTGAATATTCAGTCGTCTCTATACAAAAAGTTTGAGGATATTTGGACAGAGCCCAAAAAGCTCTGGAATACTATCCGGGACATTACTCATTCCCAGCCTGCGCGAACAGTTCCTTCCGAACTTTTGAGCATAAAGGCCAACGCCGTACAGTCTCTCGATTTCTGCAATTCATACTTCTCAACTATAGGTCAAAATTTAGCAAATAAAATCCTCGACAAACTCCAAACTACAGAGAACGGACTGGCGTCTGGGATGAGGCCCGGAAAATCCCCTTCCCAGTCCCTTTTTCTCGAGCCGACCACCGAGTTCGAAATTAACTCACTTATTTTGCAACTCAAATCAGATAGTGCTCCGGGTATTGACGGTATTAACAATTTCACCATTAAACAAATCAGAATCTGCCTATTGAGACCTCTCACTTACATATGCAACCTTTCAATGTCTGAAGGTAAATTTCCTGACCTCTGGAAGGTCTCTGTGGTGACGCCAATTTATAAAGGCGGAGACAGGAGAAACCCGGGTAACTTTAGGCCTATTTCTTTGCTAAGCTCGTTCTCCAAAATCCTGGAAAAAATTGTTAATAAACGGCTGATAAGTTTTCTGGAGGGGCACAACTTACTCACTCCTAACCAGTTCGGATTCAGACGAAACCGATCAACCGAAAAAGCGGTAACGCTTTTATCGAATTTCGTCTCTGATCAAGTGGATGGAGGGAAGGCTTGTGTGGGTGTCTTTTTAGATCTTGCAAAGGCATTTGATACCGTCTCAATCCCTATTCTCCTCAGGAAATTGGAGTCACTGGGGGTCAGAGGTCTCAGTTTGGAGTGGTTTACAAGCTACTTATCGGGAAGATCACAGCGACTTAAAATCAACGACAAACTGAGTAGCAGTAGTGCGGTATCGTTTGGCGTCCTCCAAGGAAGTATTTTGGGTCCCACCCTCTTCCTGACGTACATCAATGATATTGCACAGGTTCCTCTCAGTAACGCATCCGTCATTTGCTACGCCGACGATACTGCGATATTGTTTTATGGCTCGACGTGGGATGAGGTGTACCGGGACTGTACGTTGGGGATGTCTGCGGTGGCAGAGTGGCTTGAGAATAATTTGCTTACCCTTAACGCAAACAAAACTAAATACGTTTGCTTCCACAATACCGCAGCCTCTGCCCCTAAATCAATTCCGAACTTCATCACTGTCTGCGCTTGTGGAGGATGCTCTTCCTGCAATGGGACTGGTAGTGCATGCAATATCATAGAAAGGACCAATACCATCAAATACTTGGGTGTTCATGTGGACGAAAACGACCATATCGTTGCTACTGCAAACCGTGTGCGCAAACTTATCCACCCAATGAAGTCACTTAGAGAAGTGGTCGATAGACCTCGTTTGCTTTCAGTCTACACTTCTGTCTGTCAATCGCTTCTAACTTATTGCATTCCTGTTTGGGGCGGTTGCGACAAGACTAAATTGATTATCCTTGAACGAGCCCAGCGCTCTGTTTTGAAAGTGATGCTTGGCAAGCCTTTTCGGTATCCAACTTCCCAGTTATACAAGGAATGCCAAGTACTCAACGTGCGCGGGCTTTTTGTCTACAAAGTTGTAGCCGCCTTCCACAGGCGCATGCTGAGCTCCGCTTTGTACAAGGAGTGTTTAAATCGACGAATTTTTAAAGTGCCGATGCCTACGTCTAAAACACGCTTCGGAAGGCGATCAATTGAATACCTACAAGCTCTCCTGTACAACGGTGTGGTTAGAGGCTGTGACATCAAGGGCAGAACAGTGGATTGTGCTAAGCGCATGGTCTTGGAGTGGCTGCTAAGATTGGATTATGGGGACGTGGAGCTATTGCTTAGAAATGGTTCCGCGTCCTCATATCCTAAGTAAACTCAAACTAAGATTTGCGCCCACACACGACACAGACAAACATTCACACATACACGACATGCATATACATACACGTCACGTACACAAATACACGACATGTACATACATACGCGACATGCGCACGCACGCACACACACACACACACACACACACACTCACACGACATGCATGGCCACCCCACATCGGCTCGCAGAACTGCGCGGGGTCATGCAAAAGCACTTAATCCAATTACTATTGCCTAATGCTATATTACTAATTACGGTGCTAATTACTAATTTCAATTGCAAATTGACCCCTACGATACAAGCTGTGCTTAGTGTAGGGGTCAAAATAAAATCTATCTGTAATTCACTAAGTAAATAAAATTATTATTATTATTATTATTATTATTTAACTTGAATACACAGTGTATTACGTATGTTTTATGTTAATATACTAATTTTTTTGTGGTTCGATCAAGGTATTGTGGTGAATAACTTATGCAAGTTATAAGAATACACTGTACGAAATTAAGATAAAAGAAAAGAAAGAAAAGAATTTCACGCAACACAAAGACATAAACACAATACAAAAACCACAAAATAGAAATAAAAGATGTGTGTGTCCTCGCGGCCGTGAATCGGATACTGGCTCAGCATTGTGCTTAGATAATATTGTAAAACATCAAACCTTCTTTAGGATATCAAAATTATAACATCTTGCAACTATACCTACTACCCAATCTTGACAAAGTAGGCATTAAGAATTTATTCATTCAAGTTGAAATTTTAGCAGTACCTAAACTTTGGTTTTATGTTGTTATATAAAATTAAATGTAAGTTTTAAAAGGATCAATATTTTTACGACTATTATTATTATTATTATCGACATGAATATATCGTTCATATGATATTATATAATTGCAAAAGAACTAAACTAATTATTCCCATGATGATGTACACATATTCATACTGGATAATTGCTACATAATAATATAACTCATACTTCTTTACATCAAAATTTGAATAAAATATAATTCGAAGATCCGGAATCTTCATTTTGAATATATAGGCTTCCACCTTTGCCACTGAATACCTACTAATTTACCTAACTTATTTCTGGTGAATTTTCATTCTTAAATTCGTCTTCAATTTGTAATAAATACGATGTAAGAATGTCAATTGAAACATTTCCAACTTCCCTTTTATCTTACTTACAGGTTGTATAAAATATTCTTCGACTTTTCGCTCGTATGTATTAAAAATTATAATTCGTGTTGTGACGCCAGCGGGCACGATTTGGTTTTAAACATTGCGGTCGTGACAAACATTGAATATGATTTATTTATACGGTGGCCGGGCAACACAGCAGCGGCAGTGTCGCCTCGCTGTCCATTGTTTTCGTACGCCGTGGGTTATCATATCACAGCTTCTTTTATTTATAACTCTCGCGTTATCGACAAAACGATAACACTATCATCACATGTTTTCCTTTACAATTTACAAATGAGATCATTAACTGACTATTTTTTGGGTCTTTTCTAAAAGAGATACCTACAATTTTAAAGCCTTATGGTTCTAGTTTAGTCACTTTCTTTCTTTATTAAAAATTTTCTTGAAGAAAATAGACTCACAAATGTACATGTGAGTGTTTAGAAAAGTACGAGAAAACAATCAATTATAATCTGTAACTAAGGTTTACAAGTAACTACCTATACTCAGTCAGATAATAAAGCTATCTTATCTATCAACTGATTTATTTATCACATCAAGAATAAATAAATGTATATAAAATATATTTTCTTAGGTAAATGATATATATATAAAATGACTCAAAATATGGTAACTTAATATGTTAAATGTTAAAAATAAAATAATAAAGATGAACTTCAGCATAATTCCCTCGTAACAGCCGGTTTTGAAAGGCTCGCATCTTCTTGTAATTTAGAGACACGTTCAGCATAGGATACAAGTACATCTCCTTAAAGCAGGGAAGGATCTTTTATTTAGATTAAGCACGCGCGGTGAACGGCATTATGGGTTACGTTGAAAGATCTTGGTCATTTTTTTGATTAGAATACTGGCAAAAATAGTTTTTTTTGAAGTGAAACTTTTTATGGGACACTATTGAAGTGAAACTTTTTGTCATGAGAGTGAACTCGTCGAGCTAACAAACTGTTAAGTGTTAAACTGTTAAACTCCTTGTCTCTTTCTTATTACCGCCTCTCTCACTCTAGCAGAGTGAGAGAGGCGGAAAGAAAATTGTTGATGTTGACTGACAGTGACACTGTTGACATTGACAGTCTGTGTCGGATAAATTGGATAAATACAGAACAACTAATTAATATTATGGAAAAAATGAGTACTACACAGACATAGTTCATTCTCTATATGCTACGGATTATAGAGTATGATCTTATCATACTATATACAGATGGATGACATTACTGTCATCCATCTGTCTGACGTTTAACTAACAAATCACAAATGACAAAGTTTGGTTTTATGACTGCCTGGCGAATCCTGAATTTTATTTTTAATTTAGTGTTGTGTAAAACTTATCTTCTTTAAGATAATACAGTCATGCTTCAAGTGTTCAACGTCCTTATTTTTTAATTATATGTTTATGGAAAATAATTCAATAAAATGGCACTAAAGAAAGTAAAGGGGAACTTCGAAAGAATGTTCGATAAAAATCTCACCGATTTAGTGCGTGGTATAAGGAATAATAAAGATAACGAGGTAGGTACACATCAGAAATTGTTACTATTTACTTAATAAACATGTAAATAAGTTTTGAATGTTATATTTTTTTATATAATATTCGATTTTAGGCCAAGTACATAGCACAATGTATGGAAGAAATTAAAGTGGAACTACGACAAGATAACATAACATAAGAAAGCTAACGCTGTCGCTAAGCTGACATACGTAAGTACTTAGGTCTTAAGTAGATCGAATTTGTAAGTGTAACTGTTGTAATTATTAATTAAATTGACATTTATTTTAGCTTCAAATGTTAGGATATGACATATCATGGGCTATATTCAATATTATTGAGGTGATGAGTTCAAACAAATTCACTTACAAAAGAATCGGGTACTTAGCAGCTAGTCAATCATTCCATGCAGACTCAGAGTTACTTATGCTCACTACAAATATGATAAGGAAAGATTTAAATGCTCAGAATCAATATGAAGCAGGATTAGCACTCAGTGGACTGAGTTGTTTCATATCTCATGATCTAGCAAGAGATTTGGCAAATGATATCATGACATTGGTGAGTTTATTGAAGTGAAACTTTTTATGGGACACTAGCGTTTTGTCATGAGAGTTAACTCGTTAACATAAGTCATATTAATTACTTATATAGTTCTTTTCTTAATGTAGAATGTTTATGTATATGTAATATATATATATATATATATATATATATATATATATATATATATATATGTATATGTCTATTAAATTATTTCATATTAAAAAAATCTAGAAAGATCACAAGAATTAAGTGTCGGTGATTTGTGTGCAGTAATATGTACAACTGCAAAACAATTATCTATAATTATTATATCAATATATATTTATCCGAAACAAAAAATTAATGAAATTATCGAGTTTATCTTCAACAAATTATTAATATATACTATACCACATGCATCCGAAGCTAAATCAGAAAAAGATAAGATTCCAATGATCTTAGCTGGAGATTTTAATGTAAATTTTAGTGACAAAAGTTCAGAACCACTTATTTCATTTTTATATGATAAATTACAATTAAAAATAAACAATGACATTCATATTTCAACAACAAGATATGGAACTTGCTTGGATGCTGTTTTTTCAAGACACTTGAATTCATTGAGATCTGAAGTATTTGCATCCTACTTTAGCTATCATAAGCCAATTATTTCTATTTTGCCAAATAAAAATGACAGTGCAGATAAAGATATTTGAATCTGTGATTCATTAACATAAGTCATATTAATTACTTATATAGTTCTTTTCTTAATGTAGAATGTTTATGTATATGTAATATATATATGTATATGTTTATTAAATTATTTCATATTAAAAATTTTTTAATATTGTTTTTATTCTCAGTTATTGTCAATGAAGATACAAAAAATGTATGCGTCAGTCCAAAACTAACAGCGTCAAAAGTGAAACTTTTTATGTAATTCAAAAACTGTCAATAAGTGTACAAAAAAATACATTGCAGCAAAGAAAAATTGACTGGAAATTATAATAAAAATGATTTATAATAAAAATCAAGAAAAATCTACAGACTATCCCGAATTAATTACTATGGAAGTTTCACTTGTACGTATATGTATATAGTTTTATGTATATGTAAATAATAGTACGTACGAGTGAAACTTCCGTAGTAATTAATTCGGGATAATCTGTAGATTTTTCTTGATTTTTATTATAAATCATTTTTATTATAATTTCCAGTCAATTTTTCTTTGCTGCAATGTATTTTTTTGTACACTTATTGACAGTTTTTGAATTACATAAAAAGTTTCACTTTTGACGCTGTTAGTTTTGGACTGACGCATACATTTTTCTATAAGTTGTTGAAAACTGCGTATTTTGGAAATGTGTATATTGATATTTAAAAACCGACAGAAGGGTAATCATCAATAACGAAGAAGACTTGAAATGCGTTATGAGTTTCGCCAGCTATGGAGTTTTGTTCTGGTATTCCAAAAGTCTCGGCTTCTCGGGTAAGCTTGTGGTTTTCTTAACGCTAAGTGAATCTTCTGCGAGGATAGAAATCTAGTCCGAGGTCGATTAAAATTTGCTAGTTATTTGGAGCGTGAGATAAATATTCAACACGCTTTCTGGGATTCAGATGGTAGTGCGTGGTAATGCATCTTTTGCATACCTTACTATCTGGCTACTAATTTTCCCAGACTTCCGCATGGCTAGTGTGCATGGTTAGTGTGCCCCTATGATGACACGATAATAAATTTGTTCTCGTAATTCCCGAAAGACTTTTTTAATTAGTTATTTCTTATCATCATTTTTTTGATGTTGATTGGAATTCCTCTGCAATCAATAAAATAAAATATTATTTGTTACATTTTACACAAATATTATTTTATTTATTTGTCAAGCATAATAATAAAAAAATTACATACGGATAAAAACTTTTATTTTCCATTGATTATTATGTAAAGAGTATTAAGACGAATATTAAAATTTATTGCAAGGATCTTTTTAAACGTAATATTGAGGCGTATTTGTTAACTTAATAATGAAATAAACACTGGCATTGAAAAAATGCGGAGTGAGGCCGCAAGTATTTTTCGCGATATTAATTAATTCAGGGAGTAGTTCAACAGCTGGGCTTGGCAGGATGGGAAAAGATTAATGTCCTTTGAGCGGAACAAGATTTATCTCAGGACTTGTTGAATTTTTTAAATTCTTTTCTGTCAACGCCGTTGTGGTTGATTACCAAGCAGTTATATTATAATTTGTTTTCATATTAGATACGTCAAAAATCAATAAACGTAGACCATCGAAATATAATATCTAAGACACTCGTATCTCCTTAACACGTTATAATACGTTAACACAATTCTCATACAATTCGCTTGGCTAAATTTCAACAAATAACTTCCTTCGCGATGTTTATTATTCAAATATGTCAACAATACAATGATACTCATTCCAGTCATCGACATTTCTTATTGTTACTTACCTATAGTTTATTTGTAAAGGTAGTAAGTATGAAAATTAGATGACTCCAAAACATTGAGGCAAACGTACGAGTAACTTGCTTAATAGCACGGATACAGTCTGTTATAATCCGATACAAATGTTCAACTGTAATAAATAAGTATGAAAGACGTTACTGCCATCATCGCCAATGATTGTCGTTGCGAGAAACATAATGTGGTATCGAGTAAAGGGAAGTTGCGAAACAAAATGAGCCGTGGTGGGCGGGAGACCAACAAATCTAATCTAGTACTCACGCATTGTATTGTAACACACGTGTTGTGTTATTATGACTTACATGTTGCCCGCCTCCGGCTTCGCGCGCATGCAAATTTTTTTGTGCATATTTTGTATACAAAACCTTCCTCATTGATCGCTCTTATAATAAAACCTTTTTAATCAGTTCAGAAGAATCGGTTTAGAAGAAGTTAGCGGAGTTGATAAATAGTTTAAAGCAAGTTATTTTTTTATATTGTTTTATGTTAAGGTCGGGGCAGACATCGCCTACCTATATCACAAGTAATTTTTAAAATCTAAAATATACTTTACTTAGTCATACTAGATTCATTGGATCAAATCTCGAGAAAAATTTCTAGATTTGGTCAAGAACAAAATTTGTTAGATTTGATGTGATGCCCATTAATAAAAATTAAATAGGTGTTAATACAGGTAGTATAATTTTACCACAACTACAGTGATTAGATTCATAAAAGTCAAAACGTAGATCAGCGACTTTAGTTATGGCTTGTCGTTATACATTTACATGTCCCAGATAAATACTTAGTGTAGAAAACCAATATTTACGTGCTCTCTACATATTCAGATCAGTAACTGCCAATAAACGAGTTGTGGTGAAACGAACGATATTTATTGGAGAAGAATTTAAAATACAACATATTCTATCAATGCATTCGACGTATAAGTTGCAACACTGATTAATTAATTACTTACCATTTCCTATGTGATTAACGGCGGCGAAACGTCTTCCGCAGTTACATTTTATGTTATATTTATTGAAGAAATGAAACGATACGCTGCGAACACTAATCTTTAGACTATAATTATAATATACAAACCCGACACTGACTTCTAAAGATGTTGAGGTTCAAAATTATTTCTTTCAATATTTTCTATATTGAAAGAAATAATTTTTAATTAAGATGATTTTTTTTCTATTTCTGCAGCTTATTGAATGCACGTGGATTCTGTTTGATTGATTACCTTCGAATAGTGAACTACTACTATTGCGATACAACTAAATAATAGTGTTGATGTAACTAAAATTAATAGCAATCAAAAAGGATGTTCATTTTCATGATTTGAAAAAAACAGACATAACAGTAAATTATCTGATCGTTCATAAAAAAGACACGCTGATGAGAAATTTACAAAGAAAAATACAAGAGGAAATCTTGTTACTCTAACAAGTAGGTAAGTGAAAGACACTACTTCACAATAAGAAAAAGACACATTTCTAATACGAGAGAAAGAAAGGATGCTTTTACTAGAGAAATAACGCATTTGTATACAAATAGCTTAGCTTATCTATGTATTAGGTGTTGTATGCTATAGATACGAGTGAGGTGTGTTAGGCTAGCTTAGCCAGAATTCAAGGTTGTTTTGGTACCTAATGGTTTATTCATAAAAAAACTGATAATATTTAAAAGGCACAATTATACAAACGCAGAAGGAACGGCACACATATATAAGCTATTTATGGTCCAGCTAAAAATACTTGGGATCCAACGTGGTGAGGCCGACGACGATGCACTTTTTATGCATCTCGCTAAATATTTACGACGGTGAGACGGCAGTCCGCATACCTTTCTTTTCACTTTGTTAATTCTTACGACTTGAACGTTGAAGGCATAGAAAGTTGAATGCTTTGGAGACTACAATAAGTTGTTCTTCTTTACAACATAGGTATTTATAAGAAAATATCAAGTATCTATATAAATAAATATTAACATTTTGTGGGATATAACAGCATCGATCTTAATGTAAAAGAATTAAACATTCAAAATTAAGAACCGACCAAACACTACATTACAATTCAGATTCAGATGTTACCATATTAATTTTTGAAAATGTCAATTATATATTTAGCAATTCCGGCAAAAAAATTTTGCAAAATAACTTACTCCACAGTCCCCTGGTAAACATTTCAATTATTAGTATCTACATCAAATTATCTATCAGTTCAATTACAAAGCTCAATTTATTACTCCACCGGACAATCGTAAATAAACTTCCATATAGGTGCATAACTAAATTTGGAAAGGTATGAGCAATTCTACACATTTTTGTTAAAAGTATAGGCGAAGGTCGATGATAAGATTATTGTCAGAATCAAGCATCCAAATAAAAAAAAAGTAGTTTAATAATAAATATTATCGCCGTGGATAATCGGAATTGTTGATTTATGTTGGTAAACCACCTATTGGATTCATTATGTTTGATTTTAGCTTGTGAAATCGTCCATGACAGCGAGTTGTGAAAATGCTTTAATATTTATTATATTATAAGCAACAATTATGTTCGTGTAGCCAAGATTCAGCTGTAAGACTGTCTCAAACTTTCGTACATCGACGAATTCATCGTCCCTTTTTTAGCCTCGAGATATTTATTAGCCTGTTCAAGAACTATAATTAGACAAGTTTAGGGACTGTGAATGAATAAAGCAATCTACAGTTTTTTGGAAATGTCAAGAGAGGCTGAAATGTACTGAAAGTGATAAAAGGTAAACCCTAAGTCTCAAGGACACCAAGCGGACTATCTTAAGAATCAGAGAATAGTTCAGAAGTAACCCATCTCTGTTCTGTGCTACAGTTTCAAAAACTCCAATAAAAGGTAGACTATGTTCGTAATGAATAAGGGATTCACAAAGGCGAATGACATTGACGATTTGACCTTCACAGATATGACCTTTAGAATGTTCATATATATCAAACTAATTCCGTACGAAAAACACAAACGTAGTCCACACAATGATATTATAATATAAAACGAGGTAGATATGAGACTAGTGCCCTGGAACGGAGGCGTTCAAATTAAGACAATTGTTGTAATTTGATTTAGTCGCTTAATAACAGCGAGTGAAAGAACACGTGTGCTACTCTGTGTCATAATTATTAAAATATTGTCTAAAATGCCGAGTTGTGTATTCCGAAAGTGTAAAAACTATGGTTTAAAAGTAAAAAAGGATAAATGAGTTACATACCACACGTAAGTACATAAAAATCACATAAATTTTATACAACATTGGGCGATCCAGTGCAATAGGGACAGATAGCGTGCGTCATAGATTAACAGTCAGAAGCGAAACCGTAGGCACAATTTACCGCGCTGTGTAACTACACTCTGGTGCAATGAAATCGCACATGTAAACATTTTTTTGAAAAATATGGTGTTATTTTTTTTTTATTTAAAAAGTCACATATTTTTTACAATAGGATGAAAGGTTATTTCAATACCTATTCAATGATACCATATAAGCGGTGATAAGTTTACTTTACTGCCGAAAAGGAAAGCAAAAACAACAAACCCCAAAATTGCTTACTTAGCGCACTGCAGTTTGCGATAGCAATTGCAGGTATAAAAAGGCCTGTTTTGATTAAAACGTCATCATTTGCATTTCAACGCTCTACGTGAAAGGACGCCTAGTGACTACAGTTGCAACATTCTGAAGAAAATGGATACTACTCCGGAAAAAGCCGCTCAAGTCGTTGCTCTAATTGAAGCAGGCCAGAACCAGAGTGCAGTAGCTAGACAGCTGAATATCAGCCGATATTCAGTTCGTCGTGTATACCAGCGGTATCGGGAGACTGGTGGCTATGAACGGCGACGAGGATCTGGTCGCGCCAGAGCTACAACTCAACGGGACAACCGATTTCTCGTAACGACGTCATTGCGAAATCGACGACTGACTGCCGTTGATCTTGCACAACACCTTCAAGAGGTACGTGAAGTGGAAGTCAGCCGGTGGACAGTTAGAAGAAGACTTGCCGAAGGTGGCCTGACTGCGCGTAGGTCAGTAAATGCTCCTAATCTAACACCAGCTCACCGCCGCGACCGTCTTCAATTTGCACAAGAACATGTGCACTGGACACTCGACCAATGGAGAGCAGTCCTGTTCTCAGATGAGTCCAGGATGTGTCTTCACGGCAATGATGGTCGAGGAAGGGTCTATAGAAGGCCTACAGAGAGATTCTCCCAGTGTTGCATCACAGAACGTGTGGCATACGGCGGTGGTTCGTGTATGTTCTGGGGAGGCATTTCACTCGAAGCGAAAACGGAGCTTGTCTTCATCACGGGGGCCAATATCAGGCGACAAACAAGAGGATTGACATCTCAGCGGTACATTGAGGAAGTTCTCCAGGAACATGTCGTACCATTTAGCGGTTTTGTTGGAGAGAACTTTCTCTTTATGCATGACAATGCAAGACCCCATACAGCTGCTATAGTACAACAATACTTGCAAGAGGTAAATATCCCCGTGATGGAGTGGCCAGCTCGAAGCCCGGACCTTAATCCGATCGAGCACTTATGGGACGAGTTAAAAAGAAAAATAAGAGGCAGAAATATTGCTCCAGCCAATCTTCTGGAGCTACAAAATGCGCTAAAGGAGGAATGGGAAGCCATAGCACAAGACTTTGTCAAACACTTAATAGAGTCTATGGAAAACCGGTGTCAAGCGGTTATTCGGGCAAGAGGGGGTAACACTTCTTATTAATAAATGTTTTTTCACTACATTTTGTGATTTTTTTTAATAATCCCCAATTTTCGAACTTTTTAGTTAAGCAAAAATCCTCTGATAAAAATGTATTTGTTGTTTTTGCTTCTCTTTTCGGCAGTAAGGTAAGCTTATTACCGCTTATATGGTATCATTGAATAGGTATTGAAATAGCCTTTCATCCCACTTAAAATATATATATATGTCTTTTCAAATAAAAAAAATAAACAATACTTTTCAAAAAATCTTTACATGTGCGATTTCATTGCACCAGAGTGTATAAACTGGTGATGGGGGATTTCAATTCGAATTATATGAAATACTATTCCATTATATAAATATTATATTATATTATATTATATTATATTATATTATATTATATTATATTATATTATATTATATTATATTATATTATATTATATTATATTATATTATATTATATTATATTATAATTCTAATATAATATATATAATAATATATAAATAATAATAAAAGTTGGCAAATAAGTTGTTTTATTTAATGCCACCCCAATTATGTCGTTTATAGAGTCTGTGCGGAAAGATAATGGACGCGGCGTATAAGGGAACTACCATAATGACTTTATTATTTTTACTATATAAATAATTTTACCAATAAGTTTTAGAGTAGTAAAAAATTTAACTAATTTATAAAGGTATCAAGATGTTTACAGTCGAACTATAATAACGTAACAGAGTTTTCAAAATAACAAATACGATAATTAATCACAGTGGCGCCCTCAATTATTACGTCCATTCTCTTTCCGCACAGACTCTAATATCAATGATGTGACGCTTCTGTTTGCATCGCATCGCATCATCGCTCAGCTTTGTTTGGCTAGCGTACTTCAAACGCAACTCTTTACAGACAGCTATCTCTTTCCGTATCATACGTTCTGTGTCATCTGTCACACTTACTAATATATCTCACGTAATAAGTATATAGCAGTATACAGATAAGTAGGTATGTACAAAGCGGAACATTTTTTTAAGACGTGCGATATGGAGATGGGTTATCTTTACTTAAAAAATCATTGAGTCCACACCTCAACGCAGTCACTGAGATACTGTAGCTCCATATAATTAGAGTTCCGAGGCGGCGGAAATAATTCAACAGGCCTGATAAATGTGGTTTTTTGTACTTTTCATTAAAACAACATTAAAAAAAAAATAAAAAAATCAATACATTTTTTTTAAATATTATTGACTTATTATTCGGTGTAAGAATCATTTGCGCGCAATAAACCGTTTTCGCAACAATTTTCAATATAAGTCAAATTCTTCTTATGTTCTAACTTTTATTATGGGGTTTCTACTACTTTGATGCAATTTATAATCAATACAATTTGTTCTTCACATGTTTAAGTATAACATATATTTTTTTCAAACCAATTGTATTGGCAGTTTCTTCTAACATATTTTTAAAAAAATGCAAATTTTTAGGTTTGGCGTGTGTTTACACCTTAAGAAGACGAAGGTTAGCACAGACCTCTCCCCTGTGTATGTGTTAAGAGCACACTTAAAAAAAAAGAACAGAATTAAACCCCTTTTAATTCTGTTTAAAATTAATTAAAAGGGGGTTTACGGTTTTTGAACTGCCTCTATAACATCATTTTTAATGCGATGTGTAATGGATTCGCTAAATTGGCGCTTATAGATTTGAAATGCTTCTAAGAGTCTGACCCAGAAATCTTGTATTCGACACGGCATATATTTCTTTGCGCAGACATTTTAAGATTTACAGACGGTCGTTCGTGATCGTGGACTTAATTATTGCGAAGATTGGAAATCGTCTAACGCTTGAATACTTAAAGCTAAAAAACCAATGCAAAAGTCACCTTAACTTCATATCAATTTTTTTACATATCTTTCTGCAAGTATTATAAGTACCTACCTATATTTTGTGGAATAATAAAAAACAATATCAATCTAATTTAAAACTTAAAATTTTTTAATAAGCTAACGAGTACAATATAATACTTAGAAAAACCAGTTCTTTTTTCTATTAAAGTACACTAGTGTCAAACTCTGATTGCATTTATTTTGGCAATATTAATTTATTAGTTATTGAGGTACATGATATAGACCGGACAGAGAGTAGCAGTTCAAATTGTTAATTTTAAATTCAGTAAAGGTTAATTCAATAACTTCTGTAATTCTTATAATAGAGATATTCTATTTCTAATCGTGTCCATTTCATCGGCTTTATCGATTTTCTATTATTTAACTGCCGAATGGTTTATTTCTGAACGTGAGATCATTAATGCAATCCCGTTGGCTATTCCATTGAGCACGCGGCCTTACCGCAATGGTCGCGCATTCCTCGCTAACACGGAATTCTGCGTGTACGCATGACATTCTTACTATGGCCACGGCTATTTATCTAACAGTCGATAGCACACTCTCAATAAAACTACACGATAGTGACTCTTATTAATTGGGCCCAAGGCGTCTTAGGTATCCTCACACGTCCTTCTATGGACCCTTGATAAGATAAGCATAATATTAAATGGCTTTTAACTTTGCAATGTGTAAGTGGTTATACTTTTAACTAGCACCAACCACAAAGTGCAGTAAGAAAAAATGCAAACTTTTGAAAATAATGCAGTGAATATTAACTTTCTCAAAGTTTCTTTAAAGGACCTCGCAGACGACGGCCATTTCATGCGCAATAATAAAATTTTCTACACTATTACGCAAGTAATTGATAAAAATTTGTTAATCTACCGGCCGATAGAACAGACCGTAGCTTTTTGTTTTATTTACTGCGAATAAAATAAAAAAATACAATCTAATTCCTTCTATTTCCAACAGGACTTGCAACAGATTCTCTACGTTTCCTACGTGCAACTCCACTTGCGCTTCATGGACTGAATTTCTTTTGCGCAGATAATGGACTGAGGCAGACATTAATGTGCGACAGACGTCCGACGTCTGCGTCTGCCTTAGTCAGCTTAGTCTTATCTATACTTAAAAAAATGGTTTGTCCTGACTGACTATAAACGCACAACCAAAACTACTTAGTAGGTAGGATTGGCCGTCACGTCGGCTTGCTTACGAATTTCATCATAAAATAAAATAATCACAGTGAATTTTATTTCGTCTTTGTGACAAATGAATTCTTACATAGAAAATAATGTACGGTTTATCCAGCTTTTGCATTCGCCAAGATCTCGATATCGTGTTAACATAATCGTATCGTCTTTTAAAATCTAAGATGCAGAGCCTGGCACATATACGCAAAATCGCCAATTTATGTGTCTTTTATAAGGTGTACTTTTCGGAGAGTGTGCTCAGGAGCTGCATGAGCTAATACCCCCTTCCCCTTTCTTCCATCGGACATACAGACGTACGGCTGGCTACCATCCTCATCTTGTCGAAATCCCTCCTTTACGGACCAAGCGCTTTGAAACATCCTTTATAATGCGCACTGCAAGGGTTTGGAACTCCCTGCCGGCGTCTGTATTTCCGAGCACATATAACCCTAATCTTTTCAAGGTTCGAGTGAATAGGCATCTTCTGGGTGAGCTCGCTCCATCTTAGGCCTCATCCTTGCCACATGGCTGGTTGTTGGCCAAGAGCTAACCCATCTCTTATAAAAAAAAAAAAAAAAAACACAGGATACGTGTCACATGCCGAACAAAAATAGCAGTAGTCTTGTCACCCATGTTTTAAATTCTATTTACAACAAGACTGTAACAATTTTATACACATTCCACTTTGACTTAACGAAACCAGAGCAATAAAAATTAGCCTTCAAGCCTACTAGACACATTCGATATATTATCATCGCTCGGTTAGCCGTTGTTGTCCCACAGTAATAAGGCAAAACAAAATTAATCTTAATTTTAATGTTGCAATAAATTTCTCCAGATATCCCATCGACACATTACAAAACGCAATGTTTATCTTGTGCCCTTTAAAATAGCGGGATCAGAAACACCTATTAAATGGTTTAATGTTATTGTATGTTAATGCAACAATTATTGTTAGTTGCCGCTTTCGAGTAAAATACGAATCGGTCATCCAAATCTCGAGTCGTGATTTCTTGGAAGTCTACAAACAAACTGTATGATCTTTTTCAGATTAATATTTTAAGATGCACCTACATATTTCCTTTCATTAAAATCTAAAAAAGCTACAATAAAACTCCATGCACGGTAGACGCACGAAGAACTGCTACTGCCATTTTTTAAGAAATAGCGAGAACTTATTCAAGGTCCTATTACTTTTTTGTCTCCTTGCAAGTAAACAAGAGAACCGCCGCTGTCCCCCTTACTTACTGCACTTAACGAACAACACCAACAGCTAAGCTACAGTTAATACATCTTCAGAGTCCACGTGCTTTCCTGAACCGTAGAGCCCATTCCATTCCATTCCATCCAACGCCAATATTCCGTTAGTTGCATCAGTCGGCAACACGTCCGCGGGGGATAATTTCCATCACAGTATATGGGTAGGTAGATCAAACGGTATTTTTGTATTATATTATGGGTATAAAACATTATTAGATAGTAGCAACAGTGACTTGTACATCCCAAACTGTATATATTTGTAGGGAGTATTACAATAAAGAAAAAATAATAAAAGACTAAATTTAGAAAATGGACTAAAACAGCCGGAATAAACCTAACGTGTACACGGGGAATTGCAGAACTAGTTACTCCCTTATTTTGTTTCATTTTACAAAAGTACGTTATGTAAGTCTTAGTAGACCTTAATTAATTTTAATAAGGATCATTTGTTTACTCTGGAAAGATATACCGAACTTACTGACAAAAGTCACTTGTGCTTCTATAGTAAATAATAAAAAGAGCATTAAGGTTAAAGTCTATACACTAGCTTTAAACAATTAAATATACTCGTGCCAGAAATATGTTTTTTTTTTATGTACTGATATGTCGGCAGACAGGCTGAAGTTGCGACAGACAAAAGATAAGGGAAACAGACTTATCGAAATACGACAGCACACGCGCTGCTTTTTCGCGGTGATCTGCAAGGGAATAGTGACTGCCGCCAGACGAGCGGCCCAGTCTCTCAAAGCAGGTTAAAATTACTTTTTAAAAATCAGTTAAAAATTATACAAAAATAAGTAAAATAGAGATGAACACGCTGTAGTAGCGACATCAAGAATTTGTATCAAGGCCGAGTGAAGCGAGTTGTTTTTAGTTTTAAATTCGTTTATTTTGTAAAACATGTAAACTTTCGAAATAAAAACTCGCTTTGACGTTATCGATAGCATAATTTTGCAACATTATCATCTTGAATGCAGTTATTGCATATTTTTTAATGCGTCATTAATGATCTATTTCATATATTTTATCGTTGACGGTCTATAAATTAAATTATTGCCTAAGTAATTATCTTAAATTATGAATTTGGTAGTTGCAGAATACTTGAGAATACCCAATAGATCAAAACAATGTTAAAAAAAAAACCATTTCAAAATACTATAAATTAAATCTATCAAACGGTCATATTGCATTTAATTTTGATACTGTTGAAATGCCACCTAAGTGTTGAGTTAAATACATTTCCATAAATTAGCAATGCTACGCCTGATCAGTGATCTTATACACTTATTTTAAAGCATCTTACCACATGACGGATAGCGTGGGTGTTATCAAATGTGCAACAGTGAAAAATGAAATGAAGTTTTTCCTTGAAAGCCTCTGATGCATGGGATAAATAAGCTGATTTGATACGCATAGTTCTCTTTGTATGGCTTCAAACATACCTATATTCCAATAATCCTTGGAATTTGCGCAATCGTTATTTGCGACTAAAACAAGAAATAATATCGGAATGCACCTAGAACACATTGCTAAACTACGAATACAGAGAAATCAGGCAGATTAGCCATGAAAACAATCAGAACTAATCAGGTTTTCATGGAAAAAGACACTTCTAAGAGTAATTGGGCACACTGCTCTCCTCTTTCATAACATATATTACTACTTTTCTCGGTTTTTCCAGCGTCCCGTGGGTCACACACTCGTATCACATTCAATGGTACAAAGGTTACTTTTAACACAGAATTTTTAGATCATCTTTAGGTTATTCGAATTTTGCCAGGTTCTGAAGAAAATTTTGCTCAATTTAAAAAAGATCCAAAACACAACTATGTATTTAAGTGTTAGGACTTAACTACAGCTTAATGTTAGGACTAATTATTTAACAAAATTCACAAAAAGAAAATAATTTTATTCGTTCGATATTATGAATCACTACATAGTATAAAACAAAGTCGCTTTTTCTGTCCCTATGTCCCTTTGTATGCTTAGATCTTTAAAACTACACAACGGATTTTAATGCGGTTTTCACTAATGGGTAGAGTGGTTCTCGAGGAAGGTTTATAAGTACATAATTTACTAAGTTACGCGGGCGAAGTCGCGGGCAGCAGCTAGTAGTTAATAAACTCAATTTTTATCTACATAGACAACATTGTATAACGTGGGAACGTGTAATGTTTTAGGCATAATAGAAAGTCTATTTTGTCTATTAGTCTATTTGTAATGACGAAAATATTTACAACAGAGAGGCAACTAAAAAGTCATGGCGAAAAGCTCGAATCATTAAGCATGTCAGTTGGATCCGAACGTTAAATGCTCGAAAGTGGGTTAACAATGACAAATAGATGACATGGGATTACCTCCTACGTTTGAACTTGTAAAATAAATATCTTCTGCATAACAAAATGGAATTTACAATGTGTGCAGACTGCAATTATTTTAGATCCCAGCCTACATATACTTATATTTACATATAAAAATGTTTAGTTGTTTTGTGTACGCTTCAAAAACTCGAGAATGGGTAGACTGATTTTAATTCGGTTTTCACTTATGGAAAGAGGGATAAACGGGGATGACTTTTAATATAAAAAATGCACCCCGGGCGGAGCCCGGGTACTAGCGAGTAATCTATACTAATATTAAAAAGAGGAAAGATTTGATTGTTTGTTTGTAATGAATAGGCTCTGAAACTACTGAAACGATTTGAAAAATTCTTATTTTATAAAGTTACGCGGACGAAGTCGCGTGCAACAGCTAGTTACATACATATATTTCGATGATAAGCATGGCATGAGGACTCTCCTCTGTCCTTTGAAGGCGTCTCCTTATATCGCAAGGCGAAATAGGGACAAATTTAAATTAATTGCTTAAGAATTGAATATTTTACGGTAGAATTTTAAACTAACCAAATGGGCTTTAGATTAAACCCCGTCTAGACGTGAAATGTGTTTCATCTTTTCGTTTTAAACGCAATGCGGTTTTATCCCTTCCATTGTTACCCGTTTCATTATTAAAGTTGTATCCTACTAATGTTATAAATGCGAAAGTTTGTGAGAATGGACGTTGTTTACTCTTTCATTCAAAATCTGCTTAAAGTATTTTTATGAAACTTTAATGTAATTCAGTTTATACATCACAATCAGAAGTTTATACATTGGCTAAATAATATTCTATAAAGATTACAAAGTCGCAGGCATTAATAAATCGACTACAATACCTGTGCCATTTATTCGCCCATCTGGCTGAACTTTGCTTGGTGCTTAACAATTGAATAAGAGAGGGCCATGACTGTGCTGTTGTTGTTTACAGATGTTTCACGACCGTTCGTTTTGTTTGTTTCATTATTATTGCAATAATAGACTTTCACTTATAAATAAAGAATAAAAGTGATTATTCAAGTCAAGATGAGGTCATAGCTGGTGATGTACAAACTCTTTGCAGTTAAACACAAAGAGAATTATCGTTTGTAATAACGAGATGATTTTTCTATTGTAATACACGAATGAAGCGTCTCCCGATGCGTTTACCGAACAAACATTCGATTCACAAACAAGTAATAAACAAATTGTGTGTGAACTTATAGATATGGATTGTTGAAAACGTTCATGATTTTATTTGAAACAGAGAAAATAAATCTGCTCGATTTGTACAAAATATAAATTAATGTAAGATAGGACGATAAAATATTTTCATTTTAAATTGTAAACGTAATAAGGCCTAAATATATGTGCATTTAAGACTTTTTAAGGTAGTTCGTACTAATAAATGTTAAGGTTTTCTTTTGTGAGGATGTATGTATGAATGTTTTTTACTTTTAACGCAAAAACTTATATATTGATATTCCTGCTTCCAGGCTAATGTTCCAGGCTCCGCCAAATGCGATGGCCTGAAATCGCATGCAAATAAGAAATAAAGCAATTTTTTTTATCAGTACAACTAAGTTAAGTATTATTCTACATGACTATTCCGACAATTTTACATCTGTTTTTAGATTTCAGTTTGCTAAATTAAAAAGTAGAAGTCAACAGTATGGTCGAAATAAAAAGGCTTAAAAATTAAACTCCAAGCGCAAAAGTTTCATTTAATACGATAAAGTGATTAACTCCAGTAACAGTAGGATTTATTTGTTAAAAGTTGACGGCTTTTTGTAATTAAGCCTGTCCGAATTTCAGATGGGTGGTACCTAAAAGTAAACTTTTAGATTTGGTTACAACTTTTTTTTTGTTCGTATTTTCACGAATCCGATAATACTTTGGAATGAAAAGGTACGTACAGTTTTGATTTATGTTAACTTGCTTCATCAGTTAGAACAATAATTTTAATATCGGATCTAGAACATTTTGTAATTTCCGATTATCCCGGATAAAGAGACTAATATTACAAGTAAAGTAAAGTTAAAGTAAAACCATTTTAATATTATGATAAAATAAAATTTAAAAGGAAATTTAAAAATGAGATAGAGAATACAATTTAATGAACATAAATCAAGTTCATATTGATAAAAGGACAAAATATCAGCTAATTACAGAGATTCGTTCGATAAATAGAGATAATTCTTTGACAGCGCTGAGATAAAATGACAGATACGTTGTATCACATCTACAAATTATTATATTAAAATATATATTAGGTATAGTGTTGGTCCGCTGGTCGAAATTCGACCATAATCATTTTGAAGCTGGAAAAAGATATTTAATTCTAATGTTTGTTCATTGATGAGACTAAAACTCGTTAATATCTACGTTACTTAGAAAAGAAAATCGGCTCAATGACAAATTGGACGTATAGAATTTTAAAGTGTCTGGATTTTCTTAAGTCCTAATTGTTATAACAGACACGTTTAAAAAATTTACTCAAATGTCAGTCTGCATGTATGTAGATAAAACTTTTATAAATATTAGTTCTTGAGTAAAAAAAATAATGATAAAGTAACACAGCTTCCAGTTATTATTAAATTTAACAATGGAATCGTCTTTAATTATTATCGTGACGTTAATGAATAGTGCAAATACGATTTGTTACTCAATCAATCAACCTTTGACTGTGACATAAACTTACCTAATTGAGCATTCTTCCGCAAGCGACCGTTCGCGCATTCATTAACATTGTAGGTCATTACCATTGACTTCTTTGCATTCTTGTCATTTACGATCAGACACTTTGTCCATTAATTACTTGAGGCGATTTTGGCATTTTTTTTCGAAAATGTGAGATGTGCAGGAGATATGAGATTTGGATCGCATTGTGATCGTGACATTGAAAAATCTGACATTAAGTAGATTTTTAAAAAATTCATATTAATTTTAGTGTTCAAATAAGTTAATCTGTGCTTGATTACGTTGGATTAGTTTCAAATGGCACAATTTGCTTACTTCATAATTTTTTGCTCGTTGAATTATTTTTACTTAAGACTACTAAGAACGTAGTACTTACAGACAGTACTTACTACAGAAACCCAGTTTTCTTGCATAAACCACCCCACTTCCCCCACCTGAGTTTGGGCTCGATCACCTACCTCCTTCAACGCCCCATATAATTAATGGATGCGCACTAATTGTGGCAGGCAGAATATTTTTTTAAACTTAGTCTTTGTAAGACCGAAGACTATGTAAAACATTTGACCGCTGCAACTTAAATCTGTGACTATGTATATATTACGTTAATTGCTAAATTAAAACCCCGAATTAAATTATCTACAATAAATTACGCAGGTAATAAAAGTCAAATCTTTAACAACGTATCTTTTTTACGTGGTGTATTGACGGATGTGTCCAAAGTGTGTAGTAGGTACGAGTAGAACATTTCTGAGTTTGTATTTACGTTATTTGGTGATTATTCTATACTTTTTTGTTGAGATACGGTAGTTAGTAATCACAATGAATAAATGGAATAGCAATTTGACACATCCCATACAAAATGTGTGAAGTGGAACGGATGACTTGTGCGTCATCTCCGGAGTATTAGGTACTTTGCCCTGTGGCATTTGTTAATGGGTGTTTATAATTAGATTTGAGATTTGTTATGCTCCATTTCTGTTATTAGTTTGGCTTTATTATATCCAAGATAGTTTGTGCATGACAAGCCTTAAGTCTCAATTGGAAAGCTTAATGAATGGCATTGTCCTTAATATAAAATTGTCAAATGAAATCTTAAGGAACATGTTGTTTTTTTTTGTCTGTTACTTAAACATAATTCATAGAATCTATTATATTATTTTTGCCAATCACTACTTGTAACCAATCAGGAAGCGTAATTATCATTTATTATCAAATAAAACCCTAAATTATAACGCTACTGCATACCATTATTTGGTATGTATGAATAGGCATCTAATAAAATAAAATGATAAGAAATATATTTTTATCAATTTGATTAACTATTTTGTTAGTCTGTCTGGAAAAAAAATTGGTATGGTAGGTTTGATTATTATTATCCAATGAGTAGGGACTTAAAGACTTTCATAATAAATTCTAGATGACAACAAATCTTCAATAAGAAACCGAAATCCATGTTGAAATTAAAAAAGACTTACCACAGCGAAGAGAACACATTAAAACTGACTTACCTGAAAAAAATAATAATAATATTAAATAAGACGTTTTGCATTCACGCAATGTTGCAAATTAAATTGCACAAGTCGCGTTGAACATCATTATGAATATGCAAAGAGACGTTCAAAGAATAAAATGAAAGGATAACAAGGCGTACAATCAAAGAGCGATGGCAGAATTCATAGCTCTCACAAAAGTGGACAAAAGACATGTTATAAAGCACCTTCAATTCTTGCAACGTAAGCGCAGCGGCACAAAGGGACAATCATGGCCCTTTAAAGCAAGTGGGCCGAACGTGGGCACTTTTAATAAATAAAAAAGTCCTACATACTAAGAAACAGTAGAGCGACTGTATTTCTTAAAATTAATATGTACTGCAGTACATATTATATTCTTGAAAGTCAATGAAGCTGTAGAAAGAGTTTAAATATGAGATACACCTTATATATTTTTTAAATTACCTTATACCACCTTATATACTTTTAGATTAAAAAACAGCGCTGATATCAGGGCTACTTGGTTTGTGATTAGCCGGAAACTGTGTGTCCTGCCACAACTCAAAATCAATCTAAATAATAAAATGATAGATATACTATGCTCCAAAGATAAGTAAGTATTCTTATTAATAAAGTTAACAGTTTTGATACGATTTTTCACGTGTACTGTGTCAATGTCTTGGATATTACTGACGCAACATCCTCTGCACCCACGAGACTGTCAAAAGAGGTGATGAATTGTAACAACTATAAACAACTGTTTTCGTAAATTTTCACATTCACAATGCGTGACTTTTTCTATGAATGAATAATTTATTTTATTCAAACTTATAAGAATAACACATGGCGGAGAATTGTAATGTTAACTTCTAGAGGATTTTGACTGTAGGAAATTGATTTAATGTTATAGTTTTTTTTAATACAATTTACAGATACTTACGAAACAACTTTAGAAAAAACTTTCTTAGTTACAAACTTGCTTTTATGAGTGAGTAGATAATAAGATCCATAAAAAGAGGTGTAGTATCTATTCGTCCAACATGGCTTGTATAATTGGCGATCTTATATGATTTATTACTCTCATAAACACATAAATTTCTTTGAAATTGTTATTGTATGTGTGAGATAGTCGCGGAAAACTGGACACCATCTTTAAATTTTGTAAATTTTTGAAGATCATCTGAACAAGATTATTAAAGACACTTTAAAGAATAACCATTATTATTATACTGATATAAAACAGTAATACCAGACAAGTAAAACATGATGTACAAGATAACACCGATTTAAATTTCAATAGACAAAGAAGCGACAAGAACAAATACACTACATCTATCGGCGATGAGTGTACATTATTAGATATGGCATATTTAGATCGTACATCGTTCTTGGTGTTATTTATCTTAAGCCCCTTTAGAACGCGAGGCAGCAGGTGCATACGCGTTTAAAATTACACCTGACTACATTCCAACTATTAATAACATACTTATTTAGACTTTTTGCCTTGAAAATAAAACTGAGGAATTTTAAAAATACAACAAACTACTTGAAAAGAAATTTCAAACAATATTTATTGCTAAAGAAAAAATAATTGTCTGTACTGTTTTAAGTATCGATCGACTTTATTATGATTACCAAGTGAGAAGAATTTCACATGGACTGATTTGACCAGGTTTTCTTTCCTGATAAACCATGCAAAAAGACTAAGAGTTGTGCTACGGAGAGAAATTTAATTCACTTTATGAGGGAGACATGTCCAACAGTGCATCCAACGACTAAGTCCGTTATTCATGCTGAAATAGCTAGGACTTGCATAATATATATATGTCATATTAAAATATTAAAGTAAATCACGGAGAATCATATCTTTTGATAGGTCAATTTCAGAGCAAGTAATATCCGTAGCCCTCGGACATAAAAGAAATTGATCTCCATCTGCATAGATTTTCTAATAAGAACGTGAATCTTATTTTTGCAAAGTTTAAGTGCAAGTTAAAGTATAGACTACAAAATTAAATGAATAAAAAAATTTATGTGTTTACAGATGACTTGCCAATTGAAAGAAATAATAAGTAAATAGAGAAAGTAGATAGTCACTATGAAGAGTAACTTACACGTGTATGTGATAAAAATTTAAAGTTCAATATTCTTGTAGCAACAAATTGGTTAAAATCTAATATTACGTTCAAACTCAACGGAGACAATAAGTGATTCTATTAGCATTATTTCTCTATAGTGACATCAACGATACAATCAAATAAGACGACAACCATTGCCGTCTCTAAAGAATTCATTCGAGACATCGGCGTAACGGACTCGTCCATGTATATAGAAAGGTCCAACAAAACGTTAACTCAGATTCGCCTCATAATGTTGGTATAAAAACTGGTAGAAAGTGGCCGAGGAGTCATCGCCACTTGGTATTGGGCCAAACGCTGCAAGGTCATTGGCTATTTGATAATAACTTGGATCGGAGCATTATGAAGTAATAGTTTGTTTGTTTATATTTTTTTCTATTGGGGTCAGTGGCACGGTCCATTACACTTTTTGCGTGTTAACATGCAATCCTATTAGGACGTAGTATGCGAGTGACCATACTTGTAAAACGGGTGTGTTTATTTTTACTTTAATAGGGATTTCTGTGAACTTCAAATGACCTCAATAAATATATGATTGTTAAAAATATATGCTTTAAAATCATTTCATATCAAATTTATTTCATATTGGCTATAACAAATAAACGATTAAAGTAGGATTAAAGAAAGAAATGTCTGCATCTGATTGTATGCAACTTTTGTCATTTACTAGAGAATGTCTTCCACAAGATTTATATTTGCAGGCCTGCAAATTTATATATTTAAATTATGGGTTCTTCTAATGTATCAACTATAATATTTCATCAAAATCCATAACGTTGTTTTTGTGTTAAAGAGTTCTTAAGCATCCAAACTTATCCACCTCGATTTATGTAACTCAACAATCCGTTCGGTCCTTGGTTATGCTATTTCATAATTTTGAGAGATTATTGCGAACCATGAGGCGACACATTGATTAGCTAATATATATACTTAATATAAACTTAAGTGTTATTGCAATTCCGTGGTTTTAGCATTGCAATGTAAGCACTTATTGCATTTAATTTTAATGCAATGCGTCAGTAATTACGCTTTTGTCACAAAAGCTTCGAGATCGTGAATTTTGTAATCGTCTAGTTAGGTCAATGTGAACTTTAATAATATTAATGGTGATTCCAGACTTTCTAGTTATTTTTAAATGACATGTTCAAGTGTTTAAAATTGGAAGTTTGTAATATTATATAATATAATGAAAAATAGTACAGACGGGACCGTTATACCACCCTCATAATGTCTCCCCCATCTTGTCTCAATGAAGCATTCGAATCGTCGCTTAGAGGTAATTTTATAAACGAAGTACCTGCATGTAAAAATAAACAAGGTTACAAACACGGTGTTCGTTACAAATTCCAATTGGTTTTTCAACGATTTGCCACAGACCGTGATCTCGAGGTCGAGCAAACATGTGACTTACGCCGCAAATTATACAGCTTCTTTACAAATTGCCTCGTGTTAGGAATCATTTTAAATAATTATAATGCTTTTAGTGAATGACTCTCATTTCCAAGTATTATAACTAACGCGTGCCTTTGAAACTTGAAATTCTAAGATGAAAGGAAATGATGAAATGAATGAATCTAGCGACCCGTCCCAGCTTTGCAGATAGTACACAAACCTTAACGCTATTTCCTTAGACGAAAACGGTGTCAAAATCCGTTGGCTGGTTTAGAAGTGAACGAAGAACCAACTTTTAGATCAGCTTTTAACCAATCAGTTATTTAGATTAGCTATCACAGCTCTGAAATCACCAATAGATTGCGTTAGTGAGCCGCTCACAACAGTTTCTAGCGATAGATTTTAAGAAAGTAAAATAGAAATTGGTACTTAATTGGTACATTTTCAATATACACAACATCAGTCTTTTCAATATTCAGAACTTATTAGATTTTACATGTTGTTTGACTACACGAAGCAACTCTCCAACTTTTGGTTTTGCCACAAAGTAAAGAAAATGCAACCGAAAAGCGTTTGACGCTTGTATTTTGCAGAGCCACTCTCATTCATGGATATTTCATTCAGACTGGGAACGTCGTTCATTCTGATTGCAATCACAAACTCACACAATCACAAACTTTGTTGAGCTAAGTCTCATAACTTATTATGCACTGTTTGAATACATTAAGCAATACTCGCTTACACATCTCTGTGGCGATTTTCAATAAGAAGGTGGTTTAGGTAAAGTTAATGTACACATCTTCGTTGATCTTTATCAACTTAAAAAAAGTATAATATATTTACTCTTTTTCCAATTGCATTACGAAACACTTTCACGTTTTATGTAACCGCGCACCTCTTAGTGCGCTCATCCGTCATACAGTTGTCTTATCTCGATACAAACATGAAAGTATGTACATATGCATCTTTGCTCGTCTTTATGGAGGACAGACAGATAAGAAGCACTTCGTCGTACCGAGGACTCGGTTTATATTTTTATGAATAGGTAATTTATTTTTATATTTTTAGCAGATTATTACCGCGTCTTTGTGCACGTATCTATTATAATTATTTAATAGATACGACAAATTTAATAATTTATCGATTTATTCTGATGTTACCTACTGCATTGCTGTAAAGTTTAATTTTAAGAGTAACAAACATCTCCATAAAAAAAATCGCATTTATAATTTTATTAGTACCATTCATTGGGTCATTATTTTTAATATCTTATAAGCTAATCTAATAGTTCCAACCAGTTTCGTAAGCGAGTTTTAGTACAACATGGCAGTTTTAATGCTTAATTAAAATTAAAAAAATTAAATCTTATGAGACTCCGAAATATAAAATGTAGTAATTAATTTTGAATGATTAGACAATGACTTAACGTTTCGTATTTTACTATTCCACTGTAGAATTGCTGTATTTTTTTAAATTTATTATTTACTTCCTGTGCCTATCCTGTGTCCCGTACGTCTAAATGTTTATCTAGCAAGTTTCATTAAAATCAGTTAATTTATTTAAGAGTTAACATAGATACATACATACAATACCTTAGAGATTTAATATTAGTATTTTGATGTAATAGAAAATTTCTTAAACTTTTAAGCCAATTCAAAAAGATGTGGTGATTTGGGTGAGCACAAACCTTAGCATGGAGAACATTTAGCTCGCATTTATGAATAATAAAATCAGCATCAGCACATTTCCTCGTCAGTGAGACGATTTCGAGGTCTCTGCTCATGTTTTGAAACAAAGACCTCGAAATCTGCCTTCCATAATAAATTTGGCCCTAAGGTCGCCTCGTCCGCAAAACAATCGTGACATAAGGAAGAATTATGACCTTCCAAGTACACGTACACAAGTTAACAATTTTCGTCATGATTTAGTACTAAGATCTTGTTTCATTGTAAAAAGAAATTATGTCATTTATTAATTAAATTTTAGTGGCATGAAGGCGCCACTCACTACGTTCAACAGTCATAAACTAGGCAGCCCCCGACTGGCGGCTGCAATAACCAATCCCTTTTGTAACTACCGTAAAATAATAGAATTTCCACTGTTTTAATACGGTATGTTTCTAAAAGATGTCAAATCCCCACACCACCTATAGTTCCTTTTCCTTTACGCTATCATAACGACAGTAACCTACAAAAACAAAATGACTATCAGCCTGTCTGTCAAAACGTAAATAAGCGTAATATGTAAGATGTATTTGTATGAGGATTGAACATTTTGGATTAATGTTGATGAAAACATGTTTACTGTTCCACGAGACTTTAATTATGAGCATTAAGTGTACCCTTAACGGCAACCTAATTCAATGTTAAATCAGCAGACGGTAATAGGATTATTGGAGTTCGCGTTGTCATTATAGAGAAGCCATATTGTACCTAATTGCTTCTGACAGGGTCAAAGGCAATCCTGCGAAGAAAATTTTAGGCGAATTGTGCTGTTAATGTTATAAAAGCATTATTCGCGTTTTTGTTAACTCGGATCCTTTCCGATTTCATGTGTGGATTAGAAATGAATTATTTATTAGATTGCTGCAACGGAAAAGAGGTACATCGCGAAAATATTTGAGTGTCTAGCTAGAGTAGCTTTGTTAAAAGATACTTGAAGTTATGTCCATTGAAACTGAGCTGGCTTTTATTATCCACTAGTAATGTCTAACTAAAATATGAACTGTCCGTGTGGTGATAGTAAATTAAAGCACCGTCAAATAATAAGGCGTTTCAGTGCGTGTGTTTAGAATTAGAAACCTTTTCGGTGCGTGAGTTAGAAACCTTTTTCTAAGAGTAAAAAACTACTGTTATTTTATAATCACTTTTGCACATACCTTACTTATGGCCATAGTAATATGGCAAGGACAAGTTTAGAAATGGTTTATATCCTCTCCTTATCCTTACAGAGGAACGGTCTGCAGCGTATATTATGAAATCACTCCGGTGTTGCTTGTGTCCCTCTACAATTGAATGATAAGAAGGTAAGAACAAAAATAATAAATTATCGAATTGAATGTATAAAAGGCAGCTTGTAATGAAATCAAATAAATGTCTTCCCACGTGTGCACAGAAGCATAAACACGAGCTGCTGACGAATTGTAAGGTCACCGAGACATTGAAATCCATTGTTGAGCACGGTGTTTAAATTCACATAATTAATTTAGTTGGTAATAAACGCGGTCGTAAATTATTATTTGGAATGTCATTCGCTTGTCTAGTTTTGGCAGGCGATGTCTTTAGCGGCGCCATAGTAGTCAACATTTTTAGTCTTATGTTCTGTTGCTTTACCTAAAGATAGATTGGCTGTTGGTTTATTTTGATACATACTTGATACAAACAATCTATAGAACGCTTGCAAATTTTTAAATAAAAAACTATGATACATATGTAACTCTCAAATTACATATGTAAAAAAAATCCTTGATAAAATATTGGACTAAAGTGTAAACACAAAATAATAAAACACGTATAGAATGTAAAAATAATGTTTACACACATTATATGATGGAATAATAAAACTTAAATATTGGTTTCCCATGACAGTTAGGGCCTCTTTCACTATCTGTCAAGTAGGCTAACCGACCGTCATTTAAAGTCACTTGTCACCGGGAATAATTTAGCTGATATACCTTTGTTTGTACGGTAGAAGTCCCAAACATTAAAAAGAAAATAATAAATAAAAATCGCCTATCGAAGGATGCACTAAACCGAGTGCATAATTTAATAAAAAAAATTCTAAAAGTAACTAATCAACACTTTACTTGTAGTTGGTGAAAGAGGCCCTTAGTCTAACAAATTAATCTGAATTTTTGTCACGCAACCTGATCCCAATGAAAATGTAGTATGTAAAAAAATAATCAAACAGCGTTATCTTCAGATTCAATCAATTTCAAGGAGCGGTATTTCATCAAGGACTCGACGAAATGTGGTCGATTTACGATTCTAAAATACAATAATTAAAATTGATTCACGGTGATCACCCAACCATCGAACAATAAAAACCAGGCTTGCGTAAAAAAATATATAATTTTTATCACTGAATGTAGGAGGCTATTTATTGGTTTTGGTTGGCTATTGAAACCTATCTAATAAGGAGCACTTTTTGGTAAAAATACAATAACTAATTAATAAACTTTACTCTTCTCGTTTTTTAAGATAATGTGTGACGGATGATCAGGCAGACGGACGTTCAAATAAAATGGTTTCCTTAACCACAGGGAAGTCCCAGACTCTGTATCCCAGATGCGCCGTCGATAATAGAAAAATATGTTGGACTAATAAAAATTATGAGAAAAGCGATCATGCTCTGGAATCTACTTACGTTGCATAGAATATAGCTGTAAAATTCACTGCGCAATATATTTAAAAAAATTATAAACTAAAGTCAAAAATGGTCAAGAATCTTAAACACATTTCTACCTTGCAACATAACGTCGAATCTAAAGATAAACGCCGGAAAAACTCGTAAGTATAAATGATCGTGCATCTGCACATAAATTTTGTGGTTATCCGGCATTGATAAAGGTTCTTTGTTTTCATTCGGCGTGTTGAAATCTTCTCCTTGAGTGCTTGCATCGAGACACATGATACTACTACTTTACTTGTATTGTATATTCTCGTATTTACATATAAATGCGTGCTTGTCTGCATGAATTACTATAATATTACATTTGACTCGGTCGTCCATTAGAAGCTTCATTACATTTAACTGCAATCGACAACATTACTTCGAAGTCATAGCCTTGCAGACTAAAGGAGACAGTTTTGCATAATTATGTCAAAGTATATAATTAGTTGGAGGTTTAGAATATATCAACAGTTTCTATTCAATTGGACTTATCTTACTTCATTGTAATCAATTTTTTCTCAAGCCTTTTTCACACTCAAATCAACAACCTCTGTTGTTTCAACGCACTAAATGGTATTTGCAAGATTTGCTGGTAAAAAAGATCAACGAATTTTAAAATTTGGTTATCTAAACCGACACTCAATTTCTAAGAGATATTGAAACATCAAATCAAAATACTTTGAAGCCAACATGGTGACACATAAGAATGCGCGTGAACCTTCCCACACACGTGTAACCAAAACCGTTGTAAAGTCGGACATTGAGGTCTCAGTGTTAGCGGGTTTTACAATTGTGGGTTTTAGTGTATAAATTATAGATTTGACAAAGGTAAATAAATTAGTGAAATTGTACATGTGAGATACGGGTGTGGTCTAAAAATTCCCAAGATAAAGTTCCATTTACAAAGTCGCAGGAACGCAGTAAGTACAGTCTTACAATCAACTTGCTTCGAGTCATAAAAAGCGGGATAAAATTCCGAAGACAACTAATGACCGGAAATAATTACGACCTAAGAAGAATTTACTGCAAAAAATTATAAAATAACTCGTTTAGCAACGTAATAGTTCTCTCTGATTTTGCGATCAAACTTTTACTTAATTTGTGTACTTGTACGTAATTTTATTTTTTACTCGAATTGTATCTTGAAACTCGAATTGACTAACTACTTCGAACCATTAACAGCTTCATGGCTTCTTGCTTTCCCTTTATTCTTTCAGGGTAGCAAGCGCACTCTCTCGGCGTTTCTTGATGGTAGGCGACTGTAGCCACCTTCCATCAAGTGTCCACCATCAGTGCCTGCCATATAATCCAAATATAAAATAATATAATCCTTAAGTATATATACTAAAGCCATTATCATTATCATTGTAAATAACGCTGATAATACCACCCTACATTTAATAACCACCGTGAAACGTATCAATTCAATAGCCACCACAAAATACAATCATTAATGCAGAAATCGAATTTACTATGTTCATTTTAGAGTCCAAATTGGTAAACACGAATGTCAGTGATAGTACGGTTTTTATAGGTTGTGATTGTACGGAGCAGGCGCCGTGTGGGCGAATATACCATCTGTCGTGACACCGTTGAGAAATTACTACTTAACTAGTGTTGAGTTACACTTCAGTTTAAGAGAACATGTGAGACTCATTTCTCGCTGCGAATCATCCTATTTAGGCTAACTCTGAAAAAAAGTCTATACTTGGCGGAACGAATATGAATATTTTTAAACAAGGTGTAATTAGATATTTAAATTTTCAACTTATATTAAAATAATAAGTTGGATTAAAAAGTTATTATGAAGAGGCAGTGGCGACTAAAGCAGTGATTCTCGATAAATGTGAAACAGTTATTACAACTTATCTAACCAGTGATGACGACGAAGTGTCGTAAACAGAAATACATAAGTAGTATAAATTCAGGTTATTTATAACCACTATAATTGTATGCTGTAATGTTTTATTTAACTATCCAGACAGGGTTTAAGGGCGTGTATTAGCGCTTTAGGTAGATACCTAGTTATTTATGAATAATAAATAACCAAGCAAATGCAATAAATACGAAGGAAACTCTGTCTAGGTTTTCTCAGGAAACTTCTTTGCCTTTGGCAACAATCAAAATCACAAATTAAAAGATAAAATCGGCAACGCAAAATGTACTACGATGTAAGTAGTTGGACAATACAAAAAGCAAAAAGGGACTTATCTGAAAAACAAGTCTTATGTGCAATGTGAAAACGTTGATTTTGATTTTGATATTTGAAATAACTTATCGATTAAATTAAACCATACATTGCGCATAGTACTTATACATAGCTATGTTTATAATTCACTTACAAAGTGATAAACAGTTGCATAAGGGAAATATTGAATAAAAGCAGTACTGAGTGAAGCCAAACGAATGTTATATTATCCAAGCCACAAACGTAATTAAAGACAAAAATAAATTGCCTAGTTTCACATACGAGTAAATAGATAACATACAGAGAATGCCTGGTCACACAATGTGGCTACTTTGTTTAAATTTTTAACGACATGACATAACTATTACCACTTACAATCAGTTCAAGACCGATGTTTACATAATCCCTAATGAAAATGACGCCCGGTAGTTACCTGTCTTATTAAGCAATTGCCATATATATCAAATGAAGTGAATAAAAAGGTTTCTAACGACTGCACTTAACATATCGCCGTATGTTCAGGGCCACGCGATGGGTTGGCGCTCCCTTCCCATTTTTTAACTTATACATTAGGCACGTGAATAACGAATACAGAATGGAATCCACATTACTTACTTGTAACAAATTTTAACATGAAATTAAAATTAAGTAACTAGTGCCGCGAAAAGATATTCGTAAACATAATGATAGTAGAAATACAATAGCAATTGACAATGCACACGAAGCAACGAAAAACCATTTAAATATTTATAGTTTGGTTAGTTTTTGTAATGGAAAATCTCAAAGTTCACACAAATAAAAGAAGTACTTCACCAGACGATAACTGTTTAATTTCGTTCACTGCTTTACGAAACATTGTTTTGTGTAATAAAAATTTTAAGGGTTTAGGGTGAAAATGTTAAGATTAAAATACTCCAGACGTTTTAATGAAATTCCAATTACAATAAGGGATTAGGAAAATGGTACTTTACCTAAGTATACTCAAAGGGTTTAGAATAAATCCATAATATATACATAAATATTAAGAAAGAAATCATTTATTCTAAATGAAAGTATTTTAAATATTAAAACTCTTGATAACGAGTTGAATGCCATATCCTATATAAAAATGTTTTTTTTTTCCCAAATATTAAAAAATATTTATGAAGTATAGATTTTGTTGAATTAACATTATTTTGCAGGTTTAACACTGACTTCTCTATACTAACGTGTTGACACTAAACACCACCTGCCTTGGTAGACGGTGTTTAATACGCTCTACCAAATATAGGGTGACTAGAATGTGAAGACTTGTGTCAAAGAATGTGTCCTTCGGAAATCATTATTTTGAACCAGAAGACCAATCAATTTTAGTTAACCAATTAGGTAGAGCTCACAAGTAAACTTTAGAGATACTGTACGAAGGTAATGAATTTTAATAATGTATTGTCCATCGTTTTGAGTCTGCTGTGTGAAGTCATAAAAATCGTATTTAAAACTAATCTAAATTTAAACCCACCACTTTCTAAAAGGCTAATTAAGAAGTATTAAATATAAAAAATGACGTACAGTTAGTATGCAAATCAGTCCTGTGTTTACATTAAGTTATGATAGGAGAAATGGAAGAGTTGCGTGAATTTTGTAATTTCACTTTCAATCTTCGCTGCTTTCTCTATGCTTTAACATACTACATTCAAATTTTGCTGCGAATTAAATAACAGAGATGATTACTATATGTATGTATAGTTGTTATGTAATTGACATTTTCTGGAAATTCTTCTTCTTCTTCTTCTTAGGTTTAAAATGGCAATGTTTCTGGAAATTAATGTTCATTTAACAAATGATGATATATAGGGGAGTGGGACATGTAATATTTGTAACATTATGATGAGATGACATAATATTTAAACACGATATGTGAGCGTTTGCGACGGAAGCGAGTTCATCAAGCCACAAAACAGTTTGGACACCACTATAAAACGATGAACCGTATTTAATTACTTTCGTCTAAACTATAGTTTAGACGAAAGTAATATACTATATACTACAGTAGTTAGTTCAGTATTATTAAGGGGTCTAAAATACATTATATTGGTGATAGGCAAGTTCATACTTCATACAGACCAAAATTGTCAATGTAAATCTACGTCTCGATGCTAGGTGGCTATCGTCTCCCATCTAAAACAAGCAACGCTTACAGGGGAAAATGCACTAACTGGATAAGAAGGCGACAGGTGTTGCCCAGTTTATAATTACGGTATGCAGTTTAGCCTCCCTGCCAATTTTATTCTTAAAAAAGAGGAAGTAGGAAGTACTACGCTTAGTAATTTAGTAATACACTAATGTAACGTGCTAATCTTTGGAACTATCTGTAGGAATTGTTTTTTTTATTATTTTATAGTCCAACTCAGGCTTATATATGTTATTAGGAACAATAAATATATGACAAACCGTAAAAGATGTAATGGCTCTGGCGGACGTTGCGATACGGTAGGGCAGTGACCGAGTGCGTCCGCCGACGAAAACTGAACAATTATTCCGAAAATAGTATTATAAAATGTACAATATTTAAATTAAACAGTGGGTGAAACCGAGGAACACATCCAGTAAATAACAAATAATAATTAGGTGCAGGCAGAAAGTCTTTTACAGATGGTAAAATTTCAAAAGCGGTCTCTTAAAACAAGGTTTCTAAACTCAAAATCTGCCTTCACAGTTTAAAACTGTAGGTGTTTTTGCAGTCCCACTGACAAGTTGTCATACAGACTACAATTTTGAGGAACAAGATCGAACAATTCGAACGATATAATTCTACACTGGACGTAGTCAACAAACCGCATCCAAGCTAAAAAATTCTTTCCAACTTCAAAGTCCGCGCCGGACGGACGGCGACGAATCTATTTTTGGCGGATGTTAACCCACATTCGCACACACCCAGTGCTACAAATTAGCTAACTTTACCCCACAGTTGATTAGTTGAGAATTTTAATGAAAATCCCAGTAAGAATGCTGCCGGCACAAAGCCAAGAGGGCGCAAACAAGTCGTTACCATTGTGCTGTTTTATTTTTCGAGTTTTCATTACTTTTAAAATGGACCTGCGTGAGACTGACAAGAATGTTTACTTTCATCGGGTGTTACCCTGCACTCGAATTGTATAACGTAAAAAACAGGTTTTGCACAATGAAATCATAAATTTAAATTGTGGTTTTCAGAAATTAAGTCTTATTACTGGTACTAAAATGCACTTCCCCCATAATAAAGTTATGTAAGAATAAGGAACTTAATAATAAAAGTCTCGAAGATGGTTTTCCAAACCGGAACATTTACGTGTTTTACGATATGAAGTGGAATTATGCAATCTGGCTGACTGTATGAAAGTATTTCGTGACACGACATAAACTTGAGATTGTGCGACATACTCAGAATTGAGGATCACATGTAGCCAAATTTTGCTTCACATGTAGCCAAACTGCCTTTCCTTATCACGCTAAAAATTGATCAATAACTTTCCAACACTTGGTATACAGCAACGTTGCTGCGTTAGCGCACATTTTTGCCTTCACGATAATTTTCCAAGAACTTATATGCGTTAAATTAAAAAGGAAATAATATGTGGCACTAAACCGAATATTGGACCACCCAAATAGATTATGTTGAAAGGTGTCAACAAAAAAATGTTGCAACCGTTCCAGGGTAAAACTTTTGAGCAAACATAAGATTAGTAACACCTCTCGTCTAGTTAAGGAGGATCAATAAATATTTGAATAAGAGTATATTGTACCACTTGTTCCTTTAGTAGCTAGTCAAATACAATTTTAAAAACTATGTTAATGTTCTAGAGGAATTCTGTCTGTACCTGAGCCTATATTGTTAGTCATGTCTGTTACTTTAAATCCTTCTATGTTGTTAAAACTTTTTTGTTGATTAACTTTTTTGTTGTGGCACACATGGGATAATGTAAGTTCAACTAAGATATTGGATGAGTTGGCGAGACGGTTTTTTGTTGTACATGTAAGTTTTTTGTGCCTGTGGCGCTTTGAAATCGTGTATTTATTGATTGTGCCACGCCCTTTTTTAATTTTAACATATTCGAAAAGTTTTTTTTGTTTAAATTCTATTGTAGTTTTTATACGATTATTACCATTTACAAATGGAGTATATTAATGTGTGTAGCATTTAGTTACTCCTTTAAGTAAAAGTCAGCGGCAGACATGCTGACGATCCACTTGATGGTAAGTAAGTGGGTGCTGTATGCCATCGACCATTAACACAAACTGCGCCATAATATCATACTAGTCTGTCGGTCTTAGATAAGTGATTAGGAGGGGATAGGAAATGTGTGTGGAAATATATAGAACGCTTTAATGTAAACAAAATAACAAATAAAATACAGAAATACAAAATAGTCCTTTCTGGTGTCCCAGACAACGCGTATGCAAAATTTCATGGTGATCGGTTCAGTAGTTTTGCGTGAAAGAGTTACAAACATCCATACATCCATACAAACTTTCGCATTTTTAATATTAGTAAGGATTAGTACGTATTATACTGGGAATAGACCAAATATTGCCTCTGCTTAGTCATCTGTTTTTCTTTCTTAATACCTAAAAATGAGCTCTGGCATCCCTTACTCACAAAAACACGACAGCACACATTCTGTTATTTCATATTGAAATTTTGCAAGATAGAAAATGGTTACTGCCACCAGACGTAATGCCGGGTTTATGACTGCGAAAAGCAGAGTAACTATTACTCTAGTAGCAGGGCTACTAGTAAGTGACTTCTTATTGTCCCCATTCTTCAAATCTATAAAAAATTGTATTACACTTTGTCTTGCCCGATTTATAAAAATATTTCATATAAAAAATAGCTATTTTAGCAAAAGTATGAAAGTCAAAAGAAAGAATGCTGAAGTAATTACACACATGGTGCCTTATCTACATTACACACATGGTCCTTTGCCAGTTCTTCACTTACACAAGTGGGCCGTCAGAGGCAGCCGACTCGAACGCGTTGCGTTTTTATGCTCACGCCCCGTTCCTACTATGTGTTGCACTTACAACACCTGGCCATTATAATTAACCGATTCTCAATTTCGGTCGGCATACGGTGAATTTTATAAAACATTATTTATCATTTAAAACAAGAGTTGTTTGGCACGCTTTCGCAAGACGATTCGTGGCACGCGCTGATACGGAATTTTTTTTTACAAACGTCCTATTTCCTATTACTAAATACTTGAACGTATAAATTAGCCAGGAAACTACTTGATTATAACCGCTATGACTAATTCGCCATTGTTACTATGGGTAATTACACACTTTTAAAAGGAACGTGCATGTTCAGTAAAATTATTAGTTCGCTGTAGCATATTATAATAGGTCAGTGGATAAATAGGTTTGAAAAAAAAAACTACATAATTTTTAACTTAATTGTGTGGATGCTTGTATGGGGAGACTATTTTAATAATTTATCATGTATTAGAGACCAACATACTTACATCTTTCATTTTTCAAAGTAAAAGAAATAAAATTGAAGTGATCTCGTGTAGTCTAGTCTTTACATTATTATAACATAATTTTTAACTCATATTGGGATTATATTGGGCTATAGAAACCTTTACACATAGTGCTCTTCTGCAAGAAGATTGTAACTTTCGAATGCAGCCAGAATGATACACCCGAGGTACACACTATAGTTAACTTTTTTTAGTAAAAACAAAATTTGACTGGTATATGAAAAACAAATTTTATTTATAACATCTAAACAAAATACACTTTATCTACATAATTTTACCGATAGCACTAAGAGCAATTATCTACCAATATTGAGAATCTAAAAGAATTGAACTTTGAAACAGATAAAGAAATAAAAGAACCATTCGCGGAGTAACGCAATCACTTTCAACAAATATGACAGTTTATAGAATCACTTAGAATGGGATTGTTGTTAGCAATGAAAACAATGTTTCCCGTCCCATCGGATCTGCTCTAAACGTGTTGTTTTCTCAGTCAACTCAATTTGCAGACACGAAACAATAATAATCCATTTGGACATTCGTTTCCTTTCATCCGCGAGCCACTCGTCACGCTAATCGAATGCTCTCGTAACAAAACATCATCAAGCGATCGTGTGGCGTGCCACTCCGTTGTTAGACTCGGATATGGGGTTTCATCAGATGTAGAAAGCGACTCAGCAGTCGTCACTAAGTAATTGAAGATTTTCAATTAGCATGAGCTGTTATGTTGGAGCAACGCGCTGTTAATTTTATGTTAACTTACGCTTTCTACGTGATTCGGGCACGCCACTTCCGAATGTTTCGCTTTCCTTGACTATTTGAAATTCTGATGTGTTTCTGATGTATGACCTTGTTGATTTTTTGTTATTCCTGTTGACATGATGCTGCTTAGTCAAACAAGACGCGTGACTTGAACTGTAATGACATGATTCACAGAGCAACAACATGCCCATTTAATTTGATGACAGTGCTAGAGTTCGTGACTCATTAAGAAAATAAAAATGAATGTAAGAAATTGTATTTTTGAGCTACCTTATTTGTTGTATATTAGGGTAAATTATTTTCCTATACACTAATGATGAGAAAAATTGGATATTTCCGACGTAATTTTAAACACCACTGGTTAATTCTCAACCATCTATTGCCAAGGTGGTAAAGGCTTTTATTAATTTTCTCTTATTGATACCACTAAAGGAACTGAACTGTTTTGTCTTTTGGATACTATTTAGGTATACATAGTTACGAAAGTATAAATAAAATTTGGATTAGGTACATATTTTTATACTAGCTGTTGGTTATGTCTAATCTAAAGATTTCTAATCAATAAATCATTGTCTCCAACATTATTAGCTATTGCAACACGACAGAGACATTATCGCTTGCACTGCGTTTTATTGCATTCATAGATCATCTTTACAGACACATTATGTTTGTTTATATTGACGTGAACTCACACTTTCTAAATTAATTTATTAATGACTACGATAATTGTCTGCAATGCAACCAATATGCAACCAACATTTCGATGAAAATATGTATTATGTTTTAAAAAGTAAAGTACATAACATTTTTTCATACATTTTATTTATTCGTATTCTAAAGATTTACTATTACTGTTCTTTATTACTATTATTATAAAGATTTATGAAGCACATGCAATTGATAAATTATTTTAAAACCGTCCCAGTTCTCGTTGAAGTGGAATTCGGATTGTTAAACGTATATCAAAATGGTAGAGCAATTTCAAAACATGTCTAACCTTCTTACATAAATGTTAACGCATACGTGTTACGCCCATAAAAGTTTGGCCGAAAGTTATTGCAGCAGTGGCCATTTCAGATTTTATCTTGAGAATTATAACATCGGGACTAGTAGCCGTAATTTATTCAAACACATTGCTCCTCTAAACCAAATACCTATCACTTGTTTCTTCATGTAGTTGATACATTTTTACTTTGTTTGTTAGATTAGTTAGATCATTATCTGTGTGTTTCTCCGCTAACTTCATCTAATCCATGCAATAGATTTTGATATGGATTTCAATAATAGAAAGAAAGAGAAATGAGGAAGATTATATATGCGAAAGTCGAAAACGGGTCGCTAGTTCATAATAAAAAGCTTCACGTTTTCTCGAAAACAAAATAGTTCTTAGGATGTAACATATTTTAATACGTACCATATTTCATAGTAACTTATAGTTTATTTATCAATTGAAATAATTGAGACAAATCAATGGCTATTGTAGTATTATTGGCTACGAAGATAAGGAAGTAATAAAAAAAAAAAAAAGTGCCATGGCTTCTCGATGGCACAGTAGACATGAATATGTCTCATATCATAAATGAAAAGAAAGATTTAAATGGTCCCTATCCCTATCCCTATCCCTATCCCCATCCCTATCCTTATCCTTATTCTTTCCCCTTATCCTTAATCCTTCTATGGTCAACAGGGATAATATATATATAAACAAACGAACAAACTATCCCTATCCCTATCCCTATCCCCATCCCTATCCCTATCCTTATCCTTATCCTTATTCTTTCCCCTTATCCTTAATCCTTCTATGGTCAACAGGGATAAAATATATATATAAACAAACGAACAAATTATAATTAATTCATTTACGTCATGGTAACGATTTTCGTGACACACATTCTTTCGAATTAATTCATTTGCGTCATGGTAACGATTTTCGTGACACACATTCTTTCGAATAGACCCCAGAGAAAAGACATATTCATGTCAATAGAATAAAGCTACAAAATAATTTTAAAAATGACATTCGTTCCTAGAAATATAAATATTCCAAAAAAAAAAAACTGAAATGTGAAATACTTAACCTTAGATGTGATATGTGCACTGTTAAAATATACTGTTGCATATCGGTCATCTAAGGAAATAACAGAACATTTTGCTGTTGTATTTTGGTTGGTGATTCATCCAGTTTACCTGTCCCACCTCGTAAAACTACCGTTTCTATTACGAGTTGGCAGGTCAACCTGCATGTCTTTCTTTATCATAAAAAAAATATAGCGCGGGCAGCAGAGCGGAAGATATTCTGTTTACGGGGCCGCGAGAGAGAAGATTCACGCGAATAAGGAAATTCTCTTAATTGCCATTTGTAACAGGTCACGTGTGAAAAAAAAATCGTCCGCGCTCAATTCGTGTGTTGTGAATTTCAAAATTAAACTTCTTATTCATACACCGTGGTGGTTGGCGTTTACGTAACCTATCTTATAAACGCCCATTGTTAATTGAATAAGCCAGAAATGTCGAAAGTGCTGTTTGTTTAGGCGTAATAATTTCATTATTAAAACATTCGAAAAAAATATTTGTTATAAACTGTGTCATTCTTTCGCATCATACATTAAATGATTGTAATGTGGAAGCAACGAAATGTAACGTGAATAACTAAATATTGTGTCAATACATACAATATAAGATGTACATACAATTTTATTTAAATTATAAATACATTTTATCATCTGACATTTTTTTTTTTATATAAGTCAAGGCAGCGCTTGGCCGCGATCTCACTTGATGTTAGGTGCAGATGCAGCCGAAGGTGGACCACGCTTACCTAGTAGATGCCCATTTAACCTACGTTTGAAGACCCCGAGGTTGTAATTTTGGGGAAACACAGACGCAGGCAGCAAGTTCCACTCCTTAGCAGTTCCGACAAGGAAGGTGGAACTGTAACGCTTCGTGCGTGACCGAGGAACTTCAACCACGAAGGGATGAAATCCCCGCCCGCGCCTCGTGTTTCGCAAGTGGAATTGTGGTTTGTGGACATTGTGGTTTTTCTATGAAAAGGTCGTCAGAGAGGCTTTGACGACTTTACCTACTATCCACTTGATAACCTACCATCAAGTGGAGCGTCAGCCTGTCTGTCGGCTTTAGTAACAAAAAAAATATGAAAATTTCGTCGTAGCACCAGCAAGATAACCATCACTGCGATTTCTTGAGAATCAGACGTATCTTTTTCAACTATTTTTTGTCTCTAAATAAAACGATGGTAGACATATTCTTAAACCTATATTTACGAGTGTGATTATAATTATATAAAGTCAGTTTATTTAGGGATTACAGTACGCTTATATATATGCGATTATTTTAAAGCATGCCTGCCTCCGATGGTCTCGTCCGAACACATCGTCCGCCACCAATAATTGCATACGTACGACTCTCGCTTTCGTGCAAACGGAATGTCGCCAGGCGACCTGCCTTGCCTGACCGAGCCGATTGGGCAGTAAGTTTCAAGTGTTGAGAGTTCGTCAAGACAATTATCACTAATTTATTCACATACAATTGCCGCCATATTGTTTTAAATGCTAAGTATTGGAAAAAAGCATTTCTTTTTTATTTATCAGGCATTTAGGGGAAGTTAGGGGAAATGGACTTTGGAACACTTTTCTCTCACAGCGAAAACACAGCAGCAAGAGACGTTCTGTAATCTTCTTAATTTCAGAAGTTTCTGCAATTTTATGAGGGTTTTGTTGCGGTCGCCGGGCGAGCTATCCATTTTAACTGTCACTCCTTTTTAGTATATTTCCAATTAAATTTCATTTACCTTAGCCGTTTCATGTTCATTTACACAGCTTAAAATAAGGTAATTTAAAAAATTTTGGTATCTTAAATTTCAGTTGCTTATTAAAAGTTTTGTATTAGTTAGTGGTGAAACATTGTATTAAGATTTTTAACTTAAATAACTATTAAACGCAAAAATTGTTACGAATACTTCAACTAATTAAGCTGTGCAAATCGCTTATTTCTTGAACCATTGGAGCACTCAAGCTCATAAACGAGGTAACCTTGTCGTGTAGTAAAAATGAGGACTCAATATTGCCAATGCGTAATGTATTACATAATTAACGTGTAGCTTACTTATAAATTTTAATCCGAAATCGGACACAGCAGGTGTTTGTATTAATCAATTTTATTTCGCTCTGACGTTCACTGAGCGATTGATACCGAATACGTCGACATCGAAGTATCGATTGTTACACAAGATTTATGTAATTAACCAAATTAAAGCATGACTACTACACGCTCCCGGCTTCGCCCGGGTTCAAAATAGAGACTATCCTTATCCTTTAATTTGGACCAAGTTCCTCAGTCTTCTTTGGCACTGCAACAACAGTGCATTTTCTTTACAAAGTCGCTTCCCGCCGTTTGTCCCTCTGTGCTTAAATCTTTTAAACTGCGCAACCGATTTTAATGCGGTTTTCACTAACGGAGAGAGCATTAAAGGTGGGAGGTTTTTATATAAAATATGCAGAAAACAAATCGGTTCGAAGCCGGGGACGTCCCGCTAGTTTATAATACCTAAATAGAACTCAAATATTAGTTGATGTTTAAGAAAATTATTGTAAGCATATATTTTTTTTTACATAGAATACAAATTTCAAAAGCTAAAAGTCTCTTTCAATAGACTATCACCGAAAAGGTGTAACGAATGTTCGGTCTAAGCTGAAGTATCGCGGGTCACTGACACGACCATCTGTATTTGAAGGACAATGAAAAAGCAAGGGGGGACGAATCTGTTGAATGGTTATTAAGAAGCGTTCAGAATAAGCGTAACATTGAGGGAGGGGCTTTGTCGGATTTGTATAGGTTTGGCCAGAGATGGCTGGACATTTCTAATTACAGTTGATGGATTATTTCAGTTCTTGAACACAAAAGTCACCAATTTCAAAGTTTACATTTAAATATTTAAGACCTTTCCGTGGTTTAGTTTATAAAGTATTTAAATCTATATAAAAATAAAAATCAATTGCCAAATGTATGAGAGCATCCCTTGGCTGATTTTTGTTGTTGTGTTCGTAAGTAATTATTGAAGGACGTAAGTAATTTATATGAAAGATTTTTTTTGAAAAACCCAAGGTTGACTCGGAAATTTGGATGGCATTTTTATATGAAATTGACAGGACAACAATATTATTGTCGGGTCAGCTAGTATATTATAGTTTTGTTGAAAGATGACCTATTAAGTTACATGGACTGATTCTTTTTATGAGCAGTGAATTCAAAATGTTGGTACAAAATTATGTTAATAATTTATTGTAGCCAACTTTCGAAAGAGTTATATTTTGAGCTCTTACTAGGTTAAACACAAACACTAATTAAAAACAAAAAAAAAGTGCCATGGCTTCTCGATGGCACAGTAGACATGAATATGTCTCATATCATAAATGAAAAGAAAGATTTAAATGGTCCCTATCCCTATCCCCATCCCTATCCTTATCCTTATTCTTTCCCCTTATCCTTAATCCTTCTATGGTCAACAGGGATAATATATATATAAACAAACGAACAAACTATCCCTATCCCTATCCCCATCCCCATCCCTATCCCTATCCCTATCCCCATCCCCATCCTTATCCTTATCCTTATTCTTTCCCCTTATCCTTAATCCTTCTATGGTCAACAGGGATAAAATATATATATAAACAAACGAACAAATTATAATTAATTCATTTACGTCATGGTAACGATTTTCGTGACACACATTCTTTCGAATTAATTCATTTACGTCATGGTAACGATTTTCGTGACACACATTCTTTCGAATAGACCCCAGAGAAAAGACATATTCATGTCAATATATCTAAGTATTATTATATATTATTATACATCCGTTTTAAATTTGCATTGTAGGTATGCTGTAGTTTCATTAATCTATTTGTGTTAATATGGTACTCTAAAATTACAATTATTTTTAAAAAAAATCCTGAAACCATTCCAGTAGTAGTAGTTTGTAGTAGGAATATCTAAGGATACTAGGATTTTTGCACACCTAAATTACCTACATATGTTTATATTCTGTGCGTGTAAAATAAAACACTAATGTACTAGATAAAACGAGACGATATAAATTTTGATCTTTGGAATGTCGTCCGAGGGATAATAATAATTGAGATCAAAAAGCACTTGTTTCCCAATCCAGCGTGTCAATCACTAAAACTGAATGATATTTATTCCTAAAATAGGCATGGGATTACTAAACACGTCGGGAGACCGTGCACACGATATGGAATACCTAATAAGCGGATCGGTTTAAGAAATCTCGTGCTTTAACCCGTGCTGGGGTCGCCGACCCTCGCCGGCTAAGCGCCGCTTGCGCAGCCTTATTGTTGTCCATGCTCATACCAGTCTCGCTACTTAGTCTCGTTGCAAGGTCAGCACTAGCCTTTGCGGTTATATTCTCTATTAATAAAATTGTAACCTTTATAAAAAAAACTGGTATTAGACCGAGACGCAAAAGATGTATTGTTGATACATTTTTTTAAAACTGTTTAAGAGTGTGTCGTTGCTAAGGAAGTTAGAACCGGATAAGTGAGAGCGGACTTGCGACTAGAGGGTTCCGTGCAAACATAATAAGGAAAATTGATTGTACCTCGAATAACTATAAATAAAGTTAATCGAACCAAGGAATTGACTCTTCATGATTTTTCTTGTTTTCGATTCGAATTAAACATGAATCTAACCTTGCAGTTAAAATAAATAAAATCTTCTGGTTTGGTATAGGTACATGCCTTCATGTCGCACTTGTACTCTTCCTGGCATCAAGTCGACATTTAGTTACATATATGAAAAAAGAGACAAGCTGTATGGTAAAGTGTAGGATATATTTGCTGTGTTGCCTTCGACGTTCAATACCATGTCGCCAACGTACTTGACATCAACTCATCTACATCCTATCGTTTTGGCTTTGATTAGTTACATAAAGCAAAGTCGCAGCTTGCTAAAATTGCTGTCAAATAATTTTAGCAAATCATCCTCAATGTGCGAATATGGAATAGTTAGTCTCTTTTGGAACTTTCTCTAAAAACTTCAAAGAGGCAGTTTATTACCACTAGCGAACTATCTTATATGTAGGTACTTATTATTAAATACATTTATTTTTTATACCTACATCGAAGTAGGTGAATATTTCCCACAAATACTTCACAATTTTTAAAATGTATTCGATTTTTTTTTTATTTTTTTTTTAAATATGTGGTTATATGGTTTATTCCCATCTCGGCACCCACGAATTTATCTGATAATATTTGTTAGGTACAGTTATTTAAATGATAAAAACACAAATTTTATATTGTATAATATTGAATAAAATAAGGTTGTCTGCAATAGAGACTTCTATCTTAAACGTCATACTCATATCGCATTTTTACTTGCTCGTTGATAAGATTAAATAAAAATTAAGACACTTAAGTGTATGCTTTGTATTTAAATATGCATTTACATAGATTATCACTAAGAAAATTTTAACTCTATTTGCTATGTTATGGTTCATTGTCATAAGTTTTATGTATATATGTATGTATACATATACGTAGCTCGCTCTCAAACTGCACCGTTACATTAATCTATCTAAAATATTTTATTTTAATTGGTTACGTATCGGCTCTTATATGATTTTAGTAATAAACTAGTCAATAAAGTAAGAAAAGCCACTTTCGGTGCCGTGAAATGAAGAAAGCGTTGTCATACTGTGAGAAAGTTTTCGAGATGATTTGTGAAATTTAGTGTTCATTAACTATTAAGAGTTTTATGTTCAAGTACCTAATCGTGTTTTAATTATGTTAGCATTTTAGTGAACTGTGCACAGTGCACTGGCGAATGGGTGAACCATCTTTACAGAAGTCCGTATTCCTATGGGCATAAGGGACGCCAGAAGTTACCTACTGAGGTGTGCAAATGGATCTACTTTGAGTTTGATTAAAAATAGCCACCGACTACTGTCAACCTGCCTGCCGGCTTGTTAAAAAAAAATGTAATACTGAAATAGGCGCTAATCGCTCTGTCTCAGGGTTCGATTCCGGGTGGGTCAACTTTGGAAATGAACTTTTCAATGTTGGCTCTGGTCTAGATTTAGAAAGCACCTAATGGCAGAGAAAACTGCGTTTCGCTGTCATTCGGGCAGCACGTCTGGCGACAGTAAACACCCCCATGAAGTAAAGAACCACCATGAACTACCATAAATACAAAAGACTACCTTGAAATAAAAGCACATTTGCTGTCGACCACTCGATTGGTCTCGACATAAACATAAAAACTATTTTTTCTTTCATCTTTACTTATTTATCTCTTTCCTCTTTTCTTTTATAGTCTGATTAATTTGCAACATAATGTATTATGTACAAAATGCAAATTTAATGTGAAAGTGATGTAATATTAGCAATATATTACGTTAACTATTATTAAGCACTCGTAAATTAACTAGGATGGCCATTAACCACAATAATATTAGCTTGGCGGATCGTTGCCCTTATTTAATTTTAACAGCCGATAATTTCAGGATTTGATAATGTTGCTTCAGTATTAAAATACACACGTTACAATTACAAGTACATACATCGTTATTATGGTATAGGGATGGTAAACAATCCATATTAATTGTTTTGAAAAGGGGGTGGATTTTACTGCCAGACCAGCTGAGCAATTTGGGACTGTAGAACCCTGCCACTAATCTGGGCTCTCTTGTTCAAAGAAATCTATAAGACTAAAAAAAGTTAGAAAAAAAAATAACGGAGAATTTAAATGACAATTACTCTCATTTTAAACTATATAGCTTCTATGATTAATTTAAATAAATGTTAGAGGCCGTAACTTTATTATCTTAAACTAGTCTGTTACTCAGTTTAATATTATTTTTAAGGCACGTACATTAGATACCTATTTCGAAATGAGACCTAAGAATTTAGTTAGATAATAAATAGACTAGTTATTATTTAAACTAAGGAGTTATTATTATAATTTTTATTATATACGAGTACGATAGGTAAATCTCATGTACTTTTAAAATATGATAACAAATATCTATAAATACATTATAGATTACAGGCACATAATACGTTCTTTGTGTTAAACCATTCAATCACTTTCTAGTGAATGAACCCTCGTGCAAAAAAGTCATTGTTATACACATACACTAGTCGTCATCGAATCACCTGCTTTTTCACCACCTGTGCCGATACTATTGTTTGCAAAGTCACTTTCAATACGAATGTTATATCGCGCAAAACGTAAAAAAAACAACAAGAATTTTGTCTGTACAAAGTTTGGAACAAAGTACCTACTTTGTTCCAAACTTCACTACATAGTATAAAACAAAGTCGCTTTTTCTGTCCCTATGTCCCTTTGTATGCTTAGATCTTTAAAACTACGCAACGGATTTTAATGCGGTTTTCACTAATGGGTAGAGTGGTTCTCGAGGAAGGTTTAAGTACATAATTTACTAAGTTACGCGGGCGAAGTCGCGGGCAGCAGCTTTAATTTTATTAACACGTAACGTAATTTACGTATAATAACATGTAGTGCCATCTGTTAACAGACTTTTTCCATTATTCGAAGTGAGATTAGATGAATTAGAGTACTACATTGCTTCAAACAGAATTCCCTAGATGGCGTTGTAAATTTTGCATACACGTTGTCTGGGACTCCAAAAAGGACATAGGGTACCTTTCATCCAGAACGCGGACGAAGTCGCGGGCACCAGCTAGTTTAATATAATTGAAGATATTTTAAAGGATGTTTTCACATTGGCAATCATATGAAAGTGCGAGTTTTTGAAAAAAAGTATACGTGTAATTAAATTTACCTACCTATATAAAAATATTTATTAAAAAAATATTTCATTGGTAGGTACATAGTTAGTGTGATTTTTTTCTATGAAAACGCGGAAAACGTAAACTTGCAGTATATTGTAATCTCGTAACAACAGAAGCAGTAGTTTTGAATGAAGATTTCCTAGAGTGATAATTGAGTGAGTTTTGTACACATGGTATAGCGTGTGTTAGAAAGCGTGGGCGATTCGATCGGCAATTAATGGCAACATCGGCTTACTAGAGATCTGTTTCTTACTTCTTGCCATTGTTCTATTGCCAGGCTTAATTAGTGGCGAAAGTCTAACGAGAGTGCCATGTGAAAGTTCTATATACATGACGGTAATATCCCAGCATTGTGAACCTTTTTGTTTACCCATTAAGATAGTGTCGTAATGTAATCGAGAAGATTCGGTTTATTATTTCGCTTCTGTGTTATGAGGTATTCTTTTAAGATAAAAGATTTGCAAGCATGTTTGACTATCCATTTGATGGTAAGTGGCTACCGTCGCATAGAAATGCACACAGCGCCACGACAATGCAAGGTGCTCATGGAAATATTACATAGGTACGATTTCAACATTATTATCAGTGGTGGCGACCGTCAAGTGTTCAGTCGGCGACAGGTGCAGTATTGAGTATGTATTGAGAAATTAAATATACTTAAAATAGATAAAAATATATATATAAAATAGACAAATATTATGTAAATCATTAAAATATCAGAATTGGTTAAGCAAACGTTCAAATTATTTAAAATATTATAACAATACTTTAAAAAAATCACTAAAATTTATATCTAAATATATTATAACAATACTAATATTATTAGGGACAAAGTTTGAATGAATGTTTGTTTATATCAGGTGTTAATGTCATATATTTTATTTTCCAACGCAGACAAAGTCGCGGGCACAAGTAAGTTGTTTTAAATATATTTTTATCTTCAAATATCAAAAATGATTCCAGAAAGGAATACTTCAACTAAACTTGGTTTTCATTTAAATCACTAATCTACTAAGTTATTGTGATCTAAATTTAGATCTATGTAACATACAAATTGCAAGTGTACTTATCCAATTTGAAAAAGCATTACGAATCATTCGAAGTTCGTGTAACGCCGTATTTGTTATTTTCATAATCAACATAAGATCTAGAGACACGACACGGCGTGTCATGTTTGAATCTGGCCAGCCAGTTGCATAACCAGTGACGGTTTACAAATTCAGTAAATAAATAAATGACAACTCATACCAATTTGTTTCCGCGCAAAAGCATTACAGTTGCGCAACTGAAATAGCCCACACCAGTGAGTGGACATTAGGCATGGATTGTTTTAAAGTGTGTTAATTTTATTTCTTTCTTCTATTATATCTAAGTCAGATTAAAAAATGTGATATATTTAAGCGATATTTTGCGATATTTTTTTTAATGTAAAATCAACGGCCAATGCCAGATGGTATACGAATCTGGCATAACCCCGCAGTGTCCCCTATATGTACCCTATATATCCCCTACACTGCCGGGTATCCAAGAGGATTTCTCAATGTTAATAAAAAGTTAGGTTGACGGTCCACTTCATGGTTAGGTGGCCTATTAATACAAGCAATGCAATAGGTGATGTAAGCTGTACAGTCGTAGTAGGAGTAGTAGACCCCTAGTTATATAAGGAGGGAATAGGGAAATGAACCTTAGCATCCCTTACTCATCTCTAAACACATCAAGAACCCTTTCTGCTATTTCATGTGGTTTTCTGAAGTGGCAGTGTAATACCACTAGTTACTAAGTTGCTACATATTATAGTGGTCAAATTATACGTTATACTTAGGTACAGTGCAAAATTTAATGAAAACATCACATAATTAGCGACGTGAACACATAAGCCGACGTGAAGTGATAATGACAATACTTAAGTGGTAAAACCTAATTGATAATAGGATTATATTTGAATGTGGAATATAAGAATCGAATCGTCTGACAATTATTTATTGTAGTTTGAAAAGCAACGGCTCGTAGAATGATAAAAATCGCGATAGTTGTAACGTAACGATACAGTGTTTATAAAACCTTTTGAAATTAAGTGCAGAAAATAAACCACGCAGCCGAGAAAGGGGTAACAAACCACGTTATCCCTGTCAATTACTTTTAAACATGAAGTGCACTCTTTCACCCTATTATATGAAGCTCTCAGACAGCCTTGTGTTCACAACACATTCATCACACAACCAAGTCATTCATAGCTGAAGAAGTGTTTTTTTACACACGTCAAAACTAGGGTTGAATATGGAAACATTTCATTGCTGCACACACAGTAAAATGGTTCATATATTTTCATATTTTCACACAATCCACATGGTTTTCCTAAATCCTGAAATAAATAAATAAATCGCCAAGGCTAAATACACCAATTGTATGGTCCCAAAGTAAGCATTTATAACCTTACCCATAAAACCATAAGCTATATGGGACCGGGGACGAAATCCTGCATAGTTACTAGACCAGAATCAAATTTGAAAAGTTCATTTCAAAAGCTGATGGGAGCCTGCTGGGAGGAAACAAAGCACTAAGACAAACATGTTGATCACTCGACCATTAAGTTCAATTAATAATAGCAATAAAGTTACAAAATTTGATAAGAGACAAATTAATGACACAATACATAGTTACTTATTTAAATTGTGCTCAACTAAATAAGATAATAGTAATTGTTACAATTTAAGAAACGTATCATCAGTGATCATTTGTTTACAGGAAGTAATTATAAATTTTTAATTGCACTTTAAATAAACAATTCTTGGACAATAGGACGTTTTCTTGTAAGACGATGATGACAAGACATAAATTATTTTGATACCTAATCTTAGTAATCAATCAGAATATCGAGATAACGAGTAGTATTAAATGAAAAAAATATATATTTAAATCTAATGCCAACGTCAATGAGGAAAATAAAAATGAAAAATAACTCCAAAAAATATTTTAGAAATATAAAGTACATTAAGAATTATTATTAGATATATAGTTAGCATCTAACTAATAAGAGATAACTCTAATGTCGTGACTCCGTGATGAACGTTTTAGCTACCTATATACCCGATCCGAGAACTGAGCACGCAAGAATCACACAAAAAAAAGTTAATTTTTATGTCACTTAGGTAGAATGACTAGTAATTTGTAATTAATGACGCAAACGATGATCAGTCGCATTGTTGTGTTCGTCTCATGGCTAATGAGATTTTTAATAACACTTTTTTAAACGCGAATAATTAAATTTTTAGTCATGACATAACTAGACAGCGTTATCCAAATGAAAAAAAAAAGATTTTATTTAAAATACTTAATATGGAAACTCATAGGTAATTTGATTTAGTAATTTATTCTATTGGAGGTTACTAGATTTATTAAATATATTTAATTTGTACGAAATCGCTGTTGAGGTCAGTGCGTGAACGAGTAAGGGGTGCTATCCCATCTACCTCGTCCCTTATTCATTATACCGAGAGCTTAGGATTGGCGTAGGATACAGAGTACTTACTTAAGTAACTCTTACCGGTGTTATATTTGTAATTTTCAATAATACAATACTTGTCAAATAATATAGTTACTTAGTACTATTAAAAAGCGAGACTTAAGAGAATGTACAATACCTATATATAAAATTCAATCACAGCACTAAATTTTAGAAGCCTTTATGCGAGCGTTACACGATCTAGTGAGTATAAAATTGAATCATAGCACAGAAAACGGAAGTGAGGATGCGAGTTGAGAATTGATTGCATTAAGCAAAGGGCCCCTCGGGTTCGTTTCAACGGGATCTATATGCAACTACACACATCAATTTGATTAATTGAATTCGCCTCCGGCTCCATTGGTCCTCGAGACGGGACAAGATCAATACATCATACTTTTTGGCAACAAGTTCTCATTTTATTTTCAAACTAGCTGGTGCCCGCGACTTCGTCCGCGTTCTGGATGAAAGGTACCCTATGTCCTTTTTGGAGTCCCAGACAACGTGTATGCAAAATTTACAACGCCATCTAGGGAATTCTGTTTGAAGCAATGTAGTACTCTAATTCATCTAAAAGTTAACAGATGGCACTACATGTTATAAAATTACGTGTTAATAAAATTAAAGCTGCTGCCCGCGACTTCGCCCGCGTAACTTAGTAAATTATGTACTTAAACCTTCCTCGAGAACCACTCTACCCATTAGTGAAAACCGCATTAAAATCCGTTGCGTAGTTTTAAAGATCTAAGCATACAAAGGGACATAGGGACAGAAAAAGCGACTTTGTTTTATACTATGTAGTGATAAACGCTGCAAATAAAAATAACATAACATACTTTATTTCAATAGGTACTTCCACAGAGTAAACTTATTAATTTATTTAACACCAGTTCGGAAAGCAGATTCTATGAGGAAGAACTGGCTAGAAATATCTTTTAACTAGGTATACCAATTTACTATAAAAATATAAAATAAAAAAATATCTGTTTATTATGTCTCGTGTTATAATTTTATTCAAGACCGCTAACCATGTTAACAAATATGACTATCCTTTTGTTGCTATATGGCATCATGATGCTAATTAAATGAAGCTATAACAAACCTCCTTTGCAGTACAAATAAATAATTTTTTCCTATCAAAAAAACTTCTGTTATGTGGCAGACGTAGACGGTACCTATACCTAATAGACGAGAAAAAAAAATTAACGCATTTTAGTTGCAGCAACATCTCTCATTTCTCTATGGTCTATTGACCGGAATCTCTTTGGAGTTTGGCAAGAACGTAATCTGTGCTGTGTAATCTGTGTAATATAATTTTATTATTGTCCCACTTAAAATGATATTCATTTTAAATTCACAAATGCGCCACGTTTCCGGCAAGCGACTTATTTCAATAACGTAACGCTATATCAATGACGATCTGTGAGCCGTTTCGCCACATTCTTTCGCCGAGGTGGCCGGTTTCGCAGCGATAAATAAACACTGAAACTGACAACAGAAACGTAACCAACACAAACTAATGTAACAATTGCGTTGGACGTGTTAAATAATTCCATCAAAATCACCCAACCACCTCGCTGGGCGTGGTAATCAAATCATCTATCTATCTATTTATCTATCTGTCTGCATAAAGTAAAAGTTTCCGCGTTCTAATGTTAATGAGGGGAAATTCGAGAAAAATACTATATTAAGTATTGTTTTTAATGCGGCAGCAATGACTTTGCAATTATGGCATCAACACTTTCACTGCAATATGAGATTTCCATCCATGACAACTTTCCAATAAAGATGTGTAAAAGCAAAGCAAAGCATATTTGCTTTAATTTACATACACGGGTACAATATAAGTCCGTTTATAGATTCAGGGGTTAAATTTCGTTGTGCGTGCCAAATATTTGTGGATTTATATAATATTACTAGCTGGCGCCCGCGACTTCGCCTCGTACGTCTAAATGTTTATCTACCAAGTTTCATAAAAATCTGATAATTTGTTTAAGAGTTATGGAGGAACATACGTATACATACTAAAGAAAAAAATTCTAAAAATCATCAATTTAGTTTTAGTATCATGTATAACTACAGCCTTACACTACACAAAGTAACTTACTCCATGACCAACCCTTACAGATTTATTATATTAGTATTGATATACAAGCAGCATAAGAAAATTAAAGCTGCGATTCAGGAATGATTGCGTAATTTGAAACACGAATAAATTTTTAAATGGCGCGTAGTAGGGTACATTCAGAAGATAATGCTCAAATGACAAATGGCAAGGTCAAGTGCATGACATTAACTATGAACAAACAATTACACCGAGTTATTTTAATGATTGTCATAATTATGATGAACTTCTTTTGTATCATAATTTGCGGGTAGCTTAGCTATAATGGTACCTACTCGTACATGTATTACGCACGCCACGAAGACGTCATTGTCAACTACCATTTGGATATCACCTCTAATTAGAACTTCAAAACGAATTGATATTGGTTTAAGTAAAGACAATACCTATTGGTGGTTAGGTTTATCCCAAAAATAGTAAGTACAGTTAGTATAATTTAACATCCTAAATGTCGATTCTGTATGTCATTCCTATAAAGTTTACCTCGTTATTATTAATTTACTTTTATACTTATATGTACGTGTTTTGATAGTATATATAGATATTAATTGAATACGTGTTTTGATTACAAATTAAGTGTATTTTCAGCTCATAATGATACTCATTCAGACGAGGATAATTTGAAATACATAGAATCAGATACAAATTGATGTAACTAATGTTGAAAAGACTTTTCGTCTTATTCTTCAATGGACATAATTAGAGAAATCTTGTCATATAACAATTTAATGTGTGCATAAATAATAATAACATAAGATAAAAAATATATACAGGTTTTTAAATAGAATTAACTAAATTAAAAAGTAATATAGAAAGTGAAGTTGGTGAAGAAGGAGTCATCAAACATACGAATAATGTCCAGGAAATTCACTGACATGAAGGTATTAGTTATAGTCTTTGGTTAAAAAAAAAAACCATGTGCACCCTTTTAACTATGGGATCCACGTGTGTGTGCATGGCTGGCACGTGTGTAAGCGAATGGCTTCGTATCCTTTATTCGACTTACATTGGATGCTACAGTTATTATTTGACGACACCACGTCCCCATCATCCTTGAATTTGTATGAATGAATAGAAAATAATCAACGTTTATGATGCATTAGTTTCGGTGAGGGCCAAATGGAAACACGCCAGAGATATAAATACATATTTGCTCGTACCTGGATTACCAGGTGAGAGAGATAAGAAAGTTATTTCCATAAATTCATTTGAATTTAATAATGCTTCTCTAGCTGTCGTCAACCCCGGCTGTGTGATCTTAAGAGCGTCCGAAGATCACAGAAACTTTTTATAGGCGTTAGGTTATCTATACTATTTTTTATTTATTAATAACGGGTTTGCTCTTGGCCAGCATCTAGCCGTGCAGCAAAGACAAGGCCGACTATCGAGCGAGCTCACCCAGAAGACGCCTAATATTTTAACTATCTAGCTAGTTTATAATATTCACAAGAAAACGCAATTTAAAATTTCACACTATTATCATTAATTCTCAATAACTATATATAGTTATGCATTTGCAAAGTTCTTTTCGATTTAGAATGTAGGTACCTAGTTAATAAATTATAACAATAAATAAATATTTTTCAAACAACGTAAGAGCCTATTAGTAACAATAATAACCGATTCATAATACCCAATACATATCCAATATATTGGTCAGTAAGGCGTTACTGTTGTCAAAACAAATACGACGACCTTGTCGCTTGTCAGCAAGGTAACATTATCAGTTCACTTCATTAACCTAAAAAGACTCCACAAATGTACGCATTAAATAAGGGTTACGTTACGAATGAAAACATTTTTAAAGTGCGTAATAAAATGTCACCGCAATTAATAGCCCCCTTAAAGATACAGTTATGATCACTATTAACTATAAGTGAAACAGAAAACAGAATGGAAAGTCCTCAATGTGTCGTGTTAAGAACGACAGATATCTTACAACACAAGTGGTTACGATTATCTTCTGTTCCTATAAGTGACTGTGGTCGTGTGGTTATGATTGCTTATGGTTCATTTAGAACCAGTTTGCCGGCCTTCGTGAAGGTGATCTTCTGTGAGAAATTCATTTAAGAGCCTACATCACGGCTAGAACAGGAGCTGCATACGAAAGCAAAAATCTAAAACCGTGCGAAACTTGAGAAAATTCAATTCTTTGGCGAAAGTGAAGCAAATCCTTAACTAATTAGTTTTAGTTTAGTATTTGAAATGAATAACTTAACGGCAGATTCTTCTACAAAATATTGCCTGACACGACTCGATCGATATGCTAAAACGAACTTGAACAAATTGGATATTCGTTCAGACACTAGTTGCTAGACAAGCGTTTCAGACACTAATTGCTAATCTGTTTACATCTCAGATTTTGACAAACGCTGTCAATGGAAAAACACTCGGTGTTAAAAACATATCACAAATTATTAAGTTAATATTTTTAATCTGTTGAAAGAACTAGAGAGAAATCTTATTGCTAATTTGCCTACATACAGAGTTCTGGACTCATGAACGCAAGCAGCCCCATTTGACAGCAACAACCACCTTCTCACATGACACTATCATGCAATAACACCACATGTTAAATTCACCAGGCTCAACCTTGCCAAGATGCAAACGCTTCGTCTCTTAGCGTTCTCTCTTCGGTTACGAAGTACACAACGAAGCGTTTGCATGCTTACGGCCAGACATGCTTACGGTCCACTTGATGGTAAGTGGCTACCGTCGCCTATGACACAAGAAACGCCACAGATAAGTGCGCTGTCGACCATATTGGGATAGTTAAGGGATTAGGAAGGGTAAGGAAATTGGGCTCTTGCACATGCGCTAACCATTTACTCTAAGTAAGTATTATATAGTCATTAGCTAAGCAGCCGCTCTGTTTTTGTATTATACAATAAAAGTAAAAGCAATTTTAATATGTAAATAAAATTAAATTGTGAGAGAGCGAATCTTGGGAAAATAAATTCTCTTAATTTATCGACTTATAGTTGAAGACGCATTAGCTCCTGGTCTATTGACAATTAGTTGTCTTGTGTATCACTTAGCGATGTCATGTACCACACGTGGTCTGTGCCATAATTGAGCGATTTACAAACCGTTTGCGGAGTCGCGAACCTTGTTCACGCTCACACGAAGGTTACATCCTGTCGCTGACTCATAACGAGAGGGTAATGGTCACTCACATATGAGATCGAACGTAAAGCAGCTGATTTAAGGTCATGATGATAAAAACAATCAACATTTATTTCATTACTTTCGAGACTTTTGTCAATATTTTGATAGCTATTAGCTATTTATTTTAGCTATGTTTAGCTTCAGCCTTCACGATGGGTCCCGCTGCTTCGGTGTGAACTGACCCTCAAAGTTAAAGTAGTGCGAATCTTCGTTGAGCTGACCATTTTTCACCAATTTGGCAAATAGGCAAAAGTCTGTTAAAATAATGTAAATAAATATAACATCAAATCTTCGCAAAAAGCTACAGGAAACTCCCCAAAACTAAAATATTTAATATGATATTATATCTAAATAGAAACTCTTTTCGTCTTCGTGCGGATTTTCAAAAATCCTTTCTTAGCGGATGCTTCTTACGTTATAAAATAAACTAATGTTGCTACTTTGTAGTTTCAGCTTTGTAGTTTTGGCTGTGCGTTGATAAGGCGAACGATTTTGTAGTATAAGATTAGTAAACTAGGTAACTACTTAATATTTTTTGTTAAAGTCAACCTAAATGTATCCACAGGTATACTCTTAAACACGTGACTCATTAAAACAACCTTGAAATTCATTCTGGAACAGACTCAAAAATATTACGTATATATTTGACACTCTCCTAATTGATCGAGTACATCCATCAAGAGCAACCAACAGGAATGACATTAAAAATAATTCCGGAGTAACTAACTTAGACGAGCAAAGTGTTTTCAGTCAGCGTTCATCTCCGTTTTCAAATATGATCTTGAAAAAGTCAATTTCCCATTTTCGCTTTTAGTTATTAAACGATACTTAGCATCTTTAGATAATTTTACATTGAATTTACTATTTAAATTTTTGACATTAATTTAAAAATATATCCGAATAATACAGTGCGACTTGTAATATTTGAGTTAATGAGTGCGAGTCATTGATTATAATAATATAATAGACAGAAAGTTAAACGTCTAGTTAACTGGACGTTTAACTGTACCTGTTAAAATTTTGCGTTTTTATTAAATTTATTTTCAATTGGTAGGTATTATCAATAATAACCTAACTATTATGAATTATTTTAACCCTAATTGTAAGAAATGTTAATAAGTAGACCGCCAGAGTCTATTATTCTTGTTAGACGCTGTTATAGCCACATATCCTACATTTAGTTCACTTCTGTGGTTACCAAACGGTATGTGATCGCTATTTGGTTAGCTCATTGTCATTCTTGGGGGTCCAGACAACGACCTTTTTACCATGGATACGTCGCAAATTGCGACCGCCAATAACCACGTGACCCTAACTCGCCTTAGGTAGAAATATTGAGGCGCCATTTGTGTGATATATCAGGATTTTTACAAATTCTTTATATCAATAATACGAGTATTATTATTACAGCCTTGGAATGGATAATTGAGAATATTTAAGTAAGTAGGTATATATATCTGCCTATAAGTCGAAATTTTTGCGCAGCGTGTATTTCCAACTTGTTTATGCGAATGCCACCGTTCGGTTGAGGTATTTTGAGCAAGGTGATTTGTGTGGAGCATAAAAAGAAGAAAAACAAATTTCCACTTTTTATCTTCAGAGCAGTCGCATTCGAGAAGTGTGACTCAAGCGTCTTTTTATCAACAACTTATACTGACAGATGCGCTGTGGTGATAAGATTGAGCAGATGTTCTTGTTATGTTGGATATACACACATAATAATATAATATAGGTGACATGGGCGCCTTTTACTTACAACGATTAAAATTTAACCGAAATTAAACTTTATGATCGCGCGAGAAAGTTAAAATTTAAACACGTTGGCGCGCATATATTGATACGTAACACCATTGACGCAAATATCAGAACATAAATAAGATTGATCCAGTTTAAGGAGCCTAAAATGTACAAGGCTTTGCAAGTAGATTTACAATTAGTATCGAGCTTGTTACTGAAAAAGAACATTTATTCAATTGTAATACTCACTGGCACACTGGCATTATCGGCATTATGGCTAATTGGTTTTTTTTATTAATGTCAAGGTTGTCAGACAGACTGACGATCCACTTAATGGTAAGTGTCTACCATCACCTATAAAACAAGCCACGCCCCAACTCTGGCATCCTTTGCCAGAAATGAGAAACAGCGCACGCGCTTTGATAGGTATAACGGTGATTTTTTGCAAAGGGGTTGTTGATGCCAAACTTTGCAAAAGTTGTTTACGTTGTAATTTACTGAATCTGAAAAACAACTCACGCATTTACTGTAGAATTTTAAAAATAATTTCGTTAAACTTTACAATATAAGAGATAAATGGTGACAGAAACCTGCTGATCTGGCTTGAGTTGTGTAATTTTGATAGGAGCCGAGGTTAACGAAAAAAATGTGCAAGAGACAGAATTTAAGGATTTTGTAAATTTAAATGAACTCACGACAAAAGGTCGATCATATTATGATTCTATTTAAATTATAGTTTTTTTTTTTAATATTATTATAGCAAAAAAATATAGGTATTAATATAAAATAATAATAAATCTGTAAGTGTAGGTATTGTATGTATGTTCCTCCATAACTCTTAAATGAATTAACTGATTTTCATGAAACTTGGCAGATAAACATTTAGACGTACGGGACACAGGATAGGCTACGCTAGCTAGTTACATATAAAATTATATATATGCTAACGACAAAGTGTTAACATTCAACTCTACAATCACAGAGAATAAAATCGAATGATTTAAGAATAGTACCCCGTTTTAGCAAAACCTTCGAAATGGCCTATCATTTATTTCCTTTAACACACAATAGAACGACTTACGAGATATCACAGGCCATTTCCTCAATACTTCCTTTGATATCGAAGAGTTGTTATATACCGGAAATTACTCGTACGTTTAAGGCTCGTTACCGACTAGGTATGCTTATGCTATACCCATTACTAAACATAACCAAATACTTACTGAATTTCAAAGAGATTTTTTGTTACATGTTCTTCAAACAGGAAAAATATGTCGATTACTATTAAATATATAGAAATTAGATACATATTAAAATTAAACATTTATTGCTCATTAGCGCCCTGCTTTCGTATGGATGCCAATTTTCTGGGCAAAAAAATATATTAAACATAAGAACCTTCCTGTGGGTTGCTCTGAATTGCTCCAGCAGTTCTCGACTTTTGTGCTTGGCAACACATTTACAGATTCATTTTTATAGATTACTTTTCATTTAAATATAGAATACAATTAACAACAAAAACAAAACATAACATTATTTTAATGAAGAATATTTTCAATAATCATAAAAACAATAATAAATATACAAATAACATTCTTAACCATAAAGTCTATTAGTCATAATAAATTCAATGGCAAATTGTTAAAAGACGTCTATAATAAATAAACCATATAAATGAAGGTGGTGTCATTTGCAGGCGGTGATGATGTCAAAGCTGAAAAATGTATTGTTTCATACAGTTGTATCAACAGTTGTTTGAACCAGCCGGCCATACAATTTTCGACCTTAATACAATAAGTAAAAATGTACAGACTCCAGAACTTCTCGAAATATATTTTTATCCTTGTTGACAAATCTTTGTTGTCCATTATTAATAGGTTGCAATCAAATGCAATTAAGAAACAGACATCATAGCTCCTCTCTGAAATATGTAGTTTATACTTATCTTAACCTCTTTAAACTTTACAGTAAACTCAATAGTTAGTAACAAATATAACATTTTCAGCAATAAGCACCATAATCATAAAATAATGCAAACGCCGAAAAATCATGAAAAAAATGGCTGAAAATAAAAAAAAACCTGGCATATAATAGTACCTACTGTTTTGTTTTGTACGTGTTCTAAACCAATTTCTCTTTAACCTATAACATTATTTAAAAAGAACCATACAAAAATAATTTGTCAAAATATCCCATTTCAAAGCTTAAAGTTTGGTTCCCCTCTCAAGTATGACGCCTAAAATTGACAGCATTTATTGCTTAAAACTTGATGTCAACCATCGACAATGTCAACGTAATTTTTATTTAAAATTGTACAATTAAATTAGCAAGCAAACTGAACACTAAATAACTGTTATTCGTGATCTTATTAAGACGGTTTAAATTAAACCGACAAAATAGAATTCGCGTGCACATAATTCCGTGTTTTGCAGTAACGTGGGTATTTAAATCAGGATTCCAAGGTTACTATCAAGGCCAGGACTTAGTCATTCAATTATTATGAATGGGTGAATGTGTGAATGAACAATGCTTGTGGTGGATTCATGTTGGTAAGCTTAAGAATGTAAACAAAATTCTTGATTAGGTTGGTGTGTTGCTCACAAATAATTTTCCTGTTTCCTAATCAAATCTGAAAACTATTTGGCAGTAAGTTGTTTTGTGTGAGAAAGTTTGTTGTCCTAGAGTTTATTAAGTTAATTTAGCAAATATAAATTTATAATATACTGTATGTATTTACAAAAACAAAAGTATTGTATGTAGTAAATGAATTGTCTGGTATCAATAATATTTGTATGAAAGAATATTAGTATGCATTAAATGTTAATTCTTTTTTGACAGGCTTATTTAGTGTTAATTAAACACTAATAATTAATTAAGTAGTTAGGTAATTACTGAAACCCAACTGATGCAACTGAACTGATCACACATGCAGCCATGTGGACAGCCCATCTGGCTGCAGTAACTTACAAAAGACCATAGTGAAATATCATCATTTGTGTTCTGCTGTTGTATTTCGGTCGGTGAAGTCCTCCTTAGGTTGCCGGAGTACCTGTGGCATTGCTCGTGTCATGGGTGACGCTAGCCACTTTCCATCAAATGGACCGAGCTGTCAACGTTAACATAAAAAAATGAAACAATGTTATGAATTAGAAATTCTTAAAAATTGAGAATGCAAATAAAGAGATAACTATTAAATAAACTAAAATGCAAACTGGGCATTATGTTAAAAAAAGGGGGAATTATGTTAAAAAACCTACTTGTGAGTAGGTGATAAAATATCACTGAAATTTGAACTCTAAAGTCAAGGCATCAGAGTTCAAATTGCATGTGTCTTTCAAAGCAAGTGACAGATTAGTCCGGCTTTTGCTTTGTCTGGGTTTAGAAAAAGCTGTAGTTTTTCTGGGTTTAGAAAAAACTAAACCCAGACTATTAAAAACCAGGGGGATGCATACAGACAATGTCAGAGATAAGAGAGATATTGTTTTTAGTTAAATTCTCACTGAAATTCTAAATTATCTAAAATTAGTGGAATGTCTCTGTAGAACGATTGACAATAACAACATGTTGAGAATTAGGTAGGGAGATTACTGCCAAATACCTACAAAACTAAAGCGATAATGGTAGTGCCAAATAGGATGACATTGTCAATTAGCAGTTCTTAGCAAAGAATTTATTAATAACTTGGCAACAATATCAAAATTAGATTATGATAAATTATTATTGAGGTAAATTAAAGAGATTTATTAGCTTGTATTTATAGGATAACTAGCTATACACTTTAGCTAGCTTAACATTTTTTACAAATTGCAAAGAATCATTTAAAAAGTCTTTAATTAAACAAATATCATTGTTACTAAAGCTTATTATAATGTTGTGAAAGACATAATTATGTATTAATGAAATGGTTTGTTTAAATTGATTGAGAAAAAGTATGATTATAAATATAAAACAAATGAATTAGCTTTATTATTTAAAAAAATATTTGATGAAAGAAAAGTAATAAATGATATTAAGTAAATACCATATATTTCATATTAATTGGTCAGATTAATTATCTATACTACTTTCTCACTACCAAGGTGGAGGGTTAAGGACTTCTGAACTGACATATTATATTATCATATTATACCAAAAGACAACAGCATTGTATATCATGGAGAAGTTTTAATAGTTAATAAAAATGTTTCATTCATACATTAATAAAATTATAAATTTCATAAATATTTTGTGTAGTAGCTATAATGATCTAAAATATCAAAAAAATATGAAAGTCTAAAATTGAATTTATATTCCTTCATCAGATCTCAGTTTTCAATATGTAATGTATCGGTGCATAAAATGTCTCAGTTTTAAAATATTAATCATTAGAATAAACACTTGCAGAAAATTTGATTAAAACATATCTAATTAGTACTTTTATAGGTTTTGTAATACCAAATTGAACTGTGTATGAGGAAAGTGGTTAAGGTGTGTAAGTTTTTTTTAAATTTGTATTTGGAATGGCAGTTGTTCTTAATCTCACTTGATGGTAAGTGAAGATAAGATTGAAGATGAAGTTTGCTTGCCTACTCTGTTCTTAAAGAGTCCCAAGTATTACAGGAAACATTGAAGAAGGGAGAGAATTCTAGTTAATATAGAAAGTTAAAATAATAAGTGCTTTGTGTGAATAAGGCGGTATGTCCAATTGTTCTAATACATTTGATTTGCAAAGGAAATATTATGTCAATAACATTGTAAAGCAGTATGAAAACAATTACAACATTGCCGGTCAAGTTAAGAAGGTATTAATAAACAATTGGTACTCACTTTGAAAACCTCCGAGAAAAAGCCCTCTCCGATCTTCTCCAGTGTGAAGTCGTCCAATGGATAGAGAGCTGCCACGGCCGTTCTCAAAGCGGTACAAGACGATCCAGTCACTCTTCTGTCACCAAGTTTTTCACTATCCTCACAAACACTCGACTCCTTCTCACAAACATCATCACAACACACTCCGCGTTTCGTCCTGTTGCCATTGTCCTGATTGAAACGTCTCCCGATCTTCGAATTCGGGCCCCTCACGAAACGGCCAGCTTTGGCCGTCTCGTCCAAATTCGTGAAGCTCTCTGCTATCTTCAGCACTTTAGTCGGCTTCCGTCGCTCGAACGCACTCTTACTCTTAGTACCGTCCGGCGAACAGTCGAGTTGCATTATAGCTGCTATACGAATATCGATGATACTTTTTATCCCGCTTCGAACATAGTGCGTGCACTAGGTGTCTTCGAAAGCACAAAATATAAGCCCCCTGTGCAACATAACGAAAGTCTTTAGAGAAATATCAACTGGAGGCACTTGAAATCATGCGAAATAACATTATAATCACACGAAAACCGATTTCGTTCTATGGGATCGTTCACTTTCACATATTTCTACACATCCCAACGTTGTTGGCACTATTTTACTTTTGTTTTGTTTGAAATGTTTCAATAGTGTCTTTTTATTAAATGAATATGTCGTTCATGCGGTAGAAATGTGAAGATAAACAATTGAGTCGACTCGACCGACGACGCGCGTACTAGCAAAGGAAAGCAGAAAGCAAAGCTGACGAATCGCGACAATATCTCGCAATCGCATATAATAAATACAACATGAACAGAACACAGAACAGCTATTTGGTTGACAGATGAACTCGCAATGTTGGCGAGCGTTGAGACTGTTATGTTGTCAGCACTCATGAATGCGTTCAAAAAAATAATAACATCCTATCATGTTAAAAATTGTTAAATATCTGTATTAAGATAATATATGATTTAAATAATAAATGTAGTACTATATTTTATAAGAGAGAATTATTAAAACATAGTGCAACCATTTTAACTCCAGGCTTTGTAAAGGTGAGATAAGGTGAGAAGGTCAAGTCAATAATTCTATTTAGTAAAAGTTGAGATTGCCTAAATAGAGGACGTAAAGTGTAACGTACATATGATACTTTTCTTTTGAATTATAAATTGGTTATAAAAATATTTAAGTTTTGCATTTTTTATTAATGGCAACATATCATAATGCAAACAAATTGAAACAAATCAGAGAAAACAAATAGAATGGTGTGGTCTGTGAATGGAATAGACAAGAACCAAAGAACAGCGGTAAGTCCAGTGCTGCCAAAATTTAGCGCCCATTTTCAATTTAAAAATATAGGCTATTGTAAGGTTTTTATTGTATTTAACTAGATAACTCGATTTTATAAAACCTCCATACTAATATTATCAATCAGTACTTATATTATAAATAAATACGGAAGTTTGTATGGATGTATGTAACTCTTTCACGCAAAAATTACTGAACCGATCACCATGAAACTTTGCATACACGTTGTCTGGGACACCAGAAAGGACATAGGGTTCCTTTCATCCAGAACGCGGACGAAGTCGCGGGCACCAGCTAGTGTTTTTATATATATACGAAGAATAAATGAAATAAAAGCTGTGGATTAAACGAGAAAACTTATGATTGTTGCAAACACTTTATACAGATACAGATAATTCCAATATGATTCCAATGAACAAAACTATGTACTTACTTACATTACATTTTTGCACAGATTACTAAACAATATGCAACCTACAATAAATGTGAAAGTAACTCTGTCAGTTTTTTTTTGCCTAAGTATCTCGAGATAGCCTCGATTTAATTGCGACTAGTTTTTTTTTATGTGGAGGTCGTCTTGAATGGACGGACGGTGTATATCCCAAGCAATGCTACAGGTGTGAGGTGCCGCATGTACGCTGTCGACCATACTAGAATTTAGGTAAGGATAAGAGATGAGGGAGGGATATGCTTCTGTAAGGGCGTGGTTACTGCCGCCAGACCGCTCAGTGGCACATGTACAAACAGCCAAATGACTGCGAAAAATACCTTTATGATAAATAAAAATACCTTAATGAATTTAGCTGTTTATTTCATAATTCATGCTGACGACTATAATACTTACCTAGTTATAAACGTACCTATATATCACACAATGGAAACATAACGATGACATTCTCTTTGAAAATCAGCTTGTCCTTTAATGAAAGGCTGATTTCCGTTTGAGACGCACTTTTCCAAAGAAATATCTCTCTGTTTACTTCATGACATAACAACGCTAGCTCCCAAACTGTCTAATTAAATTACCTATTAAAAATTCAACGCTCAATAGCAGCTATAAATACAAATATATTATTGCTGTTGCGATTTCATATCTAAATTAACTTAACTACATTTACACTGATTTAAACTGAGTATTCGTTTTTCACTTAACTAAGTTACTCCTAACGCTACATAGAATTACTTATATTAGTATTGCTTGTGTAAGGAAAACGTTGCCTTCCTTCGAAAACGTCCTAACAATTGAGCTCAAACAAATTAATATTGTTCAGCATATTTTTCTGATGCTCAAATAAGAAAAATTTGTTAGCGCTGATCAGCTATTACTAGAGCAACCATCAGATGGAGCTTTTTCAACAAATGATCGTTAATGTAATCATATTGAAAAGCAAGTTCTTTAAAAATTATTATTATGATTAGTTAAATAAGAATTAAATTTATAAAGGAGAGATTCCTGTCAAAATTATCCAAGACTAAAAGTTAAATCATACAATAACTAATAATAAGAAAGACACTTAATTAAAAATGGAATAATATAAACTAGTATGTAAACGATAAATTAATTTAACTACGTGAAAATTTTGTACATATTTCTAAGCTTCTCGTGTGTAAAAGATTGTAATTAATGTCAGTCATTATTAAGGGACCACAAAGTAATTACCAATTCTTGTAATATAGGTATAAGGTATATTTTTATTTGAGCCTTTCTTAGCGGATGCCATTTTCTAAATTTCATCTTATTAGAAATAATAGTAGTTTTAGATAGTCAGGACAGACGATGTTATAAGTATAAATATATAATATATAAATGTTGAATGTTAAAATAATCTAAGTAGCCCCTTAATAAATAACAATTATAATTTAAGTTTTTTTTTTATTAAATATGCTAAGACACTAATTTAACAAATGTATAGAATAAAAATAATTTTGAAATGTACAGTCTTTAATGCAGAGTGTTAGCAAATACTAAAGAGGAGCAGATGTATAATCTCCTATTGCAATCTTATCTCAACTTTGCTATTATAATAAATTAATCCATAATTTCATAGTGAACAAAACAAAAGTTTTAGATAGTTAGGCATTTAAATAAACACTTTAAAAAATCTATGTATTGACTTAAAATTCGATCAGTCACAATTAGATTTTTATTAACTATCGCAGTAATAAATCCATGTATGATTTTGCATACAAGTGCCAGCCCTTGATTAAAGATATTGCTATAAACCTCGCAAAATGCTAATGCGCCATTTTGGTGACGTAATCTCGTGACACACTCAGTACGTTAGCAATACTGGCTGGCGAGTTTTTAGTTGCGGATGACGTCACGTGACCTACGCATTATCAATTTGCGGGAATTATAAATTTGTAAGTGGATTTGAAAATCTTAATGTTTTCTCTTACTTTCGTACAGTATACAATCCTTGTTGTAAAGTAACTACTGTAACTCTTCAGTATACTTCAACTTGCAAAGTTAGAAATTCGTAGATCAATAAAAATACTAAAACAGTATCAGTGTTGCCAGTGATGACATAATTATGGAGCTTAAACGTGGTTTTATGTGGCACTTAGGTATGCATGGGTATTAAGTTGCCTTGTTTGAAACATGACCGATCAAATCTTGCAGTATGAAATAGAAGAAGTAATATTGACAAAAAGCTAATACTAGAACCAAGCATTGTTCAAATTACATTACGATTTCGTATCAAGTATATGATTTTTTGTATAATAATACTATAGTAATGAACGTCCTTTACAAACTACCTCAATTAGTTTTATCTAATAAACTACTTAAATGTAGGCTAGTTCTGAAACGTTATTAAAATGTTGCAACAAGAAACATCAATTCACAACCATTCTCAACACGTAAGCCACAGAACAAAGAAAGTGTAATATCTTCACATTTTTATAATTTTTATTGTTATTATTATCACTACATAGTATAAAACAAAGTCGCTTTTTCTGTCCCTATGTCCCTTTGTATGCTTAGATCTTTAAAACTACGCAACGGATTTTAATGCGGTTTTCACTAATGGGTAGAGTGGTTCTCGAGGAAGGTTTAAGTACATAATTTACTAAGTTACGCGGGCGAAGTCGCGGGCAGCAGCTTTAATTTTATTAACACGTAACGTAATTTTATAAACTATAATAACATGTAGTGCCATCTGTTAACAGACTTTTTCCATTATTCGAAGTGAGATTAGATGAATTAGAGTACTACATTGCTTCAAACAGAATTCCCTAGATGGCGTTGTAAATTTTGCATACACGTTGTCTGGGACTCCAAAAAGGACATAGGGTACCTTTCATCCAGAACGCGGACGAAGTCGCGGGCACCAGCTAGTTATGAATAATTTAAGGTTTAAACAAATGACATCTTAGCAGTTTAGTCATTGATAATGACAAACCTTTAGACATAGATAAATGATTAGTCTCGCTGCGCTCGACTAGATACCGCCGTCATACTTCTAAAATGCGGCATAAAATAGTACACCGAATTCGGCGTACCCGAGCCAGTCACACTGCAAACTGTCTGTGATGTGTACGTGCCGAATGTTTTATTAAATTTTAGGCATAATAAAATACCAGTTAGCGTAGTGAAACTGTGTAAAAATATAATAAAACTGGGTAAAATATGATAAGTGACGATTTTTTACACATACTACAATAAAAAGTTGCCACATTTTCGGTGCTATTGTTTGTCTATAGCGCTCTATCTAGTCGAGCGCAGCGAGACCAATCAATTATCTTTTTTGCCTTTAGATAATTTTATTACTTAAAATATAAATAATTCACTCATTAAGTTTGTTTATTGCTAAGGGGCCAAACATTGTATTGTTAATTCAATATTGACATTAAACTTCTTTGTTCTGGGCTGCCAAACTTCTTCGGCTAATTTAACACAGATAGATTACTTATACGGGATTCCATCATTTCCAAGGTAAAAGAAAGGTTTCATTTTACCTATTATATACTTAACTTGGCAATGATGAAATTAAAAAAAAAGTATTACGAAATAAGGGTAGCGTTTGTAACTAATAAAAGACGTGATATCAATGAGTTTTGTCATTTCTACTGCTATTTGTTATTTACTATTGAAGTTGCCTAGATATTTACCAATAAGTACGATCTAGCAGGCGAAACATGGACGCCCAAGGAATTAGTGACAACTTTTGACATGTATACTTTACTAATATTATAAAGAATTGGTTTGTTTGTTTGAATTGAATATTTGTTTGTTTGAATTTGAAAAATTCTTTCACTGTTGGGAATTATCAGAAAGTGACATAGGCTATATTTTATAAAGTACGCGGACGAAGTCGCGTGCTACAGCTAGTTTTTTTTATTATTATTTTATTATTTCATCATTTAGTATAATCATTGCACCAAAATATAATAACAGGTGCGCGAAACAAGCTTACCTATTTTGAAAAAAAGGTACTTCAAATGCAAAATAAAAAATATTTCACACATTGATATGCATTTCAAATAATGTATAGCCATTAATTATTGCGATCATCAATGTCTCACTTGTATATGTTATTTAATTACATACTGAAAGAAATATAGCTATATTTGGGATAAGTCATATAAAAATGACGGCTGAGTAGATCCAGACCATATTTTAAATGCAGTATTTTTTATCATGAAATTAACAAAAATCTTTAGCATTAAATCGGTCACATTTTTCTTGGACGTCCGTGCTACGATTGAAAGTGAAATGAAGGCGTGAGTGGATGAAGGTGATATGTGGCATTTTTGGGTTTTTCATTTTTTTGCGTTGATGAAGGTACTTAATATGTCCATATAAATGACTACAGACCTTAAGATCGTCGATTTAAGACATATTTTAGAAAATAGAAAGTTGAAAAGGAAGTTGAAATAGAATGTACAGTTAATTTTAAAAAGCAAAAAGTGCGGAAAAGTTCATTTGTGTTAATGGAATTTGGAGATATTTTCACTTTATTTTTGTATTATTACAATTTAATTTGTATAACACTTGTGTGTTTAATAGCTATCATACCATTAATATTTTAGGTTGTTTACACAACTTTGCATCATAATTTAGTACAAAAATCAGTTCCGTGCGCGACTTATCTCAAAAATTTAAAGTAAAACTTTAAATTATTCAAAATTCAAAAATTCAAAATTGGAATTAAGCGACATAATATCACCTTCATCCACTCACGACTTCAAATAGTATTAATGTACATGTACCTAATTATGTTCTTTTTTATATAATCATTTAATTATTTTATGCATTTTATGACTTAAATATTTGTATTTAATTTAAAATATTATATATTGAAGATAGTGTCATTTATAAAACGAGTCGTACAATACCATTTTAATAATGATTTAAGTGTTTATAAAAATTTCAGTTACTATATAATAATTCTGTACAAAATACATGTAGAAATTATTTCAGGCGATTTCTAAGTCTTTAAGCAACAATGTTTATTATTTGAGATTAAATCTACATTAAATACAATACATGAGCTGTAAATAAAATATAGGAAAAAGGGGACTAACATTTGAAGTGACGATTTGTTAGCTTTATGTACAAAAATCTAAATGAAATATTTTAATAACATTATTTGAGAAAATATTATAAAACCTTGTGTTCATTATTTACAAAGAACAAGAAATAACTATTTTCTGCAATAAAATTATATAAACAATATTAATTTATTTAATCAATACTTACTTACTAAAGTGAGCAAAAAAAAAAAATACTACCTTGGCTTATTTTATTTGACTTACATTTCTTGGATATAAGTTTTATAAAAAATTTAAGATTTAATCTATTTCGTGCGATTTTCTTTTTTCCTTCTTACGATTCTTACTTAATATGTTGGAATAATAATTTTCAAATTAATTACATTTAAACTTTTAATTTAATAATATTTTGTTATTTAATTTCTTAATAAATACATTATTAAGAAATTATTAGGGGGCATGATATAATTTTCAATTCAAAAATGCTATCTTCGGGGCTCCGAAATAATAACATGAATATACAAAAAATGTGCGAAATCAAAATGTATATTTTACAAGCTTAATATTATGATACACATAGTTCGTGTACGTGTTTAAAAAATATTTATTTATATTGTAAATCATCTTGGTATTATGAAAAGTGTTATTATGCAAATAAATAGTGTTAAGGTCGGTGTTCTCGAACGCGACTGAGAGTTTGTAACGTCTTGACATTCACCTGAAAAATATAAAATAATAGTTAATAATATTACTGCAGTCATGTGGGAATGTTCGCGTATGGAGATTTTTTCTAGGAAACTTTAGAAGGAGTCTAATGAAAAAATAAATAGTTTTTTTCTTCAGAAACCTATCGAGTTTGGTATCAAACGAAAGGGCTCCATGACCTCCTCCAAAATATATACCAAACAATTACATGTCATCCAGCCATAAAAAACATAAATAAAAACATTTTAATTTTTCTTTTCTCATTGTAAAAATGCAAAATCCGTAATTAGCTTTAAGGTATTGTTTTGTTTTTGTTGAGAGCTGTGAACTTTGTGATAAATAAATAAAAACACACAAAATTTAGGCTTTTCCTGATAGGAAACGGTTGAATGATTGTTTTCTTATGAAAAAATAATAATATCATGTGTACCAGTGGGCAGGGCGTCGAAGAGGAGGTTGTGGTGGGGGGAGGGCGCGCGGTCGCAGGAGGCGGCGGATCTTGCGACGGCCAAGACGCCGGCGCGCGCCTCGTGCAGCGCGAAGCAGTAGCGGCGCGCGGCGGTGCTGTCGCGCGTCACCGGCGTCGTCACAACGAACGACGCGCCGTTCTCATACCACGCGCCGTGGCACGTGTACGCTGCAAAACAAATTGAACCGCTGCACTATGTGGGCCACGAAACCAACGCTCGAAACGAATTCGCTTAGCGCTGCAAGCATTTGTTTCTGACGTTTGCAGCACAAAGCGAATTCGCTTCGAGCGTTGTTTTCGTGGCCCTTGGGTTAAGCTTTTCAGTATCGCGGAAAGGTACAGCCATTGGAAAGCGCCGTTTGGTCAGCGGTTTCGTCGCACTTACATCAACAGCACCAAAAAGCGGAGATTTTACAACTAGCTTGTATTCCATATGCAGTCCGTCCGAAAAATAATTTATCACCTAAAATAACTAACTTTATAGTACCTATATTTATTAGCATTATTTATTATTATTTTGTATATAAACAAATCTTTAAAAAATATTTGGTAGTTTTTTGTAGAAACAATATTTGTTATTTCAGCTAAATTTTATTTAAAAAAACACCACAATACATATATATTAAGTTGGTGTTTTTATACTCGTGGTGATAATTTATTCAGATTTTAATCCAACATAATTTGGACAAAAACTATGAAATATGAATTTAATGTGGATACAAATAGTTCAAAATCAATATGGTCACCCTATACTAACTACATAAATTAAACTTAGAGTAAGAGTACCCTTAATCTAGTACCCTTGATCTGGTTTTCTATAGAAGAAGTAATAGCTAATAGTAACGTGCCTTCACTTACCTGTAACTATATCTTTATTCTCACAAGTGGAATAAAACTCCATGTTTTTGAGTGAGTTGCATCCGACCTCGAGTCGGTTGTAGTCGGTGTTGACACAAGTCACCTCGTTGGCCTCGATTTGTCTCCTACTCCTCAGGATGGGCGTATTGGACACATTTCTTACGCTAAAATTAAACATCCTAGTGCCATTAATCCTACGATTATGTTCGAACTCCTTGTCTCTCTTTCTACTGTGTCTTTTGTCTCTCTCTGTCTTGAGCGATCTCGCGTTTCTTTGATGGCGATGATTTTGTATCTCATACTTCCCGGAGTAAGGGCACTCCTTCGATTCTGGATTGCTTGCTGGAATTCAGAAGAAATCTCGTATTATAAGAATAATACTATTATATATATATAGAAATTATTCGTATTATAGAAATAAGGTAATATTATAAATGCAAAAGTTTGTATGCTATGTTTGTTACTCAATCACGCAAAAACTGCTGAACATATTTAGATGGAATTTACCTGAATTAATATACAGAATACTTTTTATCGTGGAAAAATGTTTGTTTCCTGTAGGATTTTTACTACAGAACTAGAACTACAGCTAGTAGTAGTACACAAATAAAGAAATATAAGCTTTAAATATATTGTGTAGATAAATACATGTATACATAAAAATATGACATGTAACACAAGTACGAGGATATTGTGAAAGGCTGTGTAATAAATAGACGTACCGACTAAAGTGACGTAGGGCGTGGAGGCGGCGTTGAAGTGGTAGGAGGAGCAGGCGTCGTCGGCGCGCAGCGTGGGTGCTCCTCGCTGCAGCTCCGCGATGAACGAGTCCCGGCGGTACAGCAGCACGCACACGTAGCGCGACACGCTGCGTCAACAACACAATTATATCACTACTGCCCATTTTCACAACACCTTATAGAACAATTATAGACCCATCGCGCTTCTGCACCATAATATTTATCAATATCAGTACTGCCCATTTTCACAACACCTTATCGAACAATTATAGACCCATCGCGCTTCTGCACCATAATATTTATCAATATCTCTACTGCCCATTTTCACAACACCTTATGGAACAATTATAGACCCATCGCGCTTCTGCACCATAATATTTATCAATATCTCTACTGCCCATTTTCACAACACCTTATCGAACAATTATAGACCCATCGCGCTTCTGCACCATAATATTTATCAATATCTCTACTGCCCATTTTCACAACACCTTATGGAACAATTATAGACCCATCGCGCTTCTGCACCATAATATTTATCAATATCACTACTGCCCATTTTTACAACACCTTATCGAACAATTATAGACCCATCGCGCTTCTATACCATAATATTTATAAGTGGTTTTTAAGGGTTATTGATTTGCGTTTAGTGCGAAGATTAAGACTTATAGCCTCCTGAAGAAGCAAGTTTTCGGAAAGTAGCACCAAAAGTTTTTTTCCACACATTATGGATACCAGACAGCTAGTTGATATACTACATAGATATTTTTTTTAAAAAAACGTATACATATTAAGTATAAAAATATAAACATTCATGATTTAGATATATGTTAACACATAAACATTTGTCCCTAGCGGGATACGAATCCGCGACCGTTTGGTTAACAGCTAGGGTTATTTGCCACTAGACCAAACGTCTCGTCTTGATCATAAAACTCTTTATACTAACGGTGAATATCTGGACTCACCAGTGATGCTGCCAGTGCGCGACGAGAGCAACGGAGTTTCCGCTGGGGGAGCTGGCCTTGACGTTGACACAGTACACCTTGATGTCGGCTCCGGTCTGGTTGGTGATGCGGAGTGTGGCGTTGCGCTGATAGAACGTGTAGTTGCTGCTGAAGTCCAGCGTGTGCCACGTGTGCGAGAATGTCATCCACGAAGGAAATTGACAATTCGAACGGACTGCCACTGGAATTCAAGTTATGGAAAATATGAGAACATCGCTTCATTGACAAATTCTACGCGATTCATGTATGCAAGAGTTTCCTTATCATTACATTGTGTCTTTGTGGTTTCATATATTGAAAGTTAAAAAGTAAACTGTTTCGTTAAAAAGTAATAAAAATGAAACGCTTGGCAAGACGTTAGTTGTTACTTATTTTGTCATATTATTATGTCAGGTATATCTTTCTTTTTCAACACAGACGATAATAAAGTCACCACCAATAAGTTATCATAAATGTGAGCCGGAAAAGAGAGTTAATTTATAAAATAAAATAATTCAGAACTAGTTAAATTGTCAGTTGTAATATACCTCGTTTCAAGGCCATAGTCCTGGATCCTTCGGTAGCGCTGAAGAGGCCATTACACGTGGCGTCACCGGACTGGGCCACTCTGTACTCCACGCCGATTGACGAAGCGCCTTCCTTGGTGCCCGCCATATTCGAGCCTGTAATACGATAACACCAACCAATTACTACCTTTTATTTAAGAAAAAAGTACTGTTCCTGAGGGATCATACTATACCAATACTAATATATAGAGAAGTAACATTTGTGTGTTTGTATGGTACTCATTTGATTAAAAAAATCCTTAACCAATAGTTACAATAGAATTTCAAGAAGGACTAAACATTCCAATTGTTCTATCTATCTAAAAAAGGATCCAATGTATGTTAGCCGTTTTATCTTATTTTTTAATGCGGACGAAGTCGCGAGCACATCATATACAAAAATATATAAGATGTTAACATAACACATGATAAATGTGTTAATTTACGCCATACATTTAAAAATGCCATAGGTACATTTGAAAAAATATTATTTAATATTTATGGTAATAAGCAACAAAGAATAACAATGAGCTCACCAATTGAACCAATACCGTTGGTCTTCTCGTAAACGAAGCACCTATATCTATCTTCGTTGCTCGTGGCGTGGTTGTGGTGGATCTTTCCCACGAGGAACCGGAGACTGCCTTCCTTCCACGTCGCTAAACATTCCAGCTCCTCAACTGAAAACAGACGACAGGATTCTGAAGGAACTTTCTCATAATTTAAAAAATAAATATTTCTAGTAACGTGTTCGATGATTTCGATAAAAAGTTGAAATACATGCAATTTAACCTGTTTTTTTACTGAAAAACGATTAATTTATTTGAAAAATCTCTTATTATCTTTTTGTAGAAACAACAATAAATAAGCAGTGTACACAAACTGACATTTCTACATTCTCGGACAATATGAAGTTTTGATTACTACTGACAAAGAAGTAAATATAAATTTAAATCCGTCGTGCCGATGATAACGACAACACGGCACGACAAAAATAAAAGACACGACGTCTAGTAATTTCCAAGATTTGTCTCCGAGAATAGAAACAGTTGCTTGTTTGCTAACTGAGACAATCGCTACAGACGACCGCGCGAATAAAAGTTTTATATAGACATGCTTGTAAAGGGGAAGTACTATTGAAAGTACGAAGATAACCAACAGCGAGAAATTGAAAGAGCCGTCTTTCATTTCATTCCAGATTCCAGCTATGTATTCTTTCAAATTTCTTCTTATACTATGTGGAACACCTTTTTAATCTTAGTTTAATTAAGTTGATATCTCCATCTATTATAATATATTTTTTGATCTAATAGTAGAGTTAGCAATTAATTTAGCAGGTTAGTTTTGAAATGCTAACTAAATAGGTAATTCAGTCAGCAGATTGAATATTTTGCAAAAATATTTTAGGCATTTTTGCATGCATGAAATGCATTTATTAATATACTCGTAATGTCGTATTAAGAAGAAAGTGTCATGCAGTTTATTTAAAGAATGCAATTTATTATTTGGCTTGGGCATTATTATCCACCTTAAATAACTTTAATATTTATTAAAATTTACTTTTAAAAGCATATTTCGAGTTTAAATGTCGAGAACAAGTATGTTGAGACGCCGAGTTGATTTTGAAACTGAATAATGTTAGTTTATAATTTTAATGGCTTTTCATTTTAGATGAGAAAGCTCATTAAGCGAAATAAAAAAGTCATCTCCCAATTAAGGCTGCATAAAACGGCGTGTTCATCCTAAATCCAGCAACCGACGAAACTGGGTTAAGTAGACAGAATTTGGGACGTGCAGTCGCAATATGCAGTTTAGCCTTAACTTGAGTTATTCTGGAACATTCGCTAAACCTAAACAAAGGGCTACGGCGACACCTTTGGAAGAGTGCCCGATTCATTTGTAAGCAATTTTACAGCTCCTCTCTCGACAATCCTGTTTGTTTAACAATCAAATTAGTTTTGTAATCTGTCTTTCGAGACACAAACACACACATGTTGCTTTTAACACTAATCGGTATGTTTTTTCATTCACTCTCTGAAAGTACGTCGAATAGTTGAATACAAGTCACTATTATTTTATCTATTATTATTATTATCTAGGTATAATATTATTGACCAACCAATATATTTTTATTTTTATTAATAATTTTTATAAGTAACTTTCCTCTTTCTAGCTCTTCCCATTATTGAAAGCCATATTAAAATATGTTGTGTGATTTTCTAAGAAGTTACCGAAGAACAGACAGAAGGCGTAGAGCGACTTCATTTTATAATAATATCTCTATATATGTGTATATATAGATGTTGATGTAAAAGCTAATACGTCACATCAAAACTGTCATCGCCACGTGAAAATGATATTTTTTTTATTTGCAAGGAATAAGAGACGAAGAATTTTTACATTTTAGTAAAATTCCACATCACAGCAACTACGTTTTAACTTGGGTACCTAATCTACATACATTATGTAAAATACTTACCTATTTAAAATTTAAATCGTTTTAAGACGTCGCACAAAATTTAAGCTTAGGTAATAAATATCGAAAATGATTAGACCATGTGGGATATAATACAAGTGTCCCATGAATTTGGTCCCATATGTGTATGTAAACAATATTTTTCCATGTGTACGTTGATGTACATTTTTACTTTAAAGTCATTATAAATATAATATACGTATTATATTCAACTGATATTATCTATACTTACTACCAATACTAATATAATAATATATATTTACTGAAGAGTATGTTTGTTTGGTTGACGGCGTTAAACCCTGGAAAAACCAGTTGAATTTAAAAAATATATTTTGCATTTGATAACCTAATTCTCGAGGAAGATTATAATAGACTATGTATTATAACATCATGTTAATAACAGATGTACGCTGACGAAGTCGCCAGCAAAAGCTGATAGTCACCTCTTTAAGGCGAGGAATTAGTAGAAAAGTGTTAGGTACTTAGAGTAATATTACAAGTTAAATAAAAATACAGTGCATAAAAGTATATATTGAAAAAAGTTTGAATAGGCCAGATTAATAAAAGAAAATCCATTTTCTGAGAAAAAAAATAGTAAAATACTTTTGTTTTTAGGCTTATTATTAATTAACTAAAGTTTGAATCGGCTACTTTTATTTCTTTTTTCATATTTTACACAATATTTAAGAAAAATCTTCCAATTTTAAATCTCGATTATCTCCGAAGAGCTACAAAAATTTGTTGCGCAATATTGCACTTTAATAGATATAGGATATTAGGTTGCGTTCATTTTGGTAAAAATTGTGTTCGGTCTGAGGCTAGGTCCTTGTCTTAAATAAAGACATAAATACGACTTTTACTACAGAATAAATCTATACTAATATTATAAAGCAGAAGAGTTTGTTTGTTTATTTGTTTGTTTGTTTGAACGCGCTAATCTCAGGAACTACTGGTTCGAATTGAAAAATTATTTTTGTGTTGGATAGATCATTTATCGAGGAAGGCTTTAGGCTATATAACATCACGTTGCGACTAATAGGAGCGAAGAACCAGTCGAAAATGTGGAAAAAACGGGAAAAATTATTCATCTTTGAGGGCTTCCGTTGCGTGCGCTGCGAAAACCGTTCGAGATACCCAAAGTAATTATTCCACGCGGACGAAGTCGCGAGCACCAGCTAGTAATAAATAAATTCACATCTATAAAGTTATCAACTCTAATTAGTATCCAAGGTAACTTTCACTTGAAAATATAATATAGTTTAGGGAATGAAATTATGATTCAATTGGTATCAAATGATGCAAAGCTTGATTGGAAAAGTTATTTTAGTGAAAGTTTTCGATGTACCTCTTTTATGAAAATTGTTTCAAGAAAAATCTTATGAAGTTATCCCATTTTGTTGAATAGAATACTATGTGTTATATAATATAAACTAAGATTTACGTTTTGTAGATGTAAATATTCTAATTAGTAAAACATTAATCTGTTTTAAACATTATCTAATATATAAAATTCTCGTGTCGCGGTGTTTGTTTCCAAACTCCTCCGAAACGGCTGGACAAATTTTGATGAAATTTACAGGGACAACAAGAGCATAGCTTATTTCATAACATAGGTACTGAGTAATTTTGAACTTTCCCATACCATACATACACGTACAGGACATGTCTCTGTGCCATAGTCGCTTATGATATACTCAAAGTAACTGATATCGCACACTTGTAAAAAATATCATTCAGGTAATAATATCTTTGGATATTATACAAAAGTATAATACAAAGTATAAACTTTATACTTTTATATAAAATTCTCGTGTCGCGGTGTTTGTTGTCAAACTCCTCCGAAACGGCTGGACCGATTTTGATGAAATTTTGTGTGCTTATCGGGTAGACCTGAGAATCGGCCAACATCTATTTTTTATACCCCTAAATGTTAAGGATGGTCCACCCCAAAAACTTATTTTTTATTCTTTGGCAAAACAACGTTTGTCGGGTCAGCTAGTATTCTATAGAATCTATTATATATTATTATAGAATCTATAGTATACTATAGATAGATTGTTCAATACTTGAACCAATCTGCCATCAATATAGTTATGTTGTCCAGATTTTGTAAATGAAAGCTTTAAAATCAAAAACTGATTTGTGAATGGAGATCACCCATTTTTTGCGAAGTTTGGGATAAAACGGGACTGACATTAATTTACATAAGGTCTCTGACCCATGTCAGAGGAACAAATTATATATATGTATAGAGATTTTATATTTTTATATTATTAAAATGTATGTTACACACTCAAACATTTATTTTAAAACATTTAGAAAACTGTACTTTTAACCTAAATTTTCCTCAGCACATCGAGGGTGCCGAGATGGGAATAAACCAAAAAAACTTACCAGTGCTCTCTGATCCATAAACGTCTGGACACGCTTGGTAGTTGAGTAACAGTCTTGAGTCTTCTGTACAACTTTCTATAGAGGAAACTGGACTTTTGCAATCTCCATGCCCCCTGGAAATGATTACGAATGTATTTTTACAGGATTTAATGCAAGTCATCGAAATAAACGAAGGAAGAAAAACAATTTATGCTTTACGCTCCAAAAAATGGGACAGATGTTTTAGGGTCGGCTTTTGATGTTAAATTCGTCTTCTACATGAATTTTGATATTCAAAACATTTTATTGTAAATGTCATATTGATTGATTATTAAAATGAGTGAAGACCAACTAAATATAAAATTTTAACGTTAAAAATTTATTAAAAATACGGTACACTAAAATTTTTTTTTCAACAAACTAAATTGACAGGCGGATTGGATTGATTCATTTAGGATCAATCCAATTGACTCTCCGTACCCGGATTCGACACGTACCCTTATCGTACTACGATAAGGGTAATATTTAGACCTAATAATTCTAGATTGGCACATGTCAGTTAGTTTCTATAATATTCATGAAAAATCATTCAATTGCTTTAAAAAAACGTAATAACATGTACACAGACTACTATTCTATTTTTATGGAATCTTACTGGCTGGAATTAAGAAGTCATGTTAAAAATTGTAACGTTATATACTTTTTTTGCTCTTGGCTAGATCTAGACGTAAAGCCGAGGCTAAAAACGCGGCCGATAATGAGGCGAGCTCACCCAGAAGATTTGGGTTATATGAGCAGAGAGTTCCAATTGTATTGTAATGTTTGTCAAAAATTTTCTTAAGTTTATTTTTTTTCAAGCTCATAGTAATTTGAAAAAAAAAAGTCGTTTTTTCGAAATCTACAGAGCATGAGAAATTGAAATGACATGCCGTAGCAACATTCTGGCTCATCAACCCGCCCGTGAGATTAATTAATTTTTAATTAAAGCTCAGTTAATTAACGATGACTGAGCACAGGCTGTACAATTCGTAATTTAGTTGATCATATTATCTCTATATTATATTATATCAATTTATAACTGTAGTATTAGTTATGAATACCTAATCATGTTTTTGTATTAGGTTAGTTAGTTAGATATTTAGTTAGTAGATAGATTTTTATGTTTTTCTATTATTATTTTTAGTTTTTAATAGAACTTTTAATTCTTGTTTGTTTTTCTATTAATACAGCTTATTAGTTTACTCTCACTTTGATACATCAAGTGGGAGTATTTGCATCTTGATAGACATTATGATTAAATATTGTTAACTGACTTGTGTACAAAATAAAAATCAAGAAAAAAATTGATATGTCAGAAAGAACCCTTCGTTTAATTATAAGCTCATGTGGTACACAAAAAAGTGATCATTTTAAGGGTCTGAAATACGTAAGGATGGAATTCACACTGGGTTCGAAATACGAACATTTATAGTGGCTATTATAATATATGATTTCACTTACCTATTATAAGTAAAAGAGAAAGGTCCTCTAAGAGGACAGTCCACAGGCTCAGCATTTTCTCTGAACATGGAGTAGAGAAGAGCATCTCCAGTGATGAGTGAACATAGATGGGGTAAGGCATCTCTTCGATGACAGAACGCTAAAAGAAAAATAATTCTATAGGTCTAAGGCGCCGCTGTGACACTCTAAAGGTTGCTATACATACCTATTAGTCGGGCCGGCAGATTTCATTAGGCAATTTTTGTTTGCCTACTGACAAAGCCGGCCCGAGTACCTACCTAACTTCTACATACACTGGACAGCAAAGAAAAAGGGTCGGTTAGATAATCTTCAATATCTTCAAAAGTACCTGACCGAGCTTTATGAAATAAAAACTAAATTAAAGAATATTTTAATGTGCTTAATTAAAAATAAAATTTATTTAGTTTAGCTTTATTTTATAAAAGCTAGGTCAGGTACTTTTGAAGATAATGAAGATTTTCTAACCGACCCTTTTTCTTTGTTTATATGTTCGACTTTAATTCGGCTTACCCGAACTGCAAAATAACTCGGGTTTTTTTTAGTATTGGCGGTTAGGCTAAGAGGCCTTTCTGCCGAACGTTCATCTACTTAATATATTGCCGTTCCGACCATATGTATTGCAACCATAACATTCTATGCAAACCGCTGTCTGTCTGTCTCTCACACAATCGCATGAAAAGGCAATTGAACATAACATACATTTAATTAAATCGTACGTGCGTATTGAACAAACGAAAACAGAGATTCAAAATAACACCAATTTAAAAGCGTCAACAATGCAACGTTTAATTTCATTCGAAATTACAATTTTAACTTTGGTTATTTTCATACAAGTCAATTGATTAATTCATATTTAGGTATTCAAATGTGAACAACGAACGTACAACTCGGTCATTTTAATTTGAAAGCTATTCGTGACTCGATCAGAAATTAATTATTGTATATTGCTATTTTTAAAAATCAACTAATAGGTACCTACATAATTATTATACTCACTTTCTTTATATTGAAGCACGTTTAAGTGTTTTTCGTGCATAACAACGCAACGATAACACCCTTTTCTGTAAGAGATAAAAATATTTGGGTTAAAAATAATCTTTTATAAAAAAGAACAGGTGATGAGAACTTAATAACTACATATTTCGGTAAACTTAATCCATCGGATATTAATTAGGTATTACGATATTATTTATACGATATATATTATTTATATATAATATATACTAGCTGGTGCCTGCGACTTCGTCTGCGTTCTGGATGAAAGGTAAGTACCCTATGTTCTTTCTGGTGTCCCAGACAAGGAGTATGCAAAATTTCATAGTGATCGGTTCAGTAGTTTTTGCGTTGCCTTTGCCTATCGAAGGATGCACTAAACCGAGTGCATAATTTAATAAAACATAAAATTATTTCTAAAAGTAACTAATCAACACTTTAATTGTAGTTGGTGAAAGAGGCCCTTATAATTATAATCTGTAAATTTGATTTTTTTTTGAACGCCCTAATCTCTGAAACTACACATTAAAAAATTCATTTTAATGAGTACACTACATTACAGTTGATACTTACTCATCAACAATAAGAAATTTATCTCCTTCGCTGGAGATACACCTTCCCTTATTGGACAACCGATCGGCTTCGATGACAATTGGCTGAATCACGCCCGACTGGAACCACTTCCCGTGCCAATGGGACGGGAACACGCAGCCTGAGGACAAAATAAACACCTCATATTACTCATTTCAATCTGACTTTATTTTTAATACATCAATACACACAAAATAATAACCATCCGGAAAAGTACTGTTAAAAGTCGCGGGCAAATGCTAGTTCAAATATTTAAACTAAAATCTAAATCCAACTCACTTCTAAGTGTTATTTACAAAAAAGTACGTTATTTTTTTAAATAAATTGTTCAAAACAACCAGTGGATTTTTGGTTTATCTAAACTAAATATGTAAAAGTTAAAGCTGTGGAATAATTAACTCATTCGTTATCAAAAAAAATTATTGTTATCCAACATCCTTTGTAAAATGTATTTTTAAAAAGGAATGTATTTAATTAAAAAAAAAACATAGATAATAAATTGTTATCTCTTTAAACGATTATTTTTTCTAAAATATTTTTGTAAAAAAACCAATTTATTGTTATTTTATAGGTGCTTTATCTGTCTCTGTGCAATGTGCTCTGTATTAAACTTAAGTTGGAGTATGTTCCATAAAATAATTTTCAAGTTTGTCTGTTTAATTAAAGTTTTATTTTTCAAGTATGTAAATAATGAGTATGTAAAGAAATTCTTAGTAAAAAGCGTCTTGCTCAGGAATTTCGTAGAGTAATTGACAAGTTTGTCTAGCAGGGTTGAGTTAAAATCACTTTAAGTGAGTTAAATACAAAATGATGATGGATGCGTATTTTGCCTAACCCAATATTAAATGATTCCAGCACATGGAAACAGCCAAGTAAACAGATAACTGCCCGAGGCTTCTACGAAACCGTATTAATGGATGATAATAGTTTATAAAATGGTTCATAATTGTATGATCCGATGATTTATTTACATACTAATTTATCATGCAGGTGGTCCCGAATTACAGGTTTCGTGTGAAAGTGTATGGAAGTCAAAAATCATTGCAAGAGATTCTATTTTTGTAAGACATTCAATACAATTCTAAGCAATCTAAGCTACAACCAGCAGCTTTTGCTTAAGGGATGCTTTATTTTACAATTAAGACTTTAAAATAAGCCTAAATACTACTGAAATATTTAGGGCCTAAATAATATTTCAGGCTTTTGAACAGCAATTAGGACATCTTCCCCAATTTGTTCCAATTCCGTCATTTCACAAGACAATTACTAAAACTGTCTAGATCATTTTACATACAGTATGATGTCAACAATATACATAGAGACTGTACAGGCTGTATTAGACTTTTGTAAGAAGGCACAAAAGGTCTTCAGTATCTACAGCAGACAAAGTACTAGGCCAGTCTGAATGGTTTTGTCCTGTGATTAATTGAACGAACATGATATTTCGTTTCATTCATTCTTTTAGAGACAGGTTAGTCGAGGTCGATCAAGGGCAAAAGTACTTTGTGCCTTATCTTTGATTCATCAATTGTTTTGGGACAGGACGCTGTTTTGCATAATGTATTGTTAAAATTATGATATCCTGTGTCGTCGCATCATTTCTGAAGGTCGCTTTATTCACATTATTTATGCCATCTTTCGTTAAAGTACTTATATTTATCATATGTGATAATTCGCAACTTTGAGCAGTTCTCTTAATACCTACTTCCCTGATAAAATTTGGTTTATTTTGTAGCAGGTAACAAGTCCACTTGTCCTTTTTTATTTTGTCTGTTTGTGCCGGATAATTTCCTAAACAGTTAGACCTATATTGACGGGACTTTCATTGGTAACTATGGTATTATAAGGAGTAACTATGGCTAATTTTACTTTAGAAAAACAAAAATACTCATCGAATGTTAAGCTAGTTTTAAATATAATTGATGTTCTTTTCAGAAAATAACCACAAGGAATTCCTAGATACGAAAAAATGTCCCCCCTCCACAGAATTATTATCAAAAAAAAAACGACAACGTCACGCTAGTATTGTAAGCAATATTGTGTGTAAATTATTATTGTGTTTACAAACGCGACCACGGGTGCTCCTCAAAAACCCGTCTGAGTTCGAGAGCCCTATACGTTGCCCAACTGCGAACAAACTGGCGGTATATTAAACTTGTCAGGGTAAAGTTAATTACTTAATTTCGGTTAAGAGATGTTTGCCTGCTGATTTATTAACATATTACTAGCATATTACGGTAATTATGCCGGCGTGACACCTCCTTTATACGTATCGAAATAACACAGAAATTGACTGGAAGGAGCTATTAATATTTAACAGGCCTTAGAACATAATAATTATAACATAAAATTAGTCATTTTAAATTACGAAAATATCTGTCTTATTTGATGTCTTAATTGTGATAATTTGTTGTAGAACTTTTATTTATGCAACAAATTATCTATAGATATTCAATAAAATTATTTAAGGTGTAAACACACGCCAATCTTAAAAATTTGCAGTTTTAAAAAAATATGTTACAAGAAACTGTCAATGCAATTGGTTTGAAAAAAAAAATGTTATACTTAAACATGTGAAGAACAAAATGTATTGTTTAGAATTTCCATCGAAGTAGTAGAAACCCCACAATAAAATTTAGAACATAAGAAGAATTTGACTTATATTGAAATTTGTTTCGAAAACGGTTTATTGCGCGAAAATGATTCCTGCACCGAATAATAAGTCAATGTCATTTAAAAAAAAAATTGATTTTTTTATTTTTTTTTAATGTTGTTTTAATGAAAAGTACAAAAAACCACATTTGTCGGGCCTGTTGAATTGTTTCCGCCGCCTCGGAAATCTAAATATATGGAGCTACAGTGTCTCAGTGACTGCGTTGAGGTGTGGATTACGTTTGTGTTTTTCGTGCGGAATTAGTTTGATATATATAAACATTCTAAAGGTCATATCGGTCAATGTCATTGGCCTTTGTGAATCCCTTAATAACAATTAAATTGAAATATTTGGTTAATTTTATAAAAATATTCGGATGCGGATCAACGCTGAGTTCTTGGGTGGTTGATTCTGAACGGTATGATAATGATGATGATGATGATGATGATGATGATTGATGATTTTCAAAATTATTATTATGATCCGATAGAGAAACATTGCGTTCACTTTAATATATCCACTCGTAATGACGTTTCTTGTATTTTTAATTCTGTACTTCAAAGAGGAAATGTCATTTTTAATAAATGGGAATGCGGGAAACATATTTTGTTTATAGCTGCACTCATAAAGGCATGTTGGAATTTGCCATCACTATTCGTATTAAATGAGTTTTTACCTAGTATTTTTGTAAAGGTGAGGTAAACAAAACTTACAGAACATTTTATAACAGATTTTACAGTGGATTTAATTATTTGAAAAGTTTGAAAACAATATTTTTATTTGTTATAACAAATAAAAATACCTACGCACATCGAAAGATATCTTTATACCAAAATTAGAAAAGAAAAAAAAACTGAAAATTAAATAAAAAGTTTTCCATTTTCAAACTAGTTATTTTAATCGAGTTGAGAAACTTGAGAATTAGAGGTTGGTCTTGGACCGGACTGTCATAACAGCATATCCCTGTTTACCGAGAGTTTTAGACTCTCAAAAGTTTTTTATTTTCTAAAAAGAACTTCTATCAGTAGGTGGATTGTCGGCTTATGCGAGCGTCGCCAGATGTCTTGACGCGTATGTGCTAAAGAGATGAAGTACATTTACACAATACAAGCAAACTTAATCGTGTTAAAAGGATCATTGTTATGCTATTACCAACTATAATAAAAGCTGTAATCCGACGATTACAATACAATGGGATGCAGTCAGTGCACTCAGAGATGCTTTGACAGCATGAAATGGATAGACGGTCCTATGAAAACATAGAAGTTATTAAATACTTTTTGACATTACGGAAAGATGAGATTAAACACAGAAGGCATTGTGGATTGATCAGACTTCACGTTTTTTCGAAGATTTTTAGACCCTTAGAACAATATTCTAGAATATTATCGCCATACATAATATTCTAAGAAATAATGGTGATATCGCGATAATATATTTTTTTTCTATAACACGAAATCGAAAAAAGATGTGCATGCGGGTCTGACTGCACATTTGAAACTTCGAAAAAAAATTGAACATGCAAGCTGTAAAAATTAGTAAACATGTGTCTCCTTTCAGTATAAAAATTGTTTATAGAAGAAAATATAAAAATAATAATTAAGTGTTAGAAAATTATTAGGCAATAAGAGGGATAATTATTATCCCATACACATAGCATTTATACTGAGCCTGTCACTTAATTTCATATTGGTTAAACATCGACAATCAAGCGCTCTTTTTAGCTCCCAATGAATAAAAATGAGTTTTATGACATTACAATGTGGTAAGTGAATCTCTGAATCATCGTAATGTAAGAATTTAACTACACTTGTCGGTGTGAAATTGAAGACCTGTTTTAGACTTTTAGACCTGTTTCCTTCATAGCACGTTTCTATTTATTTACTAGGTACTAGCTGTGCCTGCTATTTTGTTGTAGTTTGTTTTTTGAAAATCCCACATTTTTCCAGGTTTTCCATGTTAATCCAGGTAATAAAATATCTGTGTGCCAAATTGAGTAACAAAGAGGTGCCTTATTTTTGTGTTGGATGAATTATTTGCAAATAAAGGCTACATTTCATATGTATAAACACATGAAAAATATTCACACATTAATATGAAAAATAATGATGTAAAAAAATTAATGAAGAGTTCTCTAATGACAGTTGTGATAGCATAAAAAAACAGCTTAGAATATAATTTATTGATCAGAAACATAAAGTAATCAATAGTTGATTTATTAATGGGGCATCGTGGTTAATAAAGATAAAGTCATTAAGGGACTAACGAGGCCTTTGTAGCATCACAATGAATATTTAATTTTTTCATTACTTTGAAAATACATTTACACATGACCATTAAACATCGAAGCGAAGGGCATCTGAAAAAGTGAAGTTGGTTTAATTACGTTTGTACAGGGTGCCCCGAAATATACCTACAGTTTTCACACAGGTATTGATGACACTTTTGGTCCAGTGGCTAGTAAACCTAGCTGTTTATCAAACGGTCGCGGGTTCGAATCCCGCGAGGGGCAAATGTTTAAGTGTTAACATTTTATAATATGTATTTTCTTACAAAAAAAAAGTAATCTATGTAGTATCTGGTATTCATAATACAAGCATTAGTTGCTTACTGGGTGGAACTAGATGGTGAGGTGTGAAATGTGTTATTTACTTATTTATTGATATTTTCTCAGAGGATGCGAGTCAGATGGAATCATCACTCACATATTATAAAGCAAAATCCTCCGCCTCGTCTGTCTGTCTGTCCCTATGTATGCTTAGATCTTTAAAACTACGCAACGGATTTTAATGCGGTTTTCACTAATGGATGAATAGAGTAGTTCTAGAGAAAAGTTTTAGTATATAATTTACAAAGTTACGCGGGCGAAATCGCGGGCAGCAGCTTTATAAATGCGAAAAGCAGTTTATACCCTAGATGCAACTGCAAAAACATTTTTTTTTTAAATAAAGTTGTAGAGAAATTACAATTACAGTTTTTACATATTTACATATACATATATATTGATTTTATTACTTTAGTCAAGTGGTTAAACATGTCAATCTGATAATCGTGACGCAGTCGTGAAGTCACCGTCACGTGATCGTGATATGTAAAGGCCTCACCTGTTTTGTGGTCTCCTTCCAATTATTTGCTGTTACAATGAGCGACGTCATTAAAATTCAAGCACATGGAACAAGAGATTCGTCTGACAATCTGAATATGAATTTTAGGACAATAGGAAGCTTTAGATTCTGCTTAAGATTGCTTTTTTAAGTATGTTTTAAGTATAATGTTTTTATTAAAAATTTTATTATAATAATAGATTTGTTTTTTATTATTTTAGTTGAACTAATTGGAAAAGGTGGAAGAAAATGTGGAAAAATCTCACCGATCAAACTTCTTTTCTTGAAATGCACAAATTGCACACATTTATTATTATTTTAGCTATATATTTTTGATAATTATATCTAAAAGTATTAATGGTTGATCAAAATTAGTTCAGCAGTCAATAGTTCAGTAGTACAGGCCGTTTGGCACCAGTAAACATTACCTTAACTGCATTTAGGCTTGCAGAAGTGCATATTCTTCACGACACTACCAGTAGTGTAGTTAGATAGTGCAGTCGGCAATGAATGCCAAGTGGACTGCATTATATGGCTTTGTATTTTTTTTATTTAACATTTTTGTATTAATTTAGAGAAGCAAGCACTTACAAATGTTTAGAAATTTCTAAACAAAACACAGAAATAACATAGCAATAAAAACACAGTGTACGTCCCACCTTCACCCAGATACGAGCGATATATTCCGCCTATCCGACATTGAATGGAAATTAATGATAGCTCGGCCCCGACCACCTGACTTCACGAGAGACTGTCTTCCATTTTCTTTTTTCTTTATTTGAGTGGTTTACCAAGGGTTTAGCTTATATGCCGACGGGTGTGCTCTTACCTTGAATCACTAGCCATTTCGTTATCAATATTATTTCTGATGATTTTACTTCTCGACGATGAACTTCACAACTTTTTCTGATAAATAACTTACAGAAACAATTACAAAGTTTTCAGTATATATTATGTAGGTACTTATTTTAATGGATTGTCTTATGATTAAATTCACTGTACAATAGTAATAGTATAAAATGTTGACCGTAATTTTATGAGGTCAGATAATTATTGGAAACAAACTAATACATTTAAAATCATAAACCTATCCAAAACATCCATAACGAAAGTAATAGATTATTAATACTAAACAAAAAAGTCGACATATACAATCTCTTTTGTGATTGTGTGATATATATCACATATACTTATAAAAATTGTATGCATTAAACTGTAAGTGATACTTCCTTGTCACGTGAAAGCTCGCGCGCTTGGGTCGACTTATGTTCTACTACAATTTGTATGTTAATTTTCATGTATACGAACGTTTGGTGTTGTCTGCTATAAAACTTTTTTTGGTGTGCTTGCCCGCCACCATATATTATAAAAAAAGTGTATTTACAATTATAGTGTTTTTATAATGGACTAGTTGTTGCACGCGACTTCGTCCGCGTAACTTTATAAAATATAGCTTATGTTACTTGCCGATAAATATAGCTTCCCAATAGTGAAAAAAAAATTCAATTTTTTAATTAGCACCAGCCGACCTTCCTTCCACTTTCGCGGATAGCAGCCGTGCCGGAGACAGAGGTCCATCAACTCTCTGAGACGGCACCCGAGTGGCCCTGCAGCCAGAGCTAGTACTCGGCCAGGCACGCCATCGGGCCCCGGAGCAGTTACCGACTTCCTGCGTAAACGCAGTAGGGCGGCATCCAGCTCAGCCTCGGTCATCTCCTCGTCAAAGGGGCGCGGACGAAGTCGCAGGCAAAATATAGCGGTGTGTGGGGATCCGAGGACAAGGCCTCGCTGTGATCTTGGACCCATACATCACAGCTGATGGTGGAATCACCCGCATCCGGTTTTATTGGGTATTCCCGGTGATAGATAAATCACTTCACCGGGATGTCATCGCCCCTTCTAAAAAAATACGATAATTGTTGGTCTGGTCGTTAATTTAATACATTTCATTTATTGTGTTTTTTATATTAGAAAGAATTCTAGTCTTCGTCTATTGACAGCTATCAATAAAAATATATTAAAAAGAAACAAAAGTGATACCACCTACGTGGATGGGGATATAAATTTCATGTAACCTACACTCCAACCTATAATAGCGGCGTAAATAATCCAAGAGTATTGGAGGTATAGGGATGCCAACAACATATTTATTATTAATAAATCGGTCCATGACTATTATTTTAAATTCTTATTATGTTTCTCTGCGGGAACGCTATAAATCTTTTCTATGTCTTGACCAAGATGTTTTTAAAAGTTTCAACTACCTAGTAGTTATAACAATTGATATCACATAGAAATGTTTATGTAGATAAATATAAATAAAATCGAAACGGTCATAATTTTCTTTTATGTAAGTCTTTAGACAGGCTGACGGTCCACTTGACGGTAGGTGGCTACCGTCGCCGTCGCAAAAGCAACATCAAGGTGCTGCGCGTGCGCTGCTGACCACAGTAGGATTAAGGATAAGGAATTAGGAAGAGTATTAGGGATTAGGAGGAGTATTTCAATGAGTAAGATTTTACTCACTCATTGAAATAAGCCTGCCCTACATGAAGCTTGTAGGGACAAAATTAGTATTCAATATTTTCAAATCTGTAATTACATGGATTAGTCCGGTCATATCAAATTCCGTTGAGTGGTTTAGAAGAATTTATTTATTTATATTATAATATGTATATATATAGAGATATAGTAGTAAATATTAAAAAAAAAACTGCTATGATTTATGTAAAAATTTATAGTAGTGAATGAAGTAGCGGTCGTGATCACATTTATGTTTCGTTGACATCCCTGTGAAGTGAGTGGAATATTAATATTTCGGCTCAGCTGCATCTATACGTGAGGACCTCTGAGAACGCCACTGCAAAATACGCTTACACCCAATGAGCCTATAGCTCATTATTTATTTGCTTAGAAAATACTCATATAGTTTAGTAGAAATGAATTTGGTGGCCAAAACAATGGCCTCCGGGACAGTTAGATCCTATAACGAGGTAATAGCAAAAAAAAAAAAAAAATTATTTAAATACCAACCAAACCAAATTGTAGAATAGGTAAATATTTTTGGTGAGAAAATTGAAATTGAGAAAATGGTCGGTTCGTGAACTCCCAGAGGTTTCAAATGCTACAGTTACTATTGACGAACCACCAGTGTGAGCTTTTAAGTGGAATGAAGTGGCCATTTAAAAAAGTAAAAGAAAAATTTCAGTACCTATCATAGTACCTATATTAAATTATAAATAGAATAAATATGAAGCGCGAAAACCAACTAAAAACCTCTCGCAGAGAGGACATGAAGAAAAATATACCTTACACAATGGCCTTGTTAAACCATTAGTTAGAGGACAACGATCATTAGTATCTAAGTTAAAAAACTTGATGTAGATATAAACATAGTTTACAATAATAATAATAATTAAAAAAAAAAACAAACGTGTATGCAAAATTTCATGGTTATCGGTTCAGTAGTTTTTGCGTGAAAGCGTAACGAACAAACAAACTCACATTCACATTAATAATATTAGTAAGGATAATTACAGTGCTAGTCAAGACGATAGCGTAGTAATGCTACCCATGTGGGGTGCTAACGAAAACGAGAAAAACTTTCAAAATAGAGAGAAATCAAATAGTGCTTTTGCCAACCGAAATAATTTTAGAGCCTGATCCATTATACGTCTAATTAGGAATCTAATTAGGTACTTTTGAGGGGAAAGAATGAAAGAGTACATCTTGAGGTACTCGTGAGTGATTCAAAGTTGGCGAGTGGAACGTGACAAAATTGGCCGCGGGCAGGTGACGTCGACACGGAAAACATTTTAACCCGCCAACGCCGCGTTGCGTTGCGGTCGGAAGCGGCTTTAGGCCGAAACGTTCCATCACATATTCACTTAACCCGTATATAAACTCACTTCATTATCTTATCATTTAACGTATAAGCTGCCAGATTAGCGTCAACACTCGTCCACAATTAATTTAATAGTGACAGGGACTAGGAAGAGGCATTACCCGATCGGCAGTTAGAAACTTACTAATATGTACTATAAATAAAGAAACTTAGTGAATATGTTTAAATGTTTGTTGCTCAATCTCTTAGGCGAAAATGGCCAAACAGATAAAATACAATATCCTGGGTTAAATTATATGATCAATCAATACTAATAATAAATCTCTAAGTGTAGATATTGTATGTATTATGTTCCTCCATAACTCCTGATTTTCATGAAACTTGGTAAATAAACTTTTAGACTTACGGGACACAGGATAGGCTACTTTTTTCACGCAGATGAAGTCGCGGGCGCCAGCTAGTACTTGATATAATTTAACCCAAGATATTCCGGTGATAAGTTCGACAAAACTGAGGGTTATCCTACTCGTAGTTTGGTTATCCTGCTCGTAGTTTGATACCTACTCAGATTTTAGTGCTGACGGATTAGCCACCAACTTCCTGAAATTGTCTCTGTCAAGAGCTATATGGAACAGTTTCTGGACTGAGGCCACAGATTAAATAATAGTTACCTACTATCGTCTGAGGCAGTCTATAACTCCACAGAGTATACCTACTGAAGAGTTTGTGCGGTGTTTACAAGCCGACATTGCACTATATTGGCCGGTATCGCGGACAAATGTATCGGATTGAGTGGTGATTTCAGGTGTTTTCGGTCGCGTTCAACTTCAATTGAATGTGAAATGTTTGGAAATTTTAACATTGTTTTCAGTTTTGTTAAAACAGTTAACTATTTATGTAATTTTGTTTTTTAACACTTGACTGAGAAGCTGAAATAAGCAGGTGTCCTATAGCCGAAATCCACTTTGTTCTACGAACGCTTGAAGTTAGCAAAACTTAGGTGAAGGAAGGTATTATAGTTTATTTATTTATATATAAAATTTACACACAATACGAACAAGACTAATAATTAAGTAGGTATGTGCATATTTTCAAAAATTACATTTTTAATTTGACATTTCACCGCTGAAATGTCGACATATTTTATGTCTGCCCACATTTTTGTTTTACAAATAACACAAAAACGTGTTGAACACTTAAAAAGCTCCGAAAAATCGTCACAAACAAATTGATGTCACCCCAAAATTAACCGCAACAGGATTATTTACTTAGTTCGACTTCCAATCTCTTCACAAACAACTAAATATAGAGCTTCCTCAACTTTTACCAACACAAATATTAACAACGTACAAACACATGTAAACGTCCAAACTCTATTTTAGTTTAAAATCCATTTACAATAATCCTTTTGAAAACTACAACTTTTTGCTAAAGTGAAATAGACTGTAGGCAGCAGCATCGAGGGTTGATTTTCATCTGGGAGGGTCTTCTAAATATGGTGTCATTTATAAAGATCTGGCCCGTGGTTGGCCGCTACTAAGTATTACGTTTAATCAAAATATAAGTAATCCTTGGAAGAATACAATAATAGACATCTGGGATTCATTATTGAAATGGTTTATATCGGTTTAAAATGACAAATAAAGCCCTTTATTAAATCGTTCATCTTGTCACATAATAAATTTCTATAATTATGTAGGCAACAGCAAGTCTATTCTGTATACATACATATTTTATTTAAAAAACAGTTTTTGCCCTTTAGTGTGACCTTAAATGTGACCAGTTGTCCTGGTCCATATAGTCTTTATAAGGCCATTTGTTTTTAAGAGCTGTTGTACAAATTCCGGAAGTGTCCAAATCTATATAGATCTACGAGTACATATTATATCTATACATAATCTATACACATGATATAATAAAAGTCCTTGCTTCTGTCTCATTCTCCGCTAACAACGGAATTTGATACGGTTTTCATTAGTGGAAAGAGTGGTAAACGAGGAAAAACCAAGTACAACCAAGAAGATTTCATTCAATACAACTTCATGCCATCAAACGACGTAGATACTTTAAAGTTTTATGTAAAGGTCAGCTGACAGGCTGATTATTGCCTTGATGATAGTTGGCTACTGATGCCTATTAATACAACCAACACAATAGGAGCAAAAAAATGCAGGTCTCTGTCAGCGGACTCATATATTATACTAGCTGATGCTCGCGACTTCGTCCGCGTGGAATAGTTATTTTGGGAATCATTTGGGTATCTCGAACGGTTTTCGCAGCGCACGCAACGGAAGCAACGGAACTCAAAGATGAATAATTTTCCCCGTTTTTTCCACATTTTCGACTGTTTCTTCGCTCCTATTAGTCGCAACGTGATGTTATATAGCCTAAAGCCTTCCTCGATAAATTGATATATCCAACACAAACAGAATTTTTCAATTCGAACCAGTAGTTCCTGAGATTACCGCGTTCAAACAAACAAACAAACAAACTCTTCAGCTTTATAATATTAGTATAGATAAGTATTTAATTTTTATTCTAAGAACTTACTAACTTAACACAACTTACTAGTGTTACCAAGAATAGTATAATATTCAGCACAATAAATGTAATGAACATTTCAGAAACGATTTTCCTTTGTTAAATTATGTAAAACACTTTAATCATAACGTGAAAATTAGCCGTCACTGGATGCAGACACGTTATGAAATAACCGCAATCGAGTGCTAATGCATCTAAAATTAATTCTATTCCCACTAGCATATGGTTCAAAGTAGATTTCGTGTAGTGATTTGGCGGTTACTACATTTTCGCTTTAATTGAATTTCATTGCATGATGAAAAATAACTGTTGGGTTCTAACGTTATAATTACTTTTTAATTTTTATGTCTTTTTTTTTAGTTTAAATAAAAATATTATAAAGAAAAATTTTTAACTTAGGAGTGTTCTCTAATAGCAACAGGCGACAGGCGACAGATTCCCACAAATAAATATATTACCTATGTCTTCTCTATAAAGAGCTAAAACGGTTTAATGGTTATTTATCGTAGCGTCTTCCGATTCCGAAACTCTCATTGATTATATCGATTCTACGAGCTATGTGACCTGCCAACTGCCACTTCAGCTTTCCCATCCTATGATAAAATGTCTAATAGCAACAGGCGACAGATTCCCACAAATAAATATATTACCTATGTCTTCTCTATAAAGAGCTAAAGAGGTTTAATGGTTATTTATCGTAGCGTCTTCCGAAACTCTCATTGATTATCATTGTTGATTATATCGATTCTACGAGCTATGTGACCTGCCAACTGCCACTTCAGCTTTCCCATCCTATGATATGAGCTATAGTTTTAGTTTTTCTACATATATTTCCTCGGTCCAAATTTACAGGGACAACAAGAGCATAGCAAAATTAGTCAGTATGTTATGACATACTGACTAATTTTGAACTTTCTCATAAGGCTATACATACATACACGTACGGGACATGTCTGTGTCATAGTCGCTTATGATAAACTCAAAGTAACTGATATCACACACTTGTATAAAAAGTATAATTATTTCGTAATAACTTATTTTAATATGTAGGTGCAATTAATGCAATGCAATTAATTATGATATAAAAAAATATTTAATTGTGATATAAATATGTGAAGTAACACCAAAATTCAATATTTTTTTCAAATTTGTTTTTTAGAATCCTAAGAAAGGCGGCAATAGAGGCTAGGATGCACAACACGCAAAGGTACTATATGGAGTCTATTGTAATTTGAATTTTTCAGAAGTATTAAGTCGGTATTATGACGGTTACATTAACTTAAAAGAATAATCCATTGTGACTAATTTTATTTATGGCCACTCACCCCTAATACATTTATTACCGCGAAACAGCCAAGCCAATAAAACCAGTGAATCAAAGAGAAAAAGTGCTCTGGGTTCGTATAAATATTTTATTTCGGATAGTGAGAAGTAGGGTGACCATGTGATGGGACGGAGAACTGCACTGTTTAAGAAAAACGCATCTTTAATATAATCCAGGTACTAAAATACCTCGCTACGACTGGAAGAACTGTCATTTGTTTTTAGTTGTCGAAAACTAACAAGATAGTTGGCTAACAAGGAAAGAAAAATAAAGAATTTGTACACTTAATCTCGCAATCAAATCAGCAATGTTGGATTCCTGGGTGTATTCTTACTTTAGCTACATATGAAAATTACACAATTTAGAAAAGCAGGTATAATTTTTATAGTAATATTTGTTAAAAGAATATATTTCGAAATAAATTCCGATTTAATTCATTTATTTCCAAATATTGCGTAGGTGTATCAGTTTGTTCGTTTGGGACTTAGTATGCTGTTAGTTAATATTTAACAAACTTGACCAAAGTTGACTAAATAATACAATACTTATATACATTATGTATTTTTTTATACATTATGTTGCGCACTCTAGAGACTTATACTAAAACTGATGGTCTCCCTACTTATGGAAGTCGGGAAGTTTTACTAATGTGTGCTAGTCAAATGGACTCTTGAGAATTAAATCATACGAAATTGGACTTTATAAGTTCTAAATAGGGTGCAAAACTAGAGCTCCCTGTTCGATCGTATACCATTCATGCATATGGAAATCGGGAGCTAGGTCATAGAATAAATACCTACTTTTGATAGTTTTATTTGCTTCGCCATTTTGAATTTGCGGATAAAATACACACAGGGGAATTTTATTGAAAGTAAACTGGCAGAATTTTTAGAATTCGATAAATATTCCTGAGGCTAGGTTCAGATTTCCTATGTAATTTTTTTAAAGGTCATCCCTAAAATTTATTTAGAATTACTGTTATGAATTACTAGCTGGTGCCCGCGACTTCCTTTGCGTTGAAAATGCATGTAAATAGTATATGAGTAATATAATATAACAAAATGGTTAGTTTAATCCGCAATGACGAAGAATAATATGTACCAAATTATACTGGACAAATGGATAACTTCGTAGTAATGTTTCAGGGGACGTAGGTTAACCTTCTGACTTTCAAGTAACTTATAAGTGTTAGCTAAACTAAAAACGAAAAAAAAAATTAGATTGACTTTTTTGAAGAGATCAGACTTAACGTACGTACATAAGTTATACAAAATATATTACGAAACCGAAAATTTGGACACCAACAAAAAAAAATGTTGTGGACAGTCAGATAAGAAATATTTTTAAAATGATTGAAAATATCCACGTTTTGAGGTTATAAATTTGTATATGTAGTTATAAAATATAGCAAATATATTTGTATGAATTTACAATTTGATTTTATTAAATGTAATAACGACAGTATCTAATAAATTATCCGTCTTCATACAGAAGAGAGGGTTGTTGTATGATGGTTATATATGATTGTTTTCTTTGTACAGAAACAGCCCATCATATCATAACATATTGTAAACGATAACGCGCACAAGTCATCGTGAGCCTTTATTAGAAAATGATTTACAGTTCCCGCATCTCTCTTTGTTCATTACAGTACCTACAATAAACAGGGTTGTCGCACACCAATTTACTAAAAAATCTAGGTGAAAGGCAGTACGAATTTGTGTACAAAATACACGGTAGTGGAGGATTGGTACCTATATCCCATCCTAGACACCATCCACCGCCGTAGTAGGATGTCAACTGTAATTTTCTAAAGCAGCCTGAATTTTCCGATCCGCGGCCCTTATGGTCGTCTGCGGACCTCGTGGGTGGCCTCCACTTGAGAACTTTCTGGCCCCCGTGGCCGTCAGCTCTGCGTACTATGTCATAACTATGTGTGTGAGGGATAAATGTGAAGATTTATTTCAAAAAAACATCACCCTGGTTTGATACTGAATGTAGAGAGGACGTCTCTTGAAATTACAAAACACAACTTCTTGGAATATTTGAATTGCGCAAGTATTTCGAATTTCTCGAATCGATGTAACGAAGTATATAATTTCCGCGCCTGGCAAAGATGCCAACAAAAACGTAGGTAATTCATAATAATTGTGTGAGGTAAGTTGTTTTCGACAACCCTGTACAAATCGGTGTTCTGATAAATAGGTCTCCCGTTGTCTGAGTCCGCCCCAATAATTAGTGACGTGTGTGCAAATTTAATAACTCGCTTGTGAACATTTAGTTCTTCCAGTCTTCGGAACGTGTCCGACACGATCATCGTCACAATCCTTTCACGTTACGCTACTTATAAATATCATTATTTTGCATGGTGACTACTACAATAATAGCTGAGCTTGTAATATATTGGGGAAAATTGGAGAATATATTTTTATAATTATAAGAATTTAGACCAAATAATGGCAACAGAAATCGAAGAATAACGGTTTTTTAACTTGTTCTGTAATCAAGTTTAGGTACCTAGATTTGTATATATTAACAGATTTTCGTCGAAAAATTAGTGATTTTGTATGAGATAAAACAAGAATATATGATAAGTGAAGCGTGCCAATGGTGAGTGAAGTACCTACCACTAATTTGTTAGGGTCGTGTCGTACCGTAGTGTGTAAACGTATATATATTCCGTTACCGTATTTGCTTACTACTGCCGCTCGTCAATCACGCTCCGCAGGCTGACTGTGCATTTCAAATTAAGACCCATGTCACACTGACGAATCGATGCCAATAAATTTATAAAAAAAGTTATATTTGTTATTGATTTTATTTTCAAGCCAAGGCAATCCGGATAAATATGAAAAATTTTATTTGGAAAAAATAATATAAAATAGGAATTTTAGTAGCGCAGGGAAACTGATCACGTTTCTTTATAGCGCCCTGGGCAAGCTTGAGACTTTTTATCAGGCCAATAATTATGAAGTTATGATTATGAGTCACGTCTTTGTTATTTCAACGTAATAAATAAAATAAAAATCAGAATTGCTATTACTAAAATAACAATTTTGTATTAACGGGTTCCGCTAATGTAGGTACGACAAAAAATATAGGTATTATATATTTTTGTTGAAAAAATCAAAACAAATTTTCACTTTATTAGACTTCAACAAGTTCAACATCATAGTTGTAAATTAATAGTAATAGAAAATTATAAATGTGTGTTATTTATGGGTTTAGATTAAAATAAAATACAATATTATTGCATTAACTGTGACCGAGCCCTAATGCTTCGGCAACTCAAATTAAGACTAACGATTCGTCGGACCTTAATGTGGCCAGTTTTAATTTCAAAACAGATGAAACTTAACGGCATTTTGCGGTTACGAAATATACGGTTTTTTAATGGATGTTTTTTTAAAACTTCTGTAGCTATTTGATGATGCCGATGAATGATGTATGAGTAGCTTACCTGAAACAAAAAATGCAATAGTTTAATTTTGTTACAACCCGATCACAGTGATTAAGTTGAATGATATCTTAATTTTTGGTTCGTGTATTTGAAAATATTTCTCGAGAATAAGCCCCAATTCTGTTCTAATTTGTAATTTACTTGAAACTCGATGAATTATTTACAAACTGGCTGGTGCCCGCGACTTCTTCCGCGTTGAAAAAGCAATATATCGCCTGACATCGTTATTGCTATTATAATTAGCCAGGAGTTAGTTTCCTTAATTTTAGATAATCCCTCGGGAGCAGTACTTTTTTTCTGGATGAAAAATGATTTTTCTGGATACTTTTTTACCCTATGTCCTTTCTGGTGTCCCAGACAACGTGTATGCAAAATTTCATGGTGATCGGTTCAGTAGTTTTTGCGTGAAAGAGTTACAAACATCCATACATACATCCATAGGTACAATTTTTCGCATTTATAATATTAGTAGTGATATATTAATGTTAATTTATAAGAACTGAGTGCCTCACGCTCACCTGATAGTCCGAGGTCGCTTCTCACGCCCTTAGGGCTTAGGTATACTAAAACATTAGGCCAAGATCTTAAAAAAAACTTCACTGCTTTCAAACAATTGTGCATTAATTCACGTTAAGTAATACTTGCAATTGAACCATTACATAAAAAGTTCACGATGCTTTAACTTACCTACATCAAATTGCTTAGCCAAGTAATGCACTGAGGCACAACTTACCTTTCTGCAATTTTACAATTACTCGATTATAGGGCACTTCGATTAATAGTTTTATAATGGAGTCAACCTAGTTTTTAGTTTATAGCTAGGTCAAGATATAATAGAGAAATAATCATTATAAATAGCTGTGGCAACAATGAACTCAACTATGGAAAAAAAATACAATTTAAATAATGACTAACTTTGCATGCGACTTCATTCGCGTATCTTTATAAATTACAGCTGACCAGGCAAACGTTGATTTGCAAAAAAAAATTAAAAAAAACTTGGGGTGGACCACCCTTAGGCTGGACATTTAGGGGTATAAAAAATATATGTTGGCCGATTCTCAGACCTACTCGATAAGCACACAAAATTTCATCATAATCGGTCCAGCCGTTTCGGAGGAGTTTGGCAACAAACACCGCGACACGAGAATTTTATATATTAGATAATCTACTACGCGACTTCGTCCGAGTTCAAAAATAAAAATATAACATCTGATATAACGACATTTTTTTCGCTGTGACAATGTTAGCGTCGCCATTGTTGACGACAATGACGCCGCCCTATGTTTTTTATTTTTAGACGATTCCTCGGGATCCTAACATATTTCAGGATGAAAACTATGCTATATGTTAATTCAGGTAATAAACAATCTGTGTGCCAAATTTCATCCAACTTCGTTAAGCTGTTTTTGCGTGAAAGAGTAACGAACATCCATACATCCATTCTTACACCTCACAAGTTTTCGCAGCTCACAAGCTTTATAATATTAGTACGATGTGTTACTTTGATGCATAAACAATTTGGTTTATAAACCGCAAAGTTTCATCAAATTTCGGATAGTAGTTTTTGCATGAAAGAGTAAACAATTTCCATACATCTCACAGGCTTTTGCAATTACAATTATTAGTGGGATTAGATAACAGACTGTCTCTGTTTAAAAATTTAAAAATGGAAGCTTGTCTGAGACTACTTTAAATTAGGATCAAGTCTGCTTACAGTTATGTTAACAGTAGTCAACCATTCTTACAAAGTAATAAGGCTAACCTCATTTAAGAGATGCTATATAGAAAAAAAGTGTCTCTGTAACCAACTGATGTATTTGTAACAGCACAAATTCTGTTATTTCACGATGGCTTTCAGTAAGAGAGGTTTGGGAATCTTGTCTAGCATTGTATAGCATTCTGTATATATTGCTTCTTTTAACGTTATTAAAAGAAGCCTCTAAATATAATATTTAAATGGATGCACAAACAAGAATATGACACCAAGTTCCATATAAAATTTCCTTTTGAAAGCCTTAAATAAAAATAAGGAAAGCCGAAAATACTTTGCTTTGTTCGTGGCGAGCTCGTCAATTAGTCCTCAATTAACCAATGTGTGGACAGGCTTAAATAATAAACGAACTGAAGCCCAACTTTGCATGGCCTGTTGGAGCAAATGTTTGCTCAAATATTTGTCCACAAAGTCCCAAAGAAATCAATGAATAGTTTTCTAAATAAATAAACACCCCAGCTTTCGTTAAATCTGTGAGCAAATTTCCTAGTTTTTTTTCAATTCTTGTTTTCAAATATTTGAATTGATTAACTTATTTAATGTTACTTCTAAAAATAATAAAATATTCAAATGAATTTTATAAATAATTTCAGAGGAAAATCAAAATTTTTTAATAAAAATAATATTAAACAATTAATTTATTAAATATTAAATTTTATTGTTACCCCATGCGAAACTGAGGCAAGATTCTAGTTAGCTTCATATTCGGAAAATTTAATGACTTTCGAATTTAATTACAATTACTGAGTTTTATTTCGATGACTGTATAATTTATTTATTATCGTCTTTTCTTTTATTGGTATCAATGTTTCACTTAGAGAGAGAGAGAAAGAAAATAAGGTGCTCCAGTAAACGTCTCTCCATTTCCAGTGGTGGAATGAAAGAAAAATAGTCTGGCATCGTCGCGGACGTGTTTAGCCGTTATATAAATCGCTCACTTAGTCCCGTAGCCCGTTCAGTAATAATGAGAACTGCTGCCCATTTCTGCCTCTCACGCTCATTTCTTGGCGTGCTGAGGTGAGGGACGTCGTCTGATGAACATCGAAACACGTTTTTCTCTTGTTAATTCATTATAGCAGTTAGTTACTCGGCTGAAAGCGGCTTTCAGCTTTCAGCAAATTCAGACATGAATATAATATAATACCTACTTGCTTGTCATTTTATAAAATACTAGCTGCTGCCCGCGACTTCGCCCGCGTAACTTAGTAAATTATGTACTTATAAACCTTCCTCGAGAACCACTCTACCCATTAGTGAAAACCGCATTAAAATCCGTTGCGTAGTTTTAAAGATCTAAGCATACAAAGGGACATAGGGACAGAAAAAGCGACTTTGTTTTATACTATGTAAAGAAGATCAATGCTCTTTGGTATCCTACTACCGAATACTAACAATATTTCAGAACTATGACAATAAAATCTTTCAAATATTGATTTATTTAGAACTACATAAATTTACAAATTTTGTTTAAAATCAGTTAATTATATTATTCATTTCATTTCAATTATATTTTATATTATTATTTATATTATTACAGAAAGCATTTTTATTATTGTTTTTAGGGCTTGTTTATGTATGTAGATGAAGTTAATACCTAACTATATATGTGGATAGCACAATACAATGTTAATGGTATGAATTTAAGGACTTTTGTTAAGTTTCAGATAATCTAGATAATGTACAACAATCCATCATTCTTGTTTCCAATGCTTATATCCACTGCGGTTGAATACGTCAATACGCCTCGTGTAATATGTCTGTGTTGTCAACACCATGGCCGTGTCCCGTGTCTTGTCCACATTGGGATTGAGTGCATTGATCAATACACTCCAACTGCAAACCCGAAACATCCCGAAGACAGTACTTCAATTAGCCCCGTTCGTTAGCAGCGCAAACAGTTAAACGTCACCGTATTTAATCTAGACCAGATGTTCTCAAACTGTTCACAGTTTGAGGTTTAGAGTCACACGCGTATCGACTACAGACAGACGAAATGTACCTATAATTTTTTTATATATTTAGCACATTGAACAAACTATTAAAAGTTTTATATTGGTTTTAATTATATTAAGATGGGATACCAACTTAGTTCTCAAATTATTTTGGTTTTGTATTAACTTCTTTCCCATCTTCATTGAACAGTTGCCATAGCTGTCTGTTGCTGCTACGGACGGATGCAGCCGAGAAGTCCAAAATTCTCATATTTTGTCAAAAGTTCATGGGATCCCTTGATAGACTGATTATTTCTGTTCTCTGTCAGGAAGTTAGTTTTGCTATACATCGAGCATGCTTAGAACCATGGCTACCCAAGCTCGATTGTTAATAGTTTCTGTAAACAGTTGTAATTATTCATTAATTTTCATAAATTTTATATAATAAAATTAATTGCATTTTACATATTCAAATAAAGATTTAAGTAATTATTTATATTGAGATTATTAATATTCATTAAAAAATTTGTGATTAGCGTATTTTACTGTAGGGGCGATGTCTAGGTGCCACATTTATACGGAAGTCGTTTACATGCTTTTGCCGTTTCAAGAAGAAATAACGAGTCATGTTATTTCCACTGCACAGCTCCGCAAAACATGGTGGCTGCACTGTCATTCAAACGCCTAAAGGAGCATTGCGTAATAACAGACAAGCAAGCTTTTGTCTCTTGCAAACGTTATAATTAACATTTCAAAGAAGTTACATTTTAATTTGTAAATAAGGAACACACTTCTATTCAGTTAGTGTTAAAAAAAGTTAAGACACAGACGGCGTGTATCGATGTTTGTGACGACACAAGAAGCGAACAATTGCAAAAGGGAGCCAGCATATGAAGAGCGAAACTGCATAAATGCATATTACGGAGGAAAATACGGCAGTGAGAAAATTAACTCGAAAAACCCTCAAAGAGTTTTTGTTAAACAAGAACAAGTGATAGTCTAGCTAGTTGGATGCATCTTTACAACTGTACCCATTACATTAAGACCGGTATCTATAGTAGCGAATATTTAAATCAGCACCTCTAAAGTAAGTATGCTGTGCATCTACCATGAGTTTATAATGACCGCACTCGAGAGCGTAAAATATTTATATGGAGAAATGTCAATTTGACTTTGACAATTTGGTAAAGGTAATGGTAAAGTAAAGGTACTGGTCCCAGTGACGTCACTTCTTCCTGCTTCTGTAGTAAAAAAAACACGTATTCAAATTAAGTTAGGTTTTAAGGAGATAAGTTAGTGATAGTGATCCGTAGTGAGCGAGCAAGCGTATCGGACTGTTTAAAATATTTTTCAACAAACTTTATAAAATATAGCCTATGTTACTCGCTGACAATATAGCTTTACAACAGTAAAATATTTTTTCAAATAGGTCCAGTAGTTTCGAAGCCTATTCAATTCAAACAAACAAATCTTTCCTATTTAAAATATTAGTATAGATTAGTATAGATAAGGAATCATGCTGATTAGAGTGCTTAGCTTGTAAGCACTTTATGAAAACGGTTCTAGATGCAAAATTATATGTTTTTTTTTTCTCTTTATTGTTAGTGACCACCATTGCGACCGTTGTTCCATATAAGTTGAGCAAATTGAGTAATTTCGAGAAGCCGATGAGTGATCTAATATAGAACAATAATAATCGTATATTGAGCCTAATCAAAACAAATAAAATTTTATTATCTATTACCTCTCAAATAAACTTACATAGGCAATCGTGAGAAGTAACGTAGGCTTTAGTACAAGGTTTTAGTATAAAGTAAATGGTTATAAAATTCTGAAGGCAACGCTAAGGAACCCGCTATGAATGTGGGACTAACAATGTCTTGCCTTTGTGTTCTTGTTCGTGCTCTAACCAAAAGGTTGAAAAGGTTTTGTATCTTTAGTGTTCACAAGAGACTTATTTAACTTTACCAGTAGTAGCTTTGAACAGTAGATATTATAGTTTCGCTAGCATTTTGCGTGCGGTTTCTCTTGCGTTGAGTTAATGTATGTATAGCTTCAAAAGAAGTATCTACATTGTCACTTTAATGTTTTTGTATTTTAAAGTCTAGAGCGCACAGAGACTAATACAATAACTTCAAAAAGGTATTTAAAATTGTGTATTTTTTGTTAAAATATTATTTGTTATTGAAATTTTCCAGTAAGTATCCATATTTAATGGTATTTAAGTACATCGTATTTTATTTATAAAGACAGGGGGTGCTTGCTGTGAACTATTTAAAAACATACTTCAATATGTATGTATATCGCTATAAAAATATCCAGTTTGAAACACGCAAAAGGCGTATTTAGGTAATAAAAATAAATTTTGTAGGAACCAAATTGATCCACTATTATTGTCAGCAAAGCGTTGTGTAATGTTCAAGGCGTGATAAAATGGCCTTTTTGATGTCATTAAACAACACGAGGGATGCGGTAAAGGAGAGGAGACGGGGAAGGCTCATTTAAATAATATATTTTAAATCTTTACGAACAATAATTACCTACTGGGACTTTGTAAGATGTTTGACTAGGTACTGTCGGAATGAATAAAACCTATACTTTTTATTCGACGACACGTTTGTTGGTCTAATGGCTAGTAACCCTAGCTGTTAACCAAACGGTCGCAGGTTCGAATCCCGTTGCGTTGCGTTAACTCATAAAATATTCATTTTAATGTGTATTTACACATTATATACCTAAAATAACCTAATCTAAGCGATATACTAATTTATCTAGAATTAAACAAATTATCAACTTATATCCATACATCCATACAAACTTTCGCATTTATAATACTAGCTGGTTTCTTTCGTTGATTACCAGGTTAAAATTAAATCGTTTTGAAACAATATTCTATTTGTTCTTTATTTATTACATAATTGTAATTGAAAAAAATACAGTTGCTACCTAGTTATTCAGGTTACATTTGAAACGGTTATGAAAAAGAAAATTATTTTCCCTGTAATAAAAGTAGCCGATTCAAACTTTAGTGTAGAACGTAAAATTATTAATAAGCAAGAGGTTTGCTGCAGATCTTGAGAGGGACAGGATGTGGACAGTGGAATGGGTTTTGGCATCCCTTACCGAAACACTAAGCATTGTGCATTGTTATTTCACGCCTTCACGGTAGTCTTTTGTAAGGGAGCATTAAGGGGATGTTTCTTTAATCAGTTACGGAACGCAGTGTTGCCCTGCTAATAAACCAATCGAGGAATTATTATCATAGACTGTAGTGACAATTAAGGGGGCCTATACATTTCTCATGTTGCACTTTGAATGTTACGTTATGACCAGATTTGAATTTATGTCTAATGTCTAATGTTCCTGTTTTGCCCCATTAACAGTTGGGAATTCAACACTCTAAGTTGTGAGTTTTGCAACTCACAAGCCAATTACAAATGAGTTTTTATAAAAATGATTTACTTTTTTTATTGAGTTTCTAAGCCTTTTTTGTAATAGTCTGCAAGTAATTTTATTGTTTTTTTAAATGCTCTCAATGCTTTTAATGTTTTTTGTTTTCAGATCTACTTACCGAAACAGACACTGTTTTTCGCCGTTTTCTCGTAAATGCTTTTGGGAAATAGATCACCAGAAGAGATAAAAAAGATAATTTTCATTTTCAAGCGAAAAAAAAAACTGTAGTTAAGGGATTTATTTACCTGTATAAATTAAAAACTTCTTTTCATAAGTTACAGATTACCCAATAAGTTTAAGTGGCAATCGTTCAAATTTTCAACATAATTGTATTTCCAAATATAAAAGCGAATGTTAAAAAATATTTTATGTGTACGTGCAATATTCATATGCATTTATCTTTAAACAATGAAATAATTCCATTATTATGATGGGTATGCATACTGTCCATCCTAAAGTTGATTAAAAATTCGCAATAAAAGCTTCAAATAAAAGGTTTTTTTTGTTAATAAAATCGCGAATTGATTACGAGTGCGCGTGAAGCGTTGTTTCAATTTAAAAATGGAACATTGACCATTCCTGACACTATTTCTCGTTCACTATTCTTGACAATCGCTCCAGAAAGAAATATCGTATTGTCTCATTCAAACAGAAACTAATGTTACAATCGCAAATAGAGAATAATAAACAAGATATGTTTCAATTCTATTCTATCTATTCGTCTATCTATTCTATACACTTCGAAGAGTATATTTCGATGATTCTAATATCAATCTACATATATAATAAAATCAAAGTTTAATCTGCTCGTTTCTATATATATATCTAACTATATTTACATACAATACATATTAGGGGTTAAAGTATCCTAATTTCCGTTACGTAATGAAATTTTTTTTACAGTTTTTTTGTAGAATAAAATTTACCTATTTATTTAATCAAAGTATTTACAACCCTCGTAGTCTAACACATTTCTGACATCTAATTGGAATATCATTTAATCCTTTGCAATAGAACTTTGAACACCTCCACTTCAAATATTAATACGCATTTTGTACTGCTTCTTAGGAAGATTTTTTTTCTGTGCAAAAATTGCAAAAAATTGCTAAACACTAAACAATTTTATCTACAGAACTCTTATCTACTATACCTACTCACAACTCTAACGAGTGATATACTCCTAATCGTTGTCTTCCCATCCGAAACTATTATCCCAAATTACTTACACACCTAGTAAGTTGGTTGAAGTTCTGATAATTAAAGTAAGTAGTGGGAACATCTATCAATTAAGTGGAGGGGGTGTGGGGTGGCTTGGGGAGTCGCAGACGTAAGAGGGGAAACAAATGTTATTCAGTTTTGCGACTAACTAATGTGTCAGAGTAATTGGAATGTGGCGTTTTGCGTGCCGTTTATACATCCCAATATTAACTGAATAACTGCTATTTTAGAATCTATACAATTCCTAGACTATGGCTAGATGTTTAGTAATGTAAAGAATGCGGCGCATATCCGACGGGTCGCTGTAGGTGGGTTAGGCGTCACGTGGTGCCGATTGTCATCTAGCTAGGAGATGACTGAAGAATGCCTGACTTTTTATTGAGCCCAAACACGCTATATTGTAATTTGCTGAGGAGTTGGTTATTCTGCAGATGCTGCAGCACCAGGTAAAGGTTACCATGTCATGAAAATACCAGCAAAGTAACAGTATATCAAATCACACAATAGAACCTCTAGAAGTTAGTGAAATCTCTTCGTCAACTAGGAAATGGGCTGATGGTCTTCAAGAGCCTGAAAAGATCTTCATAAATTATATAATAGCTAAAAACCTTTGCTAAATAAGGCAAAAACAACTAAAAACCATCCAGACTCTTGAAAGCTTAAGCTTAAAAGCGAAATGGAAAGCTGACGTCAGCTTTAAAAAAAAACGGGTCAAATTCAAATTCACAGACAGACACACAGATACACCGATTACACAGCCCACACACATGTAAAACTTATAACACTCCGTTTTTGAGTCGGGCGTCGGGGGTTAATAATAGCTTGGTAACTAGTTATTAGTAGTTATTATTTTTTGGTTTTAAAACTTAATTTTCACTAATTTGAAACTGCACTTCATTTTTTATTAAATTGGTGAACAAATTAAAATATTGCGCAAAATGTCAAATGTCCGAATGCTATAGCTGCATACAACGAGGTACTGCAGCTAACATACTTGGAAGCTTGCCTAAGTGACTCAAGATTTAATTCTTTACCATTTATTTCTTTAATGTTTACACACTATTTTTATAGATACCCTATAGTTATCCGTAGGTACTAATATTATACATGCGAAAGTTTCTATGGATGTATGGATGTATGTATGTATTGATGTTTGTAACTCTTTCACGCAAAAACTACTGAACCGATCACCATGAAATTTTGCATACACGTTGTTTGGGACACCAGAAAGGACACACCTTTCATCCAGAAAAAAAGTACTGCTCCCGAGGGATTATCTAAAATTAAGGAAACTAACTCCTAGCTAAGTATAATAGCAATAACGATGTCAGACGATATATTGCTTTTTCATCGCGAACGAAGTCGCGGGCACTACCTAGTAAATAATAAGTACACTTAAATCAGACTTAAATATATAATGTGATTTACATAATTATTTGTGAAAACACCTGTATTGGATGAAATAAAATTAGTAACTAAATAACTTATTAATTTATTATCTTATCAATAACTATGTAAAATTAAGATTGTATAGTGTCACCAATAGAATAAGTTAATGAAACGAGACAATAATTCTATCATTTGGTACTGGATACATCTGTTACTCAGGGCCCCGGGAGCATTCAAAGCTAACTTCCCAGTTTGCGAGTTGAGTTGGAATATGGCTCTCAGCCTCAATTCACGAGAGACGGCGAGCGATCCCCTGACATTGGAAGAATGAATAGTATTGCAATAAATTCAGGTTTATTTCACAAATTACTTCACTACAAGGACTGAAAAGGGTATGGCAGTTGTAATGAGAAAATTGTACTTGTAATATCAAGATAGCATTGTGCCTAAGGAAATATCACACACATTTCAAGCAAATTATGTAGGTATTTATTATTAGCCCGGCTAATGTAAGCACTTCATGAATTCATGTTGATATCAACAAAGTAGGTACATACATTTGTACATAATATGTATTACATCTTTTTATGTCAGAAATACTACTGTTGAAACTATACGTATAAGTCTTGGTTTATTTGTTCTTATTAGTAGCACACGTAGCATATTGAGGCTATTTCGTGTTATAAATAATAGAATAATAGTGTAAAATGCTTTTTATCTCACACATCTTGTATATCTACTCGTATATCTATACATATTATTAAATAAAGTCGCTGTAAACTTTTGTCTATTTCTCCACTAAATTTTCCTAAATATGGATTCTCAGTGAATCTCTAATGAAATTTGACACAGTTTTAACCAATGGAAAGGGTTTAATAGCAATCTACCATCAAATGTTTACAATTAGGAAATATGAAGAGTAGTGAGATTCGTTCTAAAGATTCATTAAATAATTTTGTATTAAATGGTTGTATAAAATACTAGCTGGTGCCCGCGACTTCGTCCGCGTGGAATAGTTATTTTGGGAATCATTTGGGTATCTCGAACGGTTTTCGCAGCGCACGCAACGGAAGCCCTCAATGATGAATAATTTTCCCCGTTTTTTTTTCCACATTTTCTTCGCTTCTATTAGTCGCAACGTGGTGTTATATAGCCTAAAGCCTTCCTCGATAAATGATCTATCCAACACAAAAATAATTTTTCAATTCGAACCAGTAGTTCCTGAGATTAGCGCGTTCAAACAAACAAACAAACAAACAAACTCTTCAGCTTTATAATATTAGTATAGATTTATTATTTTCAGCCAGCGAGTCCAAGTTAAGAGCGACAGCCTATCACACTAAAACAACGTTCGCTCTTAACTTGGGCCGAAAGTGGAGCAGCGTGGTGTTCGAAGTCCATCGCAAGATCGATTCCATCCGCCAGCGGCTTTTATTCGGCCCCTTTGTACTTTTTCATCTCGCGGGGATTAAGTAAAGTTTCGTGGTCCAACGTTAGCTCGCTCACTATTCTTACTTCTTATTAGGTTCTCGCTTTGCTTCAATTTAAGTGAGGATTAAAAACTTGGACAATTCTTGCGGATTATTTTACTATAGGATTAGATATGTATGTAGATATATACCGGCAATATACTACTATAGACTGTGATACTGTATAAATAACTGGACAATATAGATTAGGTCAGTACTTATGCACTTACCTATGTACTTATGCCTTTAGATCATTTGTGAATGAATACAATGTGATCTACAATATTAATGTCTATTATTATTACAAAAGAATTTTTAAGTAACTTTACAAGGAGTATTTATTGCAAACAGCAGTATTTTAGTGCAGTTACAAATCTTTTTGCCACCACCGAAACAGGACCTCATCGAATTGTCTTTATCTTTGACAAAATGTGATACATGGTATATGGCATAAAATATTCTAGCAAATAGGCAAACTGCCAGGAAGTATGAGTCAAAATTTATTCCCTTTATTATAACTATATCGTGACTAACCCTGCAGTTATTCATAAAACTAGTGTTCGCTTCTACTTGAAATTAGACATTTTTTTATAATTTCGAATAAATAAAATAATGTATATTTTCATATTAATATTTTTTTATATTAAATAAAAAAAAAGACACTATTCATTCATATTGACATCAACAAATCTGTGGTGTTAAGGTAAAAAGGGATAAGTCCTAAAAATGGCAAATGCGTTTTTTGCACCTATCAGCTCAACATAACAATATCTAACACGGCATGAAGGAGATAAGTGATAAAATCTATTACTTTTCTTTTTATGTCTAAAAAACATATTGAGTTAATTCACAAAATATAAATAGTAAATTTAGAGATATGTTAATTATTTTATTATGTAACAGTTTTATTGTTATTTTATTCAAAGAAATTAAACCCTTGCTACTTAAATATGTTATTCTTAACATTAAATTGTGTGCATGTTTTTTTATTAATATATAAATAACCGATTTCTAAAAAAAAACAAATACTTAAGTGATTTCATTCTTTTCTCTCTACTGAAAAGTTTGATTTTGAGACTCATCCCCTTTTACCTTAACACAACAGAAATAACTTTTAATGAATTGATTTTAATGATATAGAATTAAGTTTTTATAAAACTATAAACAAAATAAGTCAGAAGGACATTTCATTTCTTTATGTTCATTTCAATTTACTAATGAAAAACGGTTCCGACACTTTTCAGTGGCATTTATGGCGTACGAAGCCTGCCATAAGACATCCCAAATTAATCAAACGGACACGGCTGTTTCAACCCTACTCTAACACACATTCAATTAGACTCAATACGTCCCATAGGGTCCCACCGTCAACCGAGGCAGGAGTGACAGTGCGCCCGAAAAAAAACCCCGGATTAAGCTATCTTGCCCGGCCAGACCGGACGGTATACGGTCAACTGATACCCGGGTGACGAACGTATTGCTTTGCTACCTAATCGAGGCTCAAACTGACATTAATGGCTACGTTTTAACTGTATCGACTGTTCGACGATAAACAAACTAACTTCCGAGGTATTTCAGCCGTTTGAAAACTGAAGATTAAATATTATTAATTAATTTAATTAATTATTGACAAAACATACTAACTGATATGTACAACTAAGCTATTACAGTTTTATTATAGTAGGTATCGTTACTAGTTGACCCCGAAAGTCTTTGTCAATTTCACATAAAAATACGGATAATAATCCCGTAAATTTTCCAAAAATAAAAAATCTTCATATAAACCCCCGTGTGGACAATTATGAACACAAGAAAAAAAAAAGTAATATTTTAAATGTCGTGTTTGTCTTTCAATATTGAACCGTTCGCGTTGGCGTCCGCGTAGGATGTTTTATACAAGTAAGTGTATGGGATCGATTCCCGACCGGTTTCGTTCATACACGATCTTATCTCACTCATGATGGACGGGGGATTAGATGAAAATAATTCGGACAAATACTTCTTATTAATAAGCGGTGCCCTGTGTAAAGAAATCAGATATCTAAACAGATCAGTGATAGTGCTATGTGAATACAAAAGCAAACGTATCGCCTAGTAAATTAGAGTCATATTTATAAGTTTAAAATATTAAAGATTTCTAAAAAGGTGTAACGGTTGTTTTAGTTGTGAAGCTTATTAAAATTAACCAAGCACAACATACATACAGAGATATTATTCCCCTGGCTGGAGTGGACTTACAAATATAATCAACAATAAATGATAAGCTGTCTTAGATCTCTAACAAAACGGATCATTAGTTGTTATAAAATATTTCACACATTATCTTTATACCCCTTTTCTACACCCCTCGTCTATAAAGACTAATTTACACCATATCTCTGCAACTTACACACACATACTACGTATACCAAATAATACGATAGAAGCACATCCCCCTGACAAGTCAAAAGATAAAGAAAAACCGAGAACAATACAAATGTTTAGAGACACATCAAAAATCAAAGTAAAAACAATACTACACCTTAATATCTCTGTTTTAAACACCAATGTCCCATAATTTCCACACACGTAACGTTTCATTTGCAAAACAAAATCATGCACACGAAATTTGAAACTTTACACGATTTTCAGTTTTGTTGTTTTGCAAATAGCGGTTGGTTTTGTTTTTTGAAAGGTCTTTTGTAGGTAAACACTCGAATCGCAGGAGACCCTGTTGCAGACGTCAAAAAAGTACCATAGAGTTTGCTAACGAGGAAGGGGAGTTGTGTGGACTCCAGTTGCGATCGGTGAATTCGTTCCAATTCGGCTTTTTTTATTATTCACTAGCTGTTGCATGCGACTTCGTCCGTATAACTTTATAAAATATAGCCTACTCTGTGATATGTTTACCTATAGTTTTTTAAATCGATCGCCGGTTTTAATTCTGTTTTCACTTATGGATAGAGATCATGGTGGTTCGTATGTCTTAAATATATGCACAAGAAGTGTATTAGACCGATGTGTACCCAAGCATATTATTACTATCTGATAAAGAATTCGCGTCTCTCTCTAACACACACACATTAGCACACTACAACATTGCACAACATTAATAATAGCATCACTAGCACACCAGCATAATATGCTGTGATAATACCATAAGCGTGACCTGTCTGGAACATAGGCGGTAGCGTCAGTTTTTTTTTTGTATCAAATGCGTTAGACGAAACGGGAAGTAATGAAACGATAACAATCTCGAGACACATTCGATACGGACTCGAATACTAATGTGAGGAGAGAACAACCGCGAATCGTTACTCACCTTTTGTAATTTGCCAAGAGTTGTAATGTTTTGTGTTCGCAATCCGTTTTCGGTTTTAAACCCACTTTATTTCAGTTCAGAAATACATTTTAATTTTTTAATTATTTTTGATTTCAGTGTGGTTTTTCAAATATAATTTTTTACTGGGAATAAGTCGTAACTTGAATAACGACGCGTTGCCACGTGACGACTGTGTCACTACGATTATGTTAGATAAATCGAGCACTTGTTTCCAAATGGTGTTGTGGTACATTTTATTCATTATAAATATGTATGTATATCAAATTTATATTCTATGAAATTTGTAATAAAACGATATTTATATTAAGCAAAGTGTTTTTCTCCCTTCGGCCGTAATGAAATTTCCTTTCCATTCTTTACATTAGTGCCAACTTAATAATGGATCCTATATCTGTGGTGAAAACCGTATCAAAAACTGTTCTTATAACTGGGGGTCATAAGAAATTAGTGGAGAAATAAACATTTTTTATTTTATTATAGTAAAGTCACTGATAGATAGATGAATTATACAAAATAAAGCGAATCAATGATTTCTTTGAAATTTTGAGCAATTTATTTTAAAATATAATAACATAAAAGAAGTATTAATTTTTACAGCTACGCAAATGCTACAATTTTCCCTTCGCTTTTACTGTCTACGTCGTAGAACGTGTAATTTTATACGGTATAACGAAAAATAAATATGAATTAAATGTAATTTCAGTTCGCTTTAAGTGTTGTAGCACATTGAATTACTTACCTAAGTAAACACTAGTTACGAAACAAGAAATTGTATACTATTTGGTAACGATTCGTTTTTATTACGAAAATATATATTTTATAGATGAGTAGGTATTGTGTCTTCACAATTTTATAAATTTATTAGCTATTTCACGCGACTTCCCTCCCAACAGTGGAATGTTGTACGAGTATATATATGTCTTTTTCTGTATGACAACGTGTGTGCAATATATCATGATTATCGGTTACGAAGTTACGAATTACTAACGTGAAAGCGTAACAAACAAACAAACTCTATTTGCGTTTATAATATTAGTTAGGATATTAAATTATTTGGTCAGAACGGTTCGATCACTGCGTTAGATAGTACCTACAACAATAAAATTGGTTGATGTTAAAAAAAAGATACAACGACGACAAATGAATTGTCGGAACGTTTAAAAACTTTCTGGAAACTACACGAGTTAGCCCATCAAAATTTTTCATGATAAACAAAATGCATTGTATAAAAATGTAGCCATTAACAGCGATAGCTCACCCTCCAAAACCTGTCAAACTGATAACGTGAGCGGGAAAGAGAAAGAAAATTATCGAAGGAAAGGTCCAACAACAGTGTACACAATATGAACAAGCCGGACAGTAAGTAATCTTAGATTTTCGTTAGCATTTCTTTATCTGAAGCGTTTCCAATTTGTTTACGGATTAGTTTATTTATGTATATGTACACGAGTATACCTTGTACGATCATGTAAGATATGAATATATCTTGTAATTTAGGGACATGAAATAAAAAAGTATAAGTATTAAGAAATTTTAAAATGTCTCTCTTTATTGTCCACTAGCTGTGCTCTGTGATTTCATTAGCCGTTTTATCTATATATACCTACTAATATTATAAATGTGAAAGTAACTCTGTCTGTCTACTACCTTTTCACTCCTTAACTACTAAATCTTTCATACAGAAAAACCTGATCACCAAAAAGGGTTCACCAAAAAGAAACAAATAAACTTTTAAACGATGTATAAAACAAAGTAGATTATCTAAAAAGCAAATGGATTTTTTGTCTGTGTAATATTAAATATGACTATATATACTGCATTTTTTTTCTATAATGTGTCCGATCCGTCTTAATATTAATGTAGTTGTTGGACGGATGATGAATGGTGACATAGCAAAGCACTTTGTGGTAAACAGCTCTATTATTCTTAGGGTTTAGTTAGTGAGTTTAATTTCTATGTATATTTGCATAAAACCTCAGATATAATGGGTTGGGTAGAATCCACGGTTTCATTCGCTGGTAACTTGAGGTCCAATCTGTGGAGCATAAAAATTTTAGAAAGGCTATTTTATGTTTAGATCAATAGATTAATTAAATATAATATTCCGAGGAAAACATAGGAAAATTTCAGTTATATTTCTGTCTCCGGTGACAAAAAAGTTCTTTCGCATTGAAAACTTATTACCTTGTAAAACATTTTAGCATATCATTTTTATTTACGTATAAAATGAAAAAAAAAAAAAAAAAAATTGTAAAAGACAAAAATCAAAATGAATGGCATAAATGATTGAACTATAAGATAGCCTCGGTCTACGCGGTCTAAAATAAAATATAATTGAATCAAGTCAGGATAGAAAATCAAGATAGTCACAGTTAAATACCGAAATAACTAGACATACTATCGAATAGGATTTTTACGGTGCCAGGGATCTAACTATTTTGGGCTAGTAAGTAAATATGTAATACTATTTTTGTATAAGTCGATATGACTGAGTACTAAAGTGGTTGTGTTTTACGGATGTCTTGATCCTTAGTGTGTACTTAGCCATGCAGCCATGCCTTGCCCTTAGTAGTTAGTGCAAATAAAAACAAATTAATTTACGTAGGAAACTTACCGACAGGAGTTACGCTGGGATAGATTGTAATACATCCCTAGGGACAAGACTTCTCAATTGTCGGCTCGAAATGGATGTAACTACATCCAACGAACAATAACGTGCAAATAGTTCTGTGTTTTTTTATTATAAAAGGTGGCAGGAAGCCTGACGTTTACTAGATTTGTAGCAACATCAGGATTGCCGGGACCACTGCAAACCTAGTCAGGAAAAATTGGAAAATAGTAGTATCATAGTTGTACATGTAATGGTTAATATCTGGAAATTCTAAAAAACTTCTATCAGATAACTACAATACTTATGAGTAAGTAAAGCAGTAGGTTTAGGTATCACATGCGCATTGAATTTTTTAACATCAATCAGGCATTTTGTGAGAGCCTCAAACCGTTATAGTCAAATAACCACCAACACTCATCATCGAGATGAATGCAATGAAGGCGGAGAGCACTGCTAGTACTTAAAGATACATCAGAATACTAAGGGGCCGTGACTAATCGCACCAAAACGAGAAAATAGCATTTATGGTTATCAGGTCAAAAGCTCCGGACAATTCAATGGAACATAGGTCTGCTTCATAAAAGGTTGAACCGAGTCCATTAGTCAGTTTTCATCAACAAATACTTTGAGGTCGAGCATCTAGCAAACTATGAAATTGTAGTGAAGAGCAAAAGTTCATTTCACGAGAGCCTGTTGCCATGGTATCAGTTAACCGTCAAAGAGCCAGTAGTAGTTCGCTAACAACGTTTATATTCGAGTTTTAACGGTGAGGTTACTTCAAAACTTTGTAGGCTCGAACTTTTCAAAGTTGAAAAATAAAGCCTTAACGCACACGTTGCTCGGTCTACTCTCATGTTTGCGATTATATAATGAAACATATAATTATGACATATATTTGAAATTATATTAAGCATCGAAATTTGTCCTCCAGCTATTTTATTTTATTTTCATAGATTTTCCAGTAAAATATGAGTAGCATAAACCTAGGGTGATAAATCATAAACATTAAGTATTATTGAATAGTTCTTTCACCTCAGAAGTAACTTTATAATTTCTGCAGTTGGCAGATCTACTTTGTATACATATAGCTAAGGCACAGTATTGGTCCCAATACACTGCCTTGTGGTACTCCTGGTTTTATTTAAAACATTTTACGATAAGTAGGTTCGTCAATAATTGCCTATATCTAATTGAAAACGTATTATGACCTTGCAAATAATATGATTTTTATGTAATATTCTTGAACGAAGATCGACTTTAGTTCAGACGTCGATTGACCCGACGTCGATTCAATTCAGCCGACCCGGCAAACGTTGTTTTGCCAAAAAAATTATAATTTTGGGGTATAAAAAATAGATGTTGGCCGATTCTCAGACCTACCCGATAAGCACACAAAATTTCATCAAAATCGGTCCAGCCGTTTCGGAGGAGTTTGGCAACAACAACCGCGACACGAGAATTTTATATATTAGATAGAAGATATATAGAAGAAGATAACAATTATTTGTTAAAACCATTTAAGAACATTTTTGTTATGGAAAAAAAAAAGGATATATCGATTATTTTCGGTGTAGTATCAGTAGTACGGTTGTTTGTTCGGTTGACCGAACTAATGAAACTTTTTAGTATCAGTAGTACGGTTGATAAAAATCACCGAACAAATGACACTTTTAAAGTTGCAGTAGTTCGCATAAAAATTTAATTAAAATTAAAGGATACTATAGGTAAGTAAGTAACTTATCTTTTTATATTTAACTAACAACTAAAAACAAGTACGAGTTTTGTTTAAATATTAATTATTACCTACATATGTTATCACCTTTTTAATACATACGAGTATAATACAGGTGACTTTTTTATTTTTAAGTAAACAAAGTCGCACTTTCTCATCCGATTGCGACCTTTCCGGAGTAGAAATTCCATTAGTTTTTACTTATATTTTACCCAACTACGTTAAAAAATGTTTTAGGTGAACAATAACGAAAAAAAAAAAAACAAGTTTACAAATTCTAATGTAAAAAGAAACCTTCGGGTTTTTCGATTTTTTATCTATACTTTTTATTATTAACTAGCTTCTGACCGCTACTCCGCCCGCGTAACTTTGTAAATTATATACTAAAACCTTCCTCGAGAACTACTCTATCCATTAGTTAAAACAGCATGAAAATCGGTGCAGTAGTTTTTGAGTTTATAGCGAAGGGATCAAAATGGCCAGTTAGGTACACCTAGGACAAACTTATTGTAGGTAACAATTAATATTTAAACAAAACTTGTACTTGTATTTAGTTGTTAGTTAAATATAAAAAGATAAGTCACTTACTTACCTGTATCCTTTAATTTTAATTAAATTTTTATGCGAACTACTGCAACTTTAAAAGTGTCATTTGTTCGGTGATTTTTATCAACCGTACTACTGATACTAAAAAGTTTCATTAGTTCGGTCAACCGAACAAACAACCGTACTACTGATACTACACGAAATTTTTCCATACTGTGTCTCAAGTAGACATCATTACGACCCCTCTAGAAAGTTGTGGTAAAAACGGAGGTGCACCTGACATCAGTAATTGATATATAGAGTCATTAATCAATGTATTTTATCGTACTTCTGTCTGTGTGTATATAGCTCATTTTATTATGGGTAGGTTAATGTTTAATACAAAATGTAACGCAATTTACACAAGTTGCGTCCTTGTGGTTTTAACCAATATATAAATAGTTATTTTTTTATAAAAAATAATAATTTAATATTTGCACTTTTTTTTGTTTTGGCATATTGATTCTTCATGACAAAAGTCATAACCATTATCCTTATCCTTGCTAATATTATAAATATGAATGTGAGTTTGTTTGTTTGTTACACTTTCACGCAAAAACTACAGAACCGATCACCATGAAATTTTCATACACGACGTTGTTTGGAACACCAGAAAGAACTTCATCTTAGGTTTACAGGTTTACAGGCATTACTGCTTTTTGTCAATAAAGTTTAATATCATTAATAAAAAAATATAACATATTATGTTAAATAAAAGCCACCGTAAATCAACAGATATAAACAGTTCTATGTTACAATACAAACGTTATAACGCACACAACCATTTCTAGAACTGGCCACGCGTGAGATGATAATAAAAAAAAAATACAAAAAAGGCATCCTGTTTTTATAGTGAACCAGTTTTAGGGTTCGAATGGCAGGTGGAAATGTCGCTCGTTAAAATATCTCTATTAAACTGGTTGAAATACATTAATTGCTGTCATTGGGGGCGAGGGGTGAGACAATGGACCTTTTTTTGGTAACTATTGTACTACGGGACCCCTCGTCACGGTCTGAAAGCGGGCCTCCACCACTCACGCAATTTTTAATACATTTATATACGAAATATATTTGTAATACGATATAAATTCACTAGTAAATATTTCCTTATTAGCATTTCTTTTGGTATTTTATTTAAAGTTTATCTTGTTTCACTTTAGCATAATAATAAGATATTATGTTAATTAATCTTCGTTTAAAGGTACTTATTATAGTTATGAGAAAATACGAAATTTCGTTATTGCTTTTTTTTCTAATTTCCAATAATTAAATAAACATATTTTATGAATGTTATGAAATTATAATTACTATTATTATTACAGTAAATAAATGTAATGATAGACACGCATCCGTCGATCAGCTGATATTACTCCATAATGACTCAAAACTTTTATAAATCCTGTTTTAATTGTTCAGTAAGCAACTAAGCTATAAGCTATTTAAATTTCATAAGGCATTATTGAGCATGAGCACATAATATTTCATAGGTACAAATCAAGTATTATGTACTATGGCGTGTGTTAGCCTGGTCAGACGATTTATAACTTCACTAAAAGAATTTTATATGTTGCTGTAATAATATTTACACAGTGTGAAAGATTGTTAACATGCAATAATGAAATAAACTAACCATAATTACCTATAACAATACCTATAGTATGGTTATACTAGCTGGTGTCCGCGACTTCGTCCGCGTTCTGGATGAAAGATATGTCCTTTCTAGACAACGCGTAACTATGCAAAATTTCATGGTGATCGGTTCAGTAGTTTTTGCGTGAAAAGTTACAAACATCCAATACATCCATCCATCCATACAAACTTTCGCATTTATAATATTAGTGCGGTAATCCGCATGTATGTATAATGAAACAATGTAATAATCTTGCAATGAAAGTATTCACCTAAATATTATAAATACTATAATCAGCCTGCGCAACATTATCAAACACCAAAAACTCTGACATAAACGACAGCGCTTTAAAAATGTTTTATGGCAAGTGTCAATTTCAAAGCTATTTCAGATTTAAAATTTAATATGTACGGTACTTTTATTGTCTATTTTAAAATAACTGTATGGTTGTAAAGTGTTTTAATATTTATTCTTACTTTAAGAACGTTTTGTTTTATTTATTGATGTAAGTATTTCAGCCAATTTTTATTTTAATTTATTTTTAAAGTATTCTGGACGTCTATAATTGCGGTCTAGGGCTGAGATGCTATTTTCTTAAATTCTATACGCAAACGCAAAATTTTGATGTAATAGCAATTAAATCTTAAAATAAACTACTTACCGAATAATATAAAGGAATTGTTGTATGGCATTTACAAAAACTTTCCATTACAGTCAGAATGCTATTAGTCTGTTGCTATAAAGAATTTTATAATTTATAAAATATAAGTAAATTACAATAAAACATATTGTTTTTGAACTTTTTGTGCGATGTTTCAGTGTAACGATCACGTGACATTTATTAAATATATTTTGATCGCTAAAGATGTTTTACTTTTGACCTTTTTTACTTTTTTAGTACCTACTTACACGATATTGCTGCTCACTGTTACAGGTACCTAAGTACCATCTAAAACGTTTAAAATTAGTCCTTTATAACTAGTCAGCACAAGTACTGGCTATTTCAGAGGGATTCCAAATGTTAATTTTAATGGACTAAAACAAAACTTTACAGTATCCAAAACTACTCCCCTAATTGTGGCCGCACGTGTATTCAAACGATACCACAACTAATAGGTACATGGTAAAGTAAACTAATGGAAGGACTATTCTGAAATGTGTACGGTTTGTATCTTATTTAAATCGTACTTTGAGATTGTATGTGAAGCATCTATTCTATATTTTTTAGAGAACTTAAATCAGTTCTCAGTTTTCCTTTTCAGGTCATAGCTTCAGAGTCAACTTTGGAAATGAACTTTTCAATATTCAATATCAATATCTGGCTTTTCAATATCTGGATTTGGAAGTAGTTCCGCAGTAATTTGGGAAGCCTGTCTTGAGCAAAAGCCACCCCCTTGCAGAAACAGGTAAAATAGGTCGTGTAGGTAAACAGGTAACAGATAAAACCCCTTACAGAAGAACCAGGTAAAATAATAGAATGTTTCGGGATGCCAGAGCCTATTTTCCTATCCCGTCCTAATCCCTATTCTTCATCCTACTATGGTCAGCAGCGCACTAGCATCACAAGCAAAGGGGCGTTGCTTGTGTAATAGGCGTCGGTACCCACCAACCCACCAGTGGACTCGCCTGCCTGTCGAGCTTAACATAAAAAGAAACTCACAGTTAGTTTATTACCTGGATACGATACCTTTTATGTTGATTTTAGATTCCCAAGGGATCGTCTAAAAATATAAAAACTTGGGTTCCACTGTCACCGTCGTCACAGCGATAGAGATGTAAGCGTTATTATTACCTACTCATATATTTTATTTTTCAACGCGGATGAAGTCGCGAACACCAGCAAATATTTTATATACATTTGTTTACAAAACGTTCAGAATAAGCACGCCGAGATTCGGTACACATTTTGTGAGTAGACAATCAAAGACAAACACACGAATACATTCAATGAATTTGGACGAAGTGAGTTTTCATGTCGTTTAATTGTAGAGAGCTTTATTTGATTATTATAATTGTATATCCGAAATCAAATGGATTTGCTTGTTTTCGGAATTAATCATGGTTTGGAGTGTGTTAGTAACCATTAAACTTTATACAGTTCTAATAATTATTTTTTCCCATTATATTTCTTGTAAATATTTTATTTTAATACACGACTATTTTCTTTTATTACCTACCTTTATTGGAGTAGTAGCTACCATGATATTAAAGTGTTTTTAATTATTTGTAAAAGCGATTTTTTACTAGCGACCCGCTCGCGGCTTCCTATGCCTGTAATATAGGTTTTCTAAATATACGTATAATGTAATAAATAAATTGTTTACTTTCTTTCTCTCCGAATCTCTTCCCAAACAGTACCACTAAAATTAAAACATTATGTTTCAATAAACTTATATAGTTATTCCTGTAATAATATAATAACAAAACTTTGTTACTTTATTTATAGCCGTGACTAAGAAATTCAATGACCTGAAACTCTTCTCGACCGATACACAGGTCAATATTAAGGGTAAATATGTGCGTAGGAGACTTAACTAGTACGGAGGAAAATATTTTTTGATGATATTTCATCATTTTCAACAAGAAATTACAAGAAGTAAATGAAAAGTAATTTTAACAAATTATTTTCACGATAAAAATGGTTACATGGTAGTCTTCTGTAAGGGGATGTTTATTGTTTTCAGACGTACTTTATTTAAATTGGTATACTTGGATGGCTATAAACAACACAATATAACATAAAACATATAGTAAGTTAGCTCAAAGTAGGTAATTGGAGAATCAACTCACCATCTTGTTTGACTGTGTTGCCCAGTGGTCCGCAACTGGCCAAGCAGACGAAGACGATCCATCTCAGCATTAGACCGAAACTTCCACCTTTCTGCAGCTCAGGTTGGTTGTGGAAGTGACGCACCGTTGGCCTGACCGGAGTAGTGCGGGGCCGTTCCATAGTGAACTCACACTAAATAATTTATCGATCATTTACACGCTTTATTTTCTTTCTTTGAATCACATGTTGCTTCTCAATTCAGTTTTTTTCATCACATCGGTTTAAATTAAATAAAAAAAAAACAAAAATGATAATATAGAACCGTGTACTCTAATATATTAAAAAAATAATAATTACACATTAAAAAGGTGTTCTAAATGTAAAAATAAATTCAGTCGGTAATGCGTTGTTAGGGTTTTGTTGCCTTATTTGTTGAATTATTAGAACCAAGATGTTATAAATGAATGAATATGTGTTGTTAGCAATACCGATAGCATCATGATAAATCTAAGTATATCGTAAACAAAAGTTTAAATGTTATCAAAGTTAAATTGTATTTTTGTTAAAAGCAAAATTACTTTTAAAATAGAGTTAAAAACACAGTCAAAATTATAAATTTATCAGGCTTTAACATTATTCCATATACATACCTAATATAATAATAGGTTAACTACTACGAATAAATAATACTCTTATTTATTCGTAGGTTGACTAACGAGAAATTACATAAGAATTATTTTATGTGGTTCAATTTAATAACTTACTAAAAGTTCTCATATATTAATCGACTGCTATTTAGTTATTTATTATTTAAACTACCGAATTAAATGACCTCAATTCATAAAACTAAAATTGCAAATATGTAGATCAAAATAAGGAATATTTAGTAGTTTATTTTACAAAATGAGTGACTCACATGACTCATGAGTTACTCATGCATCAAAGAGGGATATTACTCCTGAAGCGAATCACGAAATGAAGGTACTGAAGTCTGAAGGTTAGGGATTCGTGCACCGCGCCCTATCAGGGCAAAGTGAGGTGACCTCAATAAATATGAACGTTAAAACTGATCGGCCGATAAGCCTGCTTTTAGCCATACAATAAATATATAGCTATCAGTAGCTTACTTTATGGTGCAATTTAAAATGTATAGACTCGGTGGCATCAATCGAATTTCTCGAATGATGGGCCTTAAGATGAATATGGACAAGACAAAGTTATGTCTGATGTCCAGTCCACGTTGTGCCCAGTAACAGTAACAGTTAGGACTTAGTCCAATTAGGTAGAGCCCAATTCGAGAAGGAAGTCAATTGACGAATAGTATAAAGCCGATGGCCACTTTCTAGAGTGGAGAATCTGATCACGTGACGACGCGTTGCCACGTGACGACCGTGTAGCTTTTTGATTTAATCAAACGAATTTTTTTTTGATTAAGGTTAACTACTGTCTCGACCACTTTATTGCAAGCATGAAAATCGTCGCCGATTTTTCTAACCACCAGATGTTGGAGTTACGGCGCCCGTTGTGTAGATAACATTTTATATCGTGTAATAATAATAATAATAATAACGGAGTTTTCTTAAACAAATCACTTCTTATATTTTACAGTGAAAGCGCTTTTGAACTTTTTAAAATATCAATAACGAAATAAAGAAAATAAATATTAAATTGCTACTTTTCTAATAAGAAACGATATATTATGTTATTGAGAATTATATCTAACTATATAACATAATAATCATAATATAATAAAACTGAAAAGTTTGTTTTTTTCATGCCTTAACTACTCAACTGAAAACCATGAAATTTTACATAAATTTTTCGCATTTTACATAAAAAACGCCTTAGAAAGCCTGGTTTTTTTATTAGAGATAGGTTTGCTTTTGGCCAACAACCAGCCAAAAAAAAATGTAAGTTAATAATATATTTTATAATATTTATTGTTTGTATATTTATATTGTAAAAAAATTAAATCTAAGATGGAAAAAATAAATACATGAATAATAAGTTTGCAATAAAGTTCAATTTCAACCAATTAGAATTACCTCGGTGTCTGATTTGGTGCTGACTTTTAACTTTTCCCTGCATAAAGAATATACAGCGTCTTGCTGTTGTTTCTGGATATATATAACATATGATTTGCTTACACTGTACACAACAATAGTGATGTAGTTCTAACGTAATTTGTACAATGTGTTTGAGCGAGATATAATTATGTTATTTTCTTTATCCGATAAGTCGTTGCGTGCGTTACTCGTATGAAGTTCGATGCTTGAACTCGAATAATCTTTGTAATAATGTAGCGAGCTTGTTAATTTGTTGTTTTTTTGGAATAACAACAAATATCGTTGATTGAAGTTACATAGTTAGTTATAAATAATAAATAAATAAATATCTTCACACATTCCACACAGCACCATCTAGTTCCACAGTAAGCAACTGATGCTTGTATTATGGATACCAGACAGTTGATATACTACATAGATTTTTTTGTAAATACATACATATTATAAATACAAAACATCCATGACTCTGGTACAAAGGTAAAATTTTAACACATAACCATTTGCCCATAGCGGGATTCGAACCCGCGACCGTTTGGTTAACAGCTAGGGTTACTAGCCTCTAGACCAAACGTGTCGTATTAAAAGTTATTTTAAAAACATATGTGGGAAAATGCTATCTCAACTTTTTATTCCTCAAAATGTCGTAAATATGCAGAGCTATCCGGGCTATCCAAACACCTTTACAATTTAATTGGTTTTTAAATCACACACGTACCTTTCAATGAAAGGTACCGTCGGAGAAAAAAGTGTATTGAGAACCTCAAATAGCCAGGTAAGCATTCGGGTCGACTGATGGTCCAACACAAAGGGACATGGGCGCATTTCATGCCACTTCATGCCCGTTTCATGCCTTCTCAGGCCCATTCATTCCTTGTCAAAACGGAGCGCCCAAAGTGGAGATCATTTCGATTCTCATGCCTTCTATTCGTTCGTTTTGAACTTGTGTACTTTGCTTTTGTTAGTTTTTATGGTTGCACCTTTACTTCAATGTGATTGTGGGTTTATTCACATATCTACTTACAACAATTATTTAGCGGTTAACATCTGCATCTATTTGGTGTCAAAATTGGTCGATATTTACTTTATAATATTAGCTGGTGCCCGTGACTTGTCTGCGTTGTAAAATGAGGAAAATATGTAAGCAATATAACGCTTGACCTCTTGTTGTTGTAACACTTTGGCTGACAACGTGCATGCAAAATTTCAAGATGATCGATTAAGTAGCTAAGGCGTGAAAAGGTGACAGACAGACAGACAGACAGACAGACATTATTTTTACATTTATAATACTTGATACTAGTATGGATTCGGGAAAAATCGTCAAAGCCTTTTACTATTTATTTTAAATTATCATAACTGGATTCGATTTATATTTTCTTTTTTAATAATTTGGGTAAAATATCGAAGATTTATGACCACGTATTATGTTTTATTACGTATCCTTGGGAATTTTAAAGCGACACCGGCTCTCGGGAGAGCGCGAGGCACTCAACCTTTTAAAAACTAAACTTACAAACTAAGTAACTTTTAAAAGTAGGAACTAGAGCTTAACCTAAGCAACTCTTACTAGAGAACGGTTATGTCATTGGTGGACCAACCTCGGTGTTTTGAGACGGTCCCCAAGTGAGGATGTGGCTGGGGTTCTAATTAGTAGATCGCGGAGGTAAGGGGAGAAATAACAAGGACCAGACGTCCCCCTTCGGCGTGCTCCCATTCCTACCTAACCGCTAGGTACAAATGATAACCCTGATTGTGTCTCCTTTTCCATACACGATCTACTAATCAAAATCCCAGCGAAACCCTTACTCGAGTACCGTCTCTGTCCCTTGGTGGTTCGATCCACCGATGATACTACTGGTCACTAGTGATAGTTGCTTAGGTTAAGCTAGTATTATATAATATTAAAGTTTGTTTCTAAGTTCAGTTAACGATTGAGCGCCTCGCACTCGCCCAATAGTCCGTTGTGGCTTTAAAACTCCTCAGACAATGAGCAACTAAATATATATAATACTTACGTAAGTTTTAAAAAAATTCCCAAATAATTTAAAAATTATTCTAAACTCCTAAAATCCTAAATATTTACCTACATATTTTACTATAATATGTTATGTCTGAAATACTTAAATAAATATTTGATATTATTTAAATTATAAAGTCAAATAAGTAATTTAATTTATATTTTTTAGTTATAAAAAAATGGAACAGATACATTTAGTTTAAATATTTCAAATTAGAGTTACTAGAAAATTCCAAAAATGTTCAGTAGACGTATGCCTAATATGAAATATAGACGGGGCGATGTGAACCCATTTGGAAGTAAGTCGGTCAAACAAGCCGGCGAGATGTAACCGACATATCCAATGGACTATACATCTTTACATACAACTAGTATAGAATGTTTAGAGCCCTCTACGGTGCCACAATATATTGGAGACACCAGAAAGGAGACTGCTCATGAATTTTTAACTCTTGGAAGCTTTTGAAACACAAAGATTTTTCACTGTGTGTTCTCACCTTACGAAATACTAGCTTTAGAAGGCGACTTCATCTGCGTAACTTTTGGATAAAGTCTACAAACGAAGAGGCACGAAACTGAACCTAATTCTGTCGTAAAAATAATAATAAACAAATCTCACATTTTTTTTATATTCCTTTTTAAAACAGTAGACATACCGACATATTACAAATTAATTTTAAATATGGCCACTGCTGGACATAGGCCTCCCCATAATTTTCCAATATGGCCGGTCAAAAGCAGGTTGGATCAACCGTCGACCCGCGGCCATTATCAGGTTATCTGTTATGGGTGGACGTCCTGCGCTGCGCTTGCGCCGGTCCGTGGCCTCCATGGATCATGGATTATCAAATGATATTTAGTGATATCACTACATAGTATAAAACAAAGTCGCTTTTTCTGTCCCTATGTCCCTTTGTATGCTTAGATCTTTAAAACTACGCAACGGATTTTAATGCGGTTTTCACTAATGGGTAGAGTGGTTCTCGAGGAAGGTTTAAGTACATAATTTACTAAGTTACGCGGGCGAAGTCGCGGGCAGCAGCTTTAATTTTATTAACACGTAACGTAATTTTATAAACTATAATAACATGTAGTGCCATCTGTTAACAGACTTTTTCCATTATTCGAAGTGAGATTAGATGAATTAGAGTACTACATTGCTTCAAACAGAATTCCCTAGATGGCGTTGTAAATTTTGCATACACGTTGTCTGGGACTCCAAAAAGGACATAGGGTACCTTTCATCCAGAACGCGGACGAAGTCGCGGGCACCAGCTAGTTTAGTTATATGATGGTAGTTGGCTGCTGTCGACACAAGCAATGCCATCGTTGACGATGCAAGTCTGTGGTCTTCTATAAGGGGATAGTTAGGCAGGTGTGACTGTATTAATAATGAACTTTTTGTTCTGTAAGCACTGGTCCTTATTTTCTTGTGCAACGACTGAAGATAATACATATACATGACTTGCAACTAATGTAGAGTTTGTGTATTGTTGAATCATTAGCGTAAAATGGATATTTGTATGTCTTTGTATTGGTACGATAAATTTATATATAGGTCTATTGAATTCTCATGTCGTTTTGGTTTTATTTAATTGTATATTTAAAGCTCTTAAAATATATTTTAATCTTTCTTGTAAAAGTACTGCTTACTTATCGAGTGTGAGTCTATATACTTTATTCTTTAATTTGCAGCCCATTTCAGTCTCGTCTTTCATTTGCCAGATTATAGTTGAAATTGTAACGTTGAAATTGTATTTTCTCTCCAGTCCTTTAGGTTATTGAATGAAAGCAAACTATTTCGATAGTCCAGCGTAAACTTTGGCACCAATTAGACCATCTGTAAGGCGGAAGCTTAGATTTGATTCCAATAAGTTTTGTGAACAAGTTCCTATAACTGCTGATCGATTTTGATCTAAAGGTGCAACTTTGGACACTGACTAAACCTTTTGACCATCGACTTTTGCATGGCTCAAGTGAAAACTGCAATTGAGTATTAGTTAATGTAAGTTTCGCTTAAAGTTTAGAGATGTAATAATGGTCAGGTCAGCATTTATTTTTAGGCTACGTCATTCAATTAAATTTCTGACTGTAATTGAATAACTATGTCTTTAGAAATTGCGTTTTTATTATTCATTAGTAATCTGCCCCTGGCTTCGCACAGGTGTAATTTTTTTAGCAAATTATATATTATACAAAAAATCTTTGTCTTGTAGCGTTCTTTCAACTAGTGATACGTTTGGTGGTTTAGTTTTAGAACAGACAAAGGCGGACCAGCGGCTTTGTCTGTTTGAATAAGTTATAATATAGATTATTACCTAGTAGGTAAATATTTTTACTTATTATTCAAATCTGAGAAAATATATCAATAATGACTACCAAGACACTTAGAAGCTGAGGCGAGTGAAACCACAGAATACAACTTTTTAGCATTACTATTATGGTATTTACGTACCTACATAATAATATAATTGATATAATTATACTTTTTTAAAACTATACATTTTTATTATATAAAAACTTTTTACTTATTGGTTCACCTTTTTTAATTTATAACTATTTAAGATCTTACATAATTAAACTTTTGAAGTAGGTATTACCAAAAATAAAGCCGAAATTTCTTAATAAAGCTAATAGGAGCATTGAGTTTGACGATTATTTCTGACGTAGGAATTGTAAATAATATTTCTTTAGGTGTCGGATTACCTACTTAATCAAATACGGTTTGTTAGTATATTTATTTATGAAAATAGCCTCATTTAATATAATACAAATGGTAGCTACTAAGCACGGTTCTATATTTGACATTGTCGCGTGACAGCGACACCCGGCAAGGCGCAGGCGGGCGCTAAGGGACGTCAATCAAGTGCTCGTTGGAATGAAAAGGTGGCACAAGTTAGTTGCCAGGAGCCACCCGTGCGGAATTTATGTACAAATCTATAAATTTTCATTTAAAGTCAATTGTTATTCAAGGTTCTTATGTATTATAACGGTTAAATAAAGAACGGTCAAGCCCGCCTCGGGCTTTGCACGGATTTTTTTTTTCAAATTTATCGGATTTTCTCCAATTCTGAGACAATAAATTATTAATATTACTAAAATAGACATATATAAGTTGTTTTAGTATTAATCATGTTAAGAGAACTAAATTTTCTTCAGAGCATTCTATCTTATTTTGTAACCACAGAGCTTTTAAATGGTGGTTCTAAATTAACTCCTTTAGAGTTTACATCTCTAAAGGAGGAGGTCTATCTTAAAGGGCGTGTTCAAAATTCAAAAGAGGTCGTACTACCATGAGGAGCACTAAAATGATAAAGTCATATTAACTTTTTGGAACGTGTGTTGCAATTTCATGAAACGAAATGTCGCCTCGCTGAGTAGTTGCAAGAAATATTACATATATTTCATTCGCCCTCCAGTTTTTGAGCATTAAAGAGTTTAATTTCTATTTAAAATGAATTCTGTGTGTATATTTTAAACTTCATAATCGTTTTATTACAGCTGAGTCTTTTATTTGCTAAGTAAAGTTAAACAAAAATTTAAATAACGGATTACCCCCAATTGTCCCAGTAGGGTTTCGTTTTATATCCGATTGTTCTTTCTCTTTTTAACCGCAAACTTTCTCCCTCTAACTACAATGACGCTCGAGTTTATTGTGTCTGCAACCGCAAAAGGTATTTGATCATTTTTTTCGAGTATTGGCTTAATACAAGAATGGGGTTTCTTTATGAAAGAAGTGATTAATTATCATTATAAAATGTATGAAAGTTATCATTCGTTAGCGTTATAGCATATTTAAAAATGCTTGTTTCAATTTTAAACTCAATAAGATTTACATTAGTCTTTTCTTTGTTTCTTAACAGGATCGTTAGCTTCTCAAATAGTTTTTTTTCTTAAACTTAATTTTTTTGATTAATGATTTTTTTAAGTTCGTAAATAAGTATTTCTATCACACTTTAAGTGTATTTGATTTAAGATCGTGTTCTTATGTAGTCTCATGTTTTCATTTTCTTAGTGTTCTCACTGATGTATTTTTAATTCGAAAGAGGAAAGAAGTTGCAACCCTCTCAAAGCATAAATCATACAAACGACTTGGAACTGTCAAAGGCTTCCACATATCACTGAATGCGACAAGGTTACACGCATGGTTTACTCGTCAGCTATTTGGTTTTTGTAACTTCAATCTTTGTTTAGGGCTTGACACGTGCGGTGTTTAGGCGAAGCACGTTTCTCTGCGCAGTGTATTTGACTCTTATGCTGAGGCAGTAGAGTCGCTTTTTACAAATATAAGTGGACTTTATGTTTGCACAACTAAAAATTGTAAGTCATTCGCAAGCAAAGTGTCAAATCAGCCGCAGGGCACTTTTTCGGTTGATCGCTCACCTGTTCAAGGGTCTCAATAGAAGTAATAAATGGGTAGAAACAGATTACCAATATCGTATATTATTGACATTAGTGGAGCTATGTATAAAAACTAGCTTATGTCTCTAACTTCGCATCCTATTCTGATGTAAGTATAAATTATATTACCTACTTAGGTATTGTAATTTAATCAAATCTCGTTCAGAGTTTTTTATTCTAGAATTTATTAAAATACCTACCTAGTTATTCCAACACTATTATTTCCACACATTCGCATTTATAATACCTACTTACTTGTAAGAAATTTGTCTTAATCAAACCTATTTTAATTACAGCAATTAGTAATTTTATATCTTAAAGTTTTTCATGGTTCAAATAACAAACTTACTTAAGTATTTGTAAGTAATGTAACTGTGTAGTTTCAATAAAATTAATAATAATAAACTTTCATTATTATCGGGGTTTATTCTTGATTGTGTTGTGCAATAAGTTTGTAACAATAAATCTTTTGATTTCGAATTAATTTGGAACCCATTCTGAAATTTCCATTTTCACCTTTAAAACATTTCCTCGAAGACACGAATAAATAGACCCTTTGTTGGAATATTTTTAAAAAGGTTTATCATTTATCGCCCCCGTAATAAAACATTCTTAATCAAGATTCAAGTTGAGTAAACGCGATATTGGCACTAAGAGAAAAGCCTCAACTCTCTTTGAGGCTGATAATCTCTATGTCCCAAGGCCTAAACAAAAGCGCACAAGTAAAAAGAATCGGGTATACATAGGGTATACACACCACACAAGTTCACATGGATTCCTTAAAAAGAAAACGGACTTTATAAAGGGAATGTAGAGTTTAAAATCGCACAGATAATGTTTATTGTCGTTCAGTGTTTGGCAACTCGAACGATGATATAGATGTAAGAATAAAACCGGTTGAAACTCTGATAACTTCCGGGGGACAAGAAATAAGTCGTAGACGGGATAGTTTTTTTTTTTTTTTATTAGAATCTGTCTGTTCAAATACTTTAGTTTTGGTTCTGTGGTGGTGTTCATAGCAACGTGAGTTTTTATTTAGTTTTAATTAAATTTTTCTGTTGGTAACACTGAAGCATAAAATGCTTCTTTGTTTATGGCGGCGGTGATTTTTAATATTATTTTAAAGTTGGTAACGATCGTTTATGATTTAAAGCGAATGCTTTTAGCTTTCAAGTTTTTTGTTAGAATCACGATATTTTTATGAAAATCACCAGGTACCTATTTAATGGCAATATTCTTTTAGCTTTTTCAGGTACTTTTTAAAATTAGTTAATTAAAAAAACACGCTATTAATAACTAGTTTACTGAGTGCTTGTATATAATAGTCATATTTGATTATTTTAAACAAATAACATACTAGCGACCCGAGCCCAGCTTGACTTGAAATTTTCAAAAATCCTTTCTTGCTATACCAAGAAACCTAGATATGTTTCAAAAATTTCACTGTTCTAGACTTTTTTTTGTCTTTGCCTTGATAGTCAGGCAGGACAAACTATTTTATAAGTTATATGTAGGTAACTAACTAATCATAATCACGTAAAGATTTATAGTTGAGTTTTAGTAACTTAAGTAGTTATTTTTAGTTTTCCAAATCCTATTATAGCACAATATCATAATCCACATTCTCCGTGAACTGATTCAGTTCCGTCCGGTTGGAATTAAAATGGAAAATATTATTTTAGGACGTGTTGTAATATTGTTACAAAGAGTGTCGGGGAACATCGCTTTCGGGCGTTTAGTGTAAAATTAATGAACAACTCTAATCCTGTTTGCTTTGCAGATGTGTTTTCATTCTTATTACGGCAAAATATATTGCTTCAAAATCGAACGTTTCATACTCAATCCTGACATTTTGTATAACATTATTCATTACGGGCAACCCAGAGGCAACGGTGCTATTTTTTTCTGTAAATTTCCTTTTTTATCGCTCTTTCAAAATCCGAAATGCTAAATCAGAAGCATTTAGCAGAAGTTAGCAAAGACTAGGACTTTATAAGTATGCATAATGGGCAAATATTTTGAGTGATTTCAAAATATTTGCAAAAAACAATTTAAAATGTAGGTAACATGTGGGTAAATTGACAAACAAATGATTAATCACAATGAAGCACGCTAATCGTAATAAATACCTACCTACTTAAATTATTATTTACAACTACAACTAGGATTGTAAGTTGTATTATGAAAACACACCACGGTTTGATGATAAAAACGAATACAGCTGGTGCCTAAGGCTTGATATGGCATCAGATTGTTATGGCAGTGAGGGTATTAGCCAAAAGCGTAAGTATTAATTAATACATCAATGTAAATTAAGGAAGGCATAGAAACAGCAACATTTCACGAAAATAAAAAGACTAAGCTACATATCTTCATAAATAAAAATATATACAATACTTAGTACGCTTGTGAAATCCAAAAAATAAAAAAGCTTGTAAATTTGTTACGTAATTGATATAATTAAAGCGATGCAGTGCAGATGCATTGTAAAGAAATCTTTAATCCTATTCAAAAGCGGAAATGTCTGATGAAAAAAAAGTAAATTAACAAAACCTGGTTGTAAATAAAGTGAAGGCATTTGCAACACAAATCGCATTGCAGTTGTCTAGTGCAGAGCTTTTTGTGTACGACTCAAAAGAAACCCGCTGATTAGCATATTCCATATATCCTAGACGTTGCGGTGCAGCGATTTATTGTTAAAAAATCGGTACACTATTCAATCCCGTGTCCTAACAACGCATTACCGATTAAAGTACAATGTAACAGGCGATTTATTGCCGTACAAAATGTTTGTTTCAAGTCATTATTCACATTACTGGGACGCTGGCTGGCAAACCGCGGCTACACTTTCACACAGAACGTAACGATTTATTGCTCTCGATAAATAAATGCACAGATCGAAGCACCGAGACACTTGTTTCATTGAATACAGAGGTTGTTTTGTGGTTTATTGTTGCTGTATTTTATAAATATCTGTGCACAAGAACAGAGAACCGCGGTACGCACGCGTCAAGGCGCGCACACGACTGAACCAAAATCACCCGGGCAGGGTTTCTTTCTGCCCGGCCGGTGTAACGTTCCGTTTCACGTTCATTATAATCGATCACTCATAACTTTACACAAAAAACCTTAATCGTGTGAATAATAAGATTTTAAGATATAAATAATATTTTTAGTAATATATTGAATATTTCAGTAGTGGCAGAACGCTTTGTGCTATTAGTAGTCTTAAATTGCGCAAATCATTTGGAAGTGTCAAGCACTGTAAAATGTAAAACAACTGCATGTGTGCGTTTCTGTGAGCTATGCCAGAGTCTTCCCTACAACCTCTTAGCCACAGATTATATGTTATTATACTCCTAACCCCTTATCCTTTATGCTACTAAGATCGTCAACACATTTGAAGCACACAATTATGGCCTAGCTTGTTTTAATAGGCAAAGCCGCAAAGCGCAAAGGTAACCTACAATCAAATGAACTGCATGTCCTTTTCATAAAAAATATAGAATTCATTTTAAATTTTGATCGAAAGCACAAAATTACCAAATAAAATTTATAAACCAGTCATAATTTATCATGAATTTACAGTATTATATATAACATAATAGCATAAAACTAATTATCCTAAAATTATACGTTATTTTATACCTTACATGAACGCTTTTAGTATTGATTTCTGTGAGACGTGTCTCTTTGACAGTGAATATTATTAAATTTATATTACGTATGTATTTGTATTATGTACCATATTTTATTATATATGTACATAAGTTTTTATTTGTTATTTTACAAATGTGTGCGTAAAACGAAACGCCAAAAGCATTGGAAACAGTAACGCCATCTCTCTCATTCATTCGTTGACAAAAGGTAGAGACGAAACTGTGCGTGTTTCAACCCTGTACCCTCCTAAATGCAGGGTTATTTCTGTCCAGTGTAAGTTGAACTTTACATTTGTATGGGATTGCATTTTGCTGTTTAGTGTGAGCACTGACCGCGGAGGGTGAGGGGGATTTAAAACGTTGGCTCTCTGTACGAAATATAGGGCCGCGATTTTAGGGCTAACAAATTAGAAAGGGGAGAAAAAACGTTCGGACCGTCAGGTTTATTGACATTTTGTAGGGCGATAATTAAGGTTGTAGCGAAGGCTTAGCGAGGGACTCGAAGTTATATCGGCACACCGTTAAATTTTGGATCCGTTTCAATTAGTGCCTACCAATTGGCTATAAATGGAGTAGTAACGACGCTGTAATTTTTATAGGATTTCAACATTTCACGATCCCCTTAACATCTGCTAATTACAGCTGAAGGATTAATTAAAAACTTTTACCTTTTTATATTTGTTTTTCCATTTCTTAAACATTTTGAATAGCTGTTAGGCAGTTAAGTATGACTGACGATGGATTATTTTATTAATGACTTTAGTACACTCTTAAAGTCGTTATAGATAGACCAATAAAACTCATTCTCTGCTGCCATCACGGCAGAATGATTAATTTTACAAATTAATTATTGTAATTAATTTATTTTTACATCAAGGTAAACAGACAGGCTGGTGGTCTACTTTATGGTAGGTGACGAACATACTTCGATGAATTGCTAATTAAACAGGCCCTTTCAGAGTTTTTTATAATACTAGACTGGTGACTGGTGAAACCGAAACAAGGTCTAAATTAACGCAAGCAAAGCCGCTGGATTCTGCTAAGAGCAACATAATGCTACGCTTTTATTAGCTTAAAACGAAATTGAAAATTCTTATCAGAATTAAGTAAACTCTGGGTTATAGTTTCAAATAAAATTCCTTTTCCGGTTCTCCCAAAATTATTTTTAACGGAGATAGTGACATCTATATTTCATTTAGTAATACTGCTAGAAACAACTGCAAGACCGCTTCTCTTCTCACGCTGTGAGCTCATTTAGAAGTGGTTGTGTACTTACGAAATAAGTTCAAATTCATTCACTAGATGACGCCATCTGTAGCTTACTAAAGTCACTTTTACTTTGTAATTATTCAGAACTTTGATATACTATACTTACCTTTCGGCTTCGGCAGCCAATATTGGCACACCCTGGGCACACTACGTTTTGTAATCATTTGGGCAGCCTGTAACCACCTAGACCACTGTGATATATCAGCATGCGTGCTATTCTGTTTCGATGAGTGGGTAAGAGATTGGGAAAGCCCATTTCCTTATCCATTCCTATCCTATGAAAGCTTTTCCTCATTACTGTCTGACATCACGTTTCCTTGCACTTATGTATGGGACGGCCGCTACCACGCCCGATTTCCCGCAGCGCTTATACTTACCAGTATTTTTTATGAAAAGTCCCGGAAAAATTTTGCAACCCCCATTCCAAATGATTTTTCTCTACCAAATTTATGAGATAAAAGTGAAAAATAAAGACTTTTTATTCCAAAAGTTTATTTATAAAAGTTATATTATATAGTATAATATTATACATGATCTTATCATAAAAAGGTATTAATTATACAAAATGTACATCACCTACTTATTTCTATTTAATATTACTAAAAAAATTACCTAAAACTGACTGGTATGTTATAAAAACATATACCTACACTTTATTTTTATTTATCGTACAAAATTAATAATATAACTATTCCACAACTTTCAATGAGAGCTATAAAGAATTCTTTTATTTTTTAAATTCTGTGTATAATCTCAAAGGTTTCATTTAGTATATGCGTAGCAAAAAATCCAATATTGAAGAATGAAAATAGCTAAATATATTGATTAATTATTGTATTGCTATGTTTACAGAGATAGACATAGCACGTGTGTCTAACAATATTTGTCATTTTGTAAATTTTTGTCTAACAGTATAGCATGGGTTTTGGTGCTATCGCACTGTTGTTCAAAATTTTACGAAACAATGATACAACTCAAAAAACTTTTTGATTTGTTTCACATTTCTATTTTATTTTCAAACAAATAAAAGAGATTTTTTTTTAATTTCGCAAATACACATTTTTAATCATTTAAAGTATATTAATATAATAGTTTGTGAACATGTATTTGTGACGATATTATATTCTGTTAAAAATATTCTCATATAGGTACAGTTATAATATTCAGTAAAGCTAATAGCGGACGGAAAACTTATTTAATATGTATTAATATACTACATCTAAGTTTTGTGGACGGTAATTGTCACGAGGTAGTTTAATCGTAAGGGACTATGCGTAAAATGTTTGTCAAAATTTTTATTAAACATATTATAAAATGTAGTGTTACCATATACTTACAAAAAACTGACACTCTTGTCAGAATGATTTTCTTTTTTAAGTAAATATTGGAAGGCAGCCTGATAGTTGCTTAGCCAGCCTTGAGTTAATCAACGAAATGTTAATTATTCCTATTGTTATTATTTCTACAACTTTTCTACCGTAAGGAAACTTTTATATTGTGATCCAATCAATGATCTTTCTGTAAAAATATATTTTGACGACAGATTCGACAAAGTTGTCTGCAATGTTGAACTTCACCCCTCAGCGGCTTTACATTTATGTATGTTTTACAAATTATATCCAAATTTATATCAATGTCTATATTATGATGACATATAACATAACATTACATTGAAATATTTCTGTTTTTTAATTAAATTGTGATCTACTTTTTTATAAACTTTTTCTTTTGGCCTTTATGCTTCTTTATCCCTAATAAATTAGGCTAATTTAATAAGTTCAACTTGCATAATTTAAAAACAGAAAACTAGGTATATGTATAGAAAAACTTGAGACTATATTATACAGAAAATTTAATAGAAAACAGTTTTTTTTTCTCCACATATTGTTTCTACAAGGCATAGACTAAAACTACGAATAAGTATTCGTAGGACTAAAAAGCATGTTACCCACAACAAAAGAATATTATATAAGTAGGTATATCAAAAACTACACTAATATATTCACTAGGTGTAAACGTACCAGGTACTTATCGTTCTAAAAACAATAAAATTATAACTATTTATAATAATTATATTATAATAAAATATACACATTGTTCTCGCAAATATTATAGCTCGCAATGAAAGTGGAAATTTAAGTTACTTAAATATCACCTTGTTTTGAGCAAATTCGAGAGATATTTTTATTACTTTAATTTATTCCGATAAAAGAAGTTACAAGAGTAAAAGTAATGAAAATATCTTTATTTTTTTATTTATATTGTATAAGCTGTCTTCATCATACAAAATACAAAGCTTAGCTAAAATACAGAGTTTTTAGCTTTTTTAAAATGTACACTATTAAATTATAACATATATTTGTTAGAGTTCAATTAAATGCTCTTAGATTCGTAATGAGCTTTTGAATGAAATTCTATATATTTTTGTTTTATTGGAAGCACTAGTTTAATTAAATTACTCAAAAACGGATAAATTGCGCTGCTCATGAACAGAAGTAGCTATTACATTGTTCAGGTTCTTTTATTTTTTCAAAAAATAAAAATATCTAACAAAATTTTACGATTTCTAACATAGAAAAATAAAAATACTACTTATTGGATTTTCACTTTTTCAGCTGAAATGTGTCCATTCGTGTAACCATTCTGAATGTGACCATTCGTTTTTGAGTTTTCTTCAGTCTTAACGTGACCGTTGGCAATTTCTTGGCTTATCTTAGAGTGGCCGTTGGCTATGTGTCCATTGTTGTTATTATTATTGTTGATGGGATTCGTTTTGTTCCTTGATTTGTCCTTTTTGTAAGCTTGGATGTAGAAATTCATAAACAGGACAATGAATATTGTTGAGTGGAGGATAAGGCCGCATGCAATGATCCTGCAAGGAAAAAAGAATAAGAGTAAATTTATTTGCAACAAAAGACATAACAAATACATAGAATATAGATATACTATATCATATAAAAAGACACACACAACCTCTCCAACTAGGCATAATGCATGTTGTAAGAACAAGCGTTGGTCTAAGGTTTGAGCCGATTAATTAACTACTCTGTCTTAGAAGTTATTTGCCGTATCAGCTAGTAAATTTATAAAAGTACGAAACGCACTCACGAGCAACGGCCAGTCAATATGTAAACGAGGAAAGGGAGGAGTACTTTGAGAAATAGACTTGAGCTGCCTCCATTCTACTCTGCAATTCTTTGTAATTGCATCCGTTGTTGCAAAGTGCGTGAACAGTTAGCGTAGCTATAGGCGGCGTAAGCATTTCTATATGATGTTGTAACTATACCTAGCATTAGAAGTATTACACTTGATATTTATTTATTGACTAGCTGACTCAACTGACGTACTGATATCAATATAATAACACTTCAAAATTGTTGATATTTTGGATACTATAGGAACTGTGGGTAAAAAAAAAAAAGAAAAACGGCGTTTTTACGTTTTTCCAGGCAATTTTTAAATTTTCATAAGAACTTTTCTTATGAAAAAAGAATAGTGTTCTTTTTTTTTAGAAAAAAAAAGCATTTTTTTTTCATTATTATTTCTATATCTACCATATAATACACTAGCTGGTGCGCGTTCTGGATGAAAGGTACCCTATGTCCTTTCTGGTGTCCCAGACAACGTGTATGCAAAATTTCATGGTGATCGGTTCAGTAGTTTTTGCGTGAAAGAGTTACAAACATTCATACAACCATAGAAACTTTCGCATTTATAATATTAAGTAGGTACGGATTAAGTACGGATCTGCTAATAGTATTATAATTTAAAATGAAATGAAATTAATCTAGTACAGGTTCGTAAAGCTGTTACTGCGGGAGAGAAAACGGCAAAAAACTTTTCATATAAATCTACTAATTCTAATATAAAAATAATTCTACATATTTTTTGTAAGGGTGTACTTAAACATAATTTTTTTTTGAAAGGTCGTTTAAATTTATTTTAGATAGTTTCTGTGCATTGTTAATTTATATTGAGGCCATACACATTGACCTTTATAAAAAAATATTTTATGAATCCCGGAAGTAAGAATAAAGTTTATCTTTATTTTCTTAAGTTTAAATTGTGTAAGTAATTACTTAATTATCTATTTAATGTTTTACTTACTTGGGATATCCACAGTCATAGACAAGAGCACTTATAGAGTGGAATAGCACCATGAAGAATTGGACCTGAAAATGAAATAATAACAAATTAGGAAAATGTCTAATTGAAGAAAAAAAAATTACTAATTTTTTTTTGCATTTTTTTGCAAATTATATATAACACGAACCATTCTCGCTTTTTTTATTTTTAGTACAAATTATGGAGTTTTTTTTTTATAGACGACATTAACCATTGAGTGGGCCTCAGCCTCAATTCTGCCTGTCAGGCTCCCCTGACATTTTTTTATGAGAATTCATAAAAAATGTCAAAATTATAAACTTATAAGTTGTTTGATACTTTTATGAATCAATACCGTACGTATCTATTAAAAAAATTATATATAATTATGACACGACGCAATAAATACCTACGTAAGTATTATTAATAAATGTTGTAATAACTTTGAAGGATATCTATCCGGTGATTCTAGAATGTTTGAAACGCGCTGCCGCAATACAGAGAAAGGATACACGTTTCGTCGCGAGTCGGGGGGTGTTGAAATCAACTCTTAACTTTATATACTAAGTATCAATTTATAAGTTGGCTACGACAAAAATATTAAGATTGTGAAGTTGGGCAGTGAGAAATTAACAATATAAACAATTTGAAGATTGAGAACTTAAAAGAATTCACTTGAAAATAAAAGACGAAGATAGCTATTGAAACTGTAACTCTTTAAAATAAATATTTTAACTTTAAAATAAAAGGTGGATCGCCTGACAAAATATGCAAAGCAAGGTAAAACCTGACATACATTGACACCTTACGTTATACTTTTGCCGAGCGTTCATCCTGAAATTCTATTCTAACTATTGGTAAAAGTTTACCTCCTACATACAAACAAAATAAATAATGAAAGTAATATAATTTCACACGGACAGACAAATTCCAGTATCATCTTTACTAAGTTTCGGTAAAAAATTACTTCAGAAGCTTTATAATACTTAAATAATTTAGCTGTCAATTATTTTATTATAAAAATTTGAAAAAAAAAAAAAAACTCAAATTTTTAGTTGTATTAAGAATCAAGTAAAAATTTAAACTCTATGTATGTATGTATGTATGTATGTGCAGTGTATCTTAAATCATGTCGTTCATTGAACTTAAATCGCATATCCTAAGTTGCACAAGAGTAGATCCCGTAGCCACGGCCGTCTTGCGGAATTCTAGGCGCGGTCCTTGCCATAATCACAAACAAAATTCGAGAAATAATATTAAGTAAATTTCATTTCTCAAATTTTAGTAAATTTAATAAAAAAAATTTAGTCAATTACAAAATAATCTCACTAATATTATATCTATATAATATAAGACTGACAATAATATAGGATATTTAATATATGATATTATATTACAATTGTATGTTTAAGTAGGACCAGAGTAGGCAGTTTTGATGAGAGTCTTCTCTCTCCATAGCTCGCTGTATATTATATTAGTAGTCCCTGAGCGACGTTGAGCATTCTTAAGAGGCCCATATCTAAAGTAAATTTAATTATAGGCCTGCTTTTATTCTAAGGGAGACCATGTTTTCGACTTTGCAGAATTTCCTTCTCAAAAGTATGAACTTGAAAATATTATAACACAATTTCCACTCTGAAGTCGAAGTAGGATATTTAATTGCATTTCAAATGGAAATGCAAGTGGACTTTTCACTTAATACTGTTAAAATAAAAAGCAATACTTAATTTGATTGGAAAGGTTTCGCGTTACCAATAAACAAGTCAGTGAATGTTAAGCAACAATTAAGTAAGATAAGATAAGTGAATCTCAAAGCGTTGTAATTTTTGAAGTAACAAATAAGTAGACTGTGTAAGTTTAATCTGGCAATCTTCCTGAGTAATTCGCAGTCGACCTTGAATTCTTGACGGACGTCATGAGCGTTTAAAAAAAAGTGAAAGTATAATTCCGACATTCGCCATTTTTATTATTGAACTTGACAAAAACACTATCAGGGAGTAGAGACTCAAGAAATATTTAAGAAATCGAAAGTAGGTACTATTAGTACTTAATACCTACACTTGCGTTCTCTATTCGAATTATCTTATAATACTAAACGAGGAATTCTTGTATGCCACGACGAAAATCTAGGATTAGGGGTTTTTTAGGTCTAGAAATCGATCTCTTAGGGTCTTATCTTCGAGAAAATTTGTTTTATTGAAAAAAGTAGTAATTTTACGGTATTATTATTTTACGGTTAGTAGTAATTTTTATGTAACCGTTCTACGGTTACAAAAGTAATACCGTTTGTTCGTTTTATAAAATTTTGAATTATTAGTTATTAATTCAAGTATTCTTGAATTTTTTTCTATAATGTTTCACATAGACTTTTTTTACATGTAAAAATTTTTAAATCTTTCATTGGACTAGTTTAGTGTTAATTATGCGACCCGCCCCCGGTATAATAGCACGGATGCATTTTTTTTTTGCAAATTTAGAAACTTAACAGCAAAATGGGCAGAGTAAAGATGTATAGATAAAGAGAATTTTAATTTCGCATAAATGGGTAAAGAATTTAGACGTTGTCGAACGTTCGACGACGTTCCAACGTCGTTGACGTTGGAACAAAACAATACAGAAAACCAAATAATACTTACTAGTTGTAGAGTGGTGAGATGTTTCTTCCACCATAAATATTTTTGGTACTGAGGCCCCATCGCAGCAACCATGTAGTACCCATACATTATTACGTGAACCAAGTTGTTGACGATGTTAGAGAAGGTTCCGTGACCGCCTGTTGACAAAAAAAAATTAGGTATTGATATATTTAAAATAATAAAAAAAAAAAAATAAATGTTTAAAATTTCAGCTTTATAGACTTTTATAAGTATACTCATAATAAATAATACTCATTATAAGACAGCATCTAGTACAGTGGATTTCTATCACATCTATCACAACCTGTGAGTCTAATTAAATCCAATATGAATACTATTGAAATGACAACTACTTTCTATCAATTAGATCTCGAATAGTAATCCGATGATTCAGCTGCTTTTAGCTATACTTTAGCTATTAAAAAATGTACATAATATTTCTTATGATTTTTATTACTATATTATATATATTTTCTTCAAGTTTTACTTATATTATATTTATGTAAATATAATTTATATATAATCTATACATATTATAAGGTCCGTCTGTATCTGTTTCTCTGCTAACTTCTACTCAACTATCTTAACTTAAAGAGCGATAAACGAGAAATTAATTTGCAGTATATTGATTTTTACAAACCTTAACTTTGCACAGACATATTTTTTTCTCAAATTGTATACACAAATCTTTATCGCTTATCGCTATTGCTATTAATGAAAACTGCATTTAGGTAAATTCGTTGGTTGGTTTAGACGATGTTAGCGGGGAAACAAAAAAGAGACGGTTATTGACGTTAGGTTATTATTTTTCTTATAAAATTTATAGAAAGGTTGGTGAAAAATATATTTACGACATACCAGCGATGAATTTGACAAGCATCCAGGCTTCGAAAGGTGTCAGCGAATGATGATAGAGATGGAGCCATGAAATCTGTCCCTTCTTCTTGCGCAAGACGAAGAACACCGTGTCAGCGAACTCTGACAGCTTGGAGAAGTAGTACACCCAGCACAGGTGTAACATCTGCAGGAGAGATCATATCTATACATACAACAATTGGATAGTTAATTTAATAATTAACTGGTTTTTTATGTTAAGGTCGACAGACAGACAGACAGGTCCACTATGGTAGGTGGCTATTGTCGCCTGAGCAACGCAAGCAACGCCACAGGCACTGCAAATGCGCCATTTTTTAAAGCTATTTCTTTAAATGTCTTTTTCTGACTATGTTCATATTTTAGCTGATCATATTTTTAAATAATTTTATGTGAGAACCTCATATTAGCGAAACAGACATTTTTAGAAATAATAATCTAGTAATCACTATAATCATTACACATACGCATCGAAATAATAATATATCTTGGATATTTATGGACATATTTGGACTTACATATATCTTTGGACATACGTAATAATTGGAATACGCTCTAGCTTTGGGTAATTCTATAATTTATATCGTGCAGAAATCATTATTAATTCTTAAAATAAATTTATGTACGGTCATCATTAAAAGTGATGATTTTAGTAAAGCGTTGTGTACAATAGGAGAGCTTAAATATCTCAGGTGAGAGTGAAAGCTGTTGTATTGTAGGTCATGTTTGCAGATGGCACTTGCTTTATGTCTCGTCTGAGATGAATGAAGCGAAAACCGGTCAAGTGCACACATTCAATGTTAGATAGTCGATCATTTGTGACTATTGCAAATTCGAGAGTTCTTTTTTTAAAATAAAAGTTCCACGTGCGACGTATTTAGTTTGTTCACTGATAAAACTAAATTATATTATATATTTCCTACGTCTGTTACGACAGTGATTTCTAAAACTAAAAAAAACTGCATTTGCGATATATTAGTGTCTATTTCGTAGTTTAACATCCAGACAAATCTATCAAATCTAATAAAAAAATACCAAATAAATTCTGGTCGAGAATGTAGTCGTAATATTTACCTATGAGAAAATGAATATTTTCACAGTACAAACAACAATATACTTGACATCGGAAAAATGGTTCCTACTTGAAACGTTACGGGCATAATAAAACATAGGCAAAATAAAGTTAAGTTGCGTATAGTTTTACCTGTGTGGTCTGGTCTAGTGTGTTATTTTTTTCATAGTCATATGGTCACCATACTATTTAGTTAGTTAATTAGTTGAATCTGTATATTGTGTTAGTTTTTATAAAATCTCTATTATTCATAAACATTTATTATTTATACCTTTTAGTTTGATTTTATTTAATTAATCTGCGAATAATCTTTAACTTTGATCTTTGACCAGGCTATAAAGTACTGTTAACCATGGTATCTCATTGGGATTCCCAAATATATTAATATTATTCTTTTAAAATGTTTATTGCTAAATTTATGGCTTTGGCAATATAAATTAACATAATGTTATTCGGATTCATTAAAAGCGTTATATCACAGGTGCGTGATTAACTAGTTTTTCGTGTTTTTTTTTTACATAATAATATATGATGATGTTACAATAATTACGACGATAGCAGTATCGAATTAAGATTCATCCGAATTCGTACTCAATTTTTTAAACAATTTTTATAAATGACGATTTTTCAAAAATAAATTGGTAATCTTCTTCTTCAGTCGTACACTCCAGACGGAGTGGTCGTTTTTATGGAATGTCTGAATCTGGCAAGTTTGTCTCGGTCCTATCTCTGAGGACTCTGAGAGTCTTCTATCGCTCCAATGCTACCATTGGAAATAACAGGATTTACCATTATTTACCAACTTCCATATTCAATTAAAAGTATAATTAAGTAATACAACAAACAGTATGACTTATATTTTTAACTACATATGGCTATTGGAATATTTTTTTATAGAAGCCAAAGTGTACTTTAGATACTCGCGAATTTGTATTGAGTTTCGTTAGTAAAACTCGCCAGTAATTATTAAACTTATAATTTACCTGTTATAACTTATTATATTGTTTTCGGTAACATAAAAAGCCGGTTATTCCCATTCCATTAAAAGAAAGGCCAATGACATATAACACATTCAAAAACCACATAAATCTAATTGTCGTGAACTTGCATTTTTTGCTAAAGTTACGACGGAAAACCTAATGTAAATGTCTGAATACAAAAAAATATTCATTGTACTTAAGCATTTATATGTACAAAAAGATGCTTTTGAAAGAAATATTTTTAAATAAAGCTACTTAAATGTTTCTCAGTCAATTCGATTCTCAGCAAAACTTAGAAATACTTAAATGTTTTTTTTATAAAGCTATACAATCCGTCTAAGTTTGCTCTCACATATACGAGTAGCAATTGTAATAACTACAATAATGTCATTATTTTTTTAAAATTCTTTATGAAAACCCGAAATATAAGCAATTCCAATACAATAAGTAATACCGTCAAGTGATTTTCTACTGTATATTGACATTTACGTGAATTATTTCTTTATATAAAGGTCGTCAGACAGGCTGACGGCTGACGGTCCACTTGTTGATGATAAGTGCGCTACCGACCATAGCGGTATTCGTAGGTATTATGTTTTCCATGAAGAAGAAAACGACATTAAACTTCATTGTAAAATTATATACAAAGATGACATCATATATATACATCAAAATATATATATAAAGATGTTTATTTTTATTATAAAAAGTAATAAAAATGTTCAAATTTTTTTTCTACACTTCAAACCCTAAACACTTCAACCACACCTCTTCCTAAATACAAATACAATTGTATTTTCTTTCGTATTAGAAAGTCTGTAAGTGTGCCGTGAGGCTGGTGCCATTGAACAAACTTGACCGACAGCCATAGAGTAGTTATTACACAGATGCGACAGTCAATATAATTTGGTTCTAACCGGTTTTTTTTTAAATTTGCGAATCATTTATTATAGTTTTTATTAACACTCGGCTTTCTGCCTAAAATTAACACAGTAAGGACCATTCACTAGATATAGAGGTACTTATAACGAATGTGAATGTGTGAAATATTTAAAAAAAAATTGATTTCTCATATTGATGTTAATTACTCAATAAGACCCAAACTCGATTTTCAGATACCTACGTCATTCCTGGATTGAAATATATGGTAACAATAATAATGATTAAGGAAATGCATTTATGTGTTCCTGAATTATTAAGGATGTTAGTTCTACTTTAATGTAAACTTATCAATAGATGACGCGAGCGCACATTTAGTTGTCATTTATATGAGTAAAAAATTACATTTATAATAATAACAAATCCATAAGTGTAGGTATTGTATGTATGTGTGTATGTATGTATGTTCCCCCATAACTCTTAAACGAATTAATTGATTTTCATGAAACTTGGTAGATAAACATTTAGACGTACGGGACACAGGATAGGCTAACTTTTTCACGCGGACGAAGTCGCGAGCGCCAGCTAGTATAAAATATACACTAGCTTTAGTCCGCGACTTAGTCAGCTTATCTCTTTAAATTATAACAAATGTGTTATTCTGATGTATAAACTACATTACTTATAGTTTTATCAAAATGCAAAGATCATTGGAAGAATTTTGATAAAACTAATAAAATTCGTTCTCATGAACTTTCGTATCTGTAAATTAGTGGTAAGTATTTTTATTTTCAAATTTTTTATCTAAAAAATATTTTTGTAACGACTCAGTTCTAAAGGCATATTACTTAGTAACAATGAAATAGTCTATGACAATGTTACATCGCGACACTGACCGCAAAGCGAACTGCTCTTACTTTCTTTGTCTCTTCTTAATGGGCACGACAACATTGAACCTTAATCCTTTGCAAAAAGAACTTTGTGCTTGACTGCAAAAAATACACCTGGCTACACCGATTAATCATATAAGATGAGTTAGTAGATGTTATCAAGAGAAAGTCATTGTGGAGTTGTTATATTAAATTAGTCGATATGAGAACGACTCATAGAAATTTAATTAGGATTTTGATGTTGGTCATATATTTTTAAAGATATGTTTACATATAAATAAAATCATAAGCGTGAAGCCTGAAGTATCTATTGGCGATAATAACAAGGTAGTTACTTGTCTTATGAAGTCATCTTAAGACTAATAAAGTTAGTATTCCTAGTATTGTGACTTGACATATTTAAAAAGCATGTTAATTAGTAATGAAAAAGTAACTTACTCTCGTAGCTTTGTCACTCGTGCTGTAATCCACAGGTTGACACGTGAGGCTGTAGTCGCCCCACCATCCTGACATCAAGTGCTGCAATTCAAATAAATTATATTAAAATTTGAAAAAATAATAATATAAATATACGGAAATACAAATATATATATCTTAATTCTTTATTAATCAATATATATATATATATGAACATAATAATCAAAATTGGAGTGGGGAGTAGTTAGGATCTGGCCAACGCTTTTCATGTTACAAAATCTCAATGAGCGTTTCAAAATTCTTATCTCATTCATTGTCTTTAAACATGACAAGTACTCTCACTTCTTGTAACACTCATTTTGGAATATAAGTTTTAGTATCTGAATCATTAATATCCATAATTTAGTGCTAAAATACAACTGAAATTCCTGACTAAAATCTTTAATTGTTATTTCTTCCATTTAACATCCGAATATCAAAAGCCAGTCTTTCTCACCTTTATATAGATTTTCTAATAATTTCGTTTTCCGGTTATACCTATTAGTACTTCAAGGCATGCGGTTCATGAACGTTATTCATATATATATTGCAACATAGTTCCGTAAACATCGAATCCAATAAAGTGATGTAAACCTTGACCGTTTTATGTTTTACATTATAAGTCGTGTTACGAAAAGTGTCCGGTGAACCGTGGACGCACTTCACGCACTGCGGAGCGCGCAGGGTGATAGCAATGCTCTTGCGTTTACCAATGCAACCAATATAGAAGAAAGGAAATATGGAGTCAATAGCGCAATCTGTTTTGCTCACTTGAATAACACGAATTGATTTGTGGTGACTACCACTTGAGAGATGAGAAGTGACAAGAGTCAGAAACTAACAGAAAATTAAAAATAATTAAGCAGGCCATCAGCATGTCTTCAGACCTTTATCAAATATGAATGTCTACTATAAATGAGTGGGTTTAGCAAAAAAAAAAAAAAAAAAACTTTTACCGAGGAGTGACTTGTCGCCTTTAGAATTTGTCAGTGGTAAAAAAATATGAAAGAATTTATAATAACAATGTCGGAATTCGGAATTTATTGAATATCTTATCTCATCTGAAGTGAACGAGGTCTGAAATGTACACTTATAACTCTCACTTTAAAAAGATAATATTTTTAGGTGTGTAAGTGTCGATGTAGCACAAGTAATCTCCAAAACTACTAGCTCCATTTCAAAAATACTTTCATAAATATTTAGAACTTCAGAATGGACGTAGACTATATTTTTAGTCGCAGGTTCGGGAAAATACACAGGGAAAATATAAATATCTTAATATCTGAAGTCCATAACTTTATAATTTTTTATCGTTCTGTTATATTTATATTAATTCTGCCACAACTCTTCTTGTCTTAGAAGATAAACTTCGTAATTTTGAAGAAGTATATTGATATATACACGACAGTTAACTCCATTATACACAGTGTTTATTAAATGTCATAACAGAAAATAAGAACTTTCTTCTTTCCTTAAAACAAGTTTATGAAATTATTGACAATTCATAACCTTACATGAGTTTCGTAACATCGTAATGCACCCTCATCTCACGTAATTACAATCACTTTCAAACCGGATTCGTCCTCAGCTGATTCCTGTTTCATTAACTTTCCATATCGTATAGGCTGAATCGAATACTTATAATATAATTTCTTTTGTTCTATCTTATTCTTTATTGGTTACTTTTATTTCGACATCACCCATTTGACTTTTTATTCTTGATTGTACATTTGTAATTATGACGATTTAAAAAACTGACCATCTAAAGACCATTTTGAAACTAAAGGACCAATTTCTATGTGGGCTATTGGTTCTATTGGTTTTCATAACTCTTTCTTTATCATGTTTTGTGCAATTCCTTTAATTTTTAACATAAATAGATCATTACTTCAAAGTTTATTGTAAAGGGTATGAAAACTCGGCAATTATAGTATTTTTTGAATTAAACATTTTTTGAATATTCTAAATAGTAAGTAAGTAAAATTCTTACCTCATAGAACATATACGATGACAATAATACTTGAAAGGCGTTATATATGACAAGGGTGTTTGTGATTTTGAATGGTTTCTTGTTTGACATCCAGAGTGGACCTATCACCATGACGAATGCGAGGTACACCAACACCATCGCCAGGGTTGGCAGTGGCGTATCGAAGAGGAACCATCCTTGAACACGAGGATCTGTAAGAATATACTCAATTTAAATTTTTATTATTCCTATCAAATATTAGTCATATTTTATTAATAAAAGAGGCCGAAAAATGATGAACATGCGACTTTGTGTCTGCACCCTTTTTTCTTAGGTGTTAATTAATATTTATTGCTCATATAGTTTTAGCAGGCGTTGAATTTAATATAATTATCTTTAGAGGATCCCACGGGAACAACACTTTTTTCTGGATGAAAAGTATCCATGTGCTTTTCTGAATGCCAGACAGATTATTCTTTCTATCTATTCTTTACTCATAAGAACAACATAAATGTAAAATTCTTTTTTATGGCTCTCGGCCATAAAAAAATATAAATAAATAAAAAAAATATTTTATAGGATTTTTGAAAATTAATATACATTATTATGTTATTATAAGAAATAAATAGGGTACAATTATTAACTGCCATTGGTTAGTATTTCTTTTTGCCTATAAATGTACCAACGTAATTTTTATATTTATTCAAATTTAAATTTCAAACAATACACTTTCACGTGAATATGAATATGCAGTTTATATTATTTGTCTGCTTAGAAGTCACGACCTTCCATGAGAGTGAAAGTTACAAAGCGAAACACAGATTACAGCTATGAAAATGTGTTCTATAAAAAAAGTGTTCTTATTAAAAACTAGCTGCTGCCCGCGACTTCGCCCGCGTAACTTAGTAAATTATGTACTTATAAACCTTCCTCGAGAACCACTCTACCCATTAGTGAAAACCGCATTAAAATCCGTTGCGTAGTTTTAAAGATCTAAGCATACAAAGGGACATAGGGACAGAAAAAGCGACTTTATTTTATACTATGTAGTGATAAGCATTTGCAAGATTAATGTCACCTCCGCGGGGAGTAGTGAGTGACAGACCCCGTAGAGGTGACATTAATCTTGAAAATTAAGATGAAAACAGTAAGTTACAAATTGTATTTCGGAGAGTGAGTAAGGGATGTCTACGTTATCTTTATCCTCTTGTATGAGTGTTCTTGTAACCGCTATGACATTGCTTATGTTGATGGAGACGGTAACCATCTACATAGTTATCGTTTACTAGACCTATAGGGTGTCTAGTCTATATAGGGTGGTAATTTGAGGTAGGTCAGTAAGGGCAGATATCTAAACCATTATAGCTAGAATAAAAAAATCCCAAGAGATTATCCATAATTTTAATAGTTATGGGAATAACTCAAAGATTTTGAAAAAATGAAAAAAATTATTGGAAAAAGAACGATTTTCACGTTTTGTTTTTATGGCACCAATCGATAAGGATCTGTTACTTATAAGGATCAATAATGGACCCTATGGGACACACTGAGGTTAGAGTAAGTACTAGAAACGTCAAAAATTTAAAAACAACTTATAGAATATTCAATACACTAAATACTTAGTTCTTTAAGTATATGACTTTAAGTTCTGTTAGAAACATAAAACAGTTTTTTATTCTTTTTTAAGAAACATTTATTCCAGCATTATGTGTTATTTAATATATTGTTTTAATAGCATTTTAAAAAATTATTCAAAATTATCACCATTGGCCTTAATATGTATAAATATTTTTATATAAAAAATAAAAAAAAAGGTATTTCAAAAACTCATGATATGAATTTATAATGTGATAATATATATTTATATATTAAAAAGTATGTTATGTATTTACATAACATATTTTTTATTATACTTACAATTTATGGTTATTTGCACAAATCTTCATAATAATGTAACGCTAAGTGTACTCGTATTTCTAATGAACTGATATAGCTGTGTCACGCGGTACTCAAATCAATAAGTGATTTATGTAAAATCAAATACTATACTTACTATATAACTGATACAGTGCTCAGGTTTTTTTTTATAGAAAATTTATTTCTTACATAATTTACTAAAAATTTATAGCAAATTTAATATAGGAAAATATATTTTGTATAGTATGCGGAATTATCATTTTAGTCCGTTTCACTTTAAGTCATTTTAATTATAACTAAGTCTTAAAATGTTTTTTTTTATTTTTTATTTTTTATCGTGAACTTAAGGTTTAAATCAGTCACCTTAAATTCTCGGTTTACATTCGTATATCGTAGACTACTTACCTATATGTAAGTAATAAAGAGAGAAGATTTGCATTTTTGTATGTTTGTATGTTTGTAACGAATAATTCAAAAACTATTTATTTCAAAAATTCTTTCAACTATAGAAAGCTATGTTAACAGCGAGTAATATGGGCTATATTTTAAAAAATCGCGTGCAACAGCTACTTAGTTTGTTATATTCAGATGATATAAATAAGGTCCGAATTTCTTTTCTTTATATAATATTTTTTTTTTAATAATTTATTTGTTGATCACATGTACATACTTAATATAATTATTATAATATAATTATAAAATATAAAAATAAAATGGATTTTAAAATATCTATAACTACTATATTATGAAGAGTTTGTTTGGTTGAATGCGTTAATCTCAGGAAAGGTGCGAATTGAAAAAATATTTTTGTGTTGAATAGTCCTCTTATCGAACGCGGACGAATTCGCGGGCAACAGCTAGTTATAATATAAAATAGACAAACTATAACATTGTTAAAAACAAAAGTGGCACTAGAAAGTTATCTGCTATTACAATGAATGGGTCTTATATTGAAACTAGACGCTAACGTTACGCTAACGTTACGCGTTACTCATTAAAAATTTTCATACCCTAGTATTCCGTCGCGAGCAGCACCTAGTATTTTATAAAGTACAGCCTATGTTCATTCATAGGTTAAGAAGTCGCGTCCAACAGCTAGTATTTTAAATATTTCTAATATTAAAATTTTGAAGGCATTGAAATTTTCCCTTTTTATTTTATTGGAAATTCAACTTTTCAAACTTTAATTAGCATGTACCCACTATGGCCTCAGAATTAATTACTTCAATGCACTTGCCCTTAGCAACCTTAGATTTTTTATGGATTATAGTTATAATAAGTTGACATCTGGTTGACATACACTTATTTTGGGTACGAATTTGTATAATTTTATTCTGTTTCTTAGTCGTTACATTTCATTATTTTTCTAAATTTTTCTAACTCTAGCTAGAGTGCTGGAGATTCTTGCACTCCGTGAGTTGACGATATAAAAAGAATAATAAAATGTATTCAGCGCGTTTGTTTTTTTGAAATATTCACTCTCGACAATATTTTTTGGAATATTTACATTAAAATTTAAAAATGAATAGGTATTTTTTTAGGGAAGTTTTGTTTTTAGTCCATTACTACTTTAAAGTTTTATGACTATGGAATAACTGAAATATTTTAAAATAATATATAAAACATAACAAAAAAAGCATGCAGCCAGCATGCTTGGGACCCTGCCAAAGGGACCGATGCTTTATAATATATAATGTGTAAATATATATACTTAATTTAGAATTAGATTTTATTGTAAATAAGCTTATTTTTAGATTGTATTATAGATTTAACCTTAATGTTAATGTATTTTGTTGTTGCTTATTAAATAAAGTGATTTGACAAAAAAATTATAATTAAAAATTACCTGATACTCTCTCAGCTAGCATCCAATATTTGGTTATAATCGTCGTCCAGTTACTGTCCGAATATATGTCGCTTATTGCGATTCTTACAAAGCCCGACATTTTCAATGTTCTTGGCCACACACTCACTGAACAAAAGTCACTGTCACTTCACTGTACTAACAAAAATATTAGTAAAGTTTACAGTCACTGCACTACGAAGCGCCGCCGGTAACAATTTGCCGGTAGCAAGCTGTCACCTAGAAAAAAGAAAGAAATTTTTTAACCACACAATCATAATACTTCGTGATCTCATAGCCAGGTAATAGTAATATAATTTAAATTAATGTAAACATTTTTTTAAAGTTTTTTAAACATTAATAAATTGTATTTAAAAATGTTTTTAGATATTTACCTATTGTGTCTAACGAGACCTGTCATTTTTTTAAAATATTAATTTAAAAAGAAAAATAATCAAATAGACATCTCGTTCGTACAAACGAAAGCGAATTTATGAGATGTTAAAGCTCAAAAATGCGAAAGTGCGCGCGCGCCGCGACTCACGCTACAATTGAATTGCCCGCGTTCCCTCTGCCAATCAGAAGCATTCTCACTCCCACATGACTCAAGGACGTAAGTGCCAGTTGCGGCAACGTTAATTGCGTTCTATTACAAACGCAGAAAAGTCTCAACTTCTGCAATAAGTATAAGCGGACGAACCTACTTGACCGGTACAAAGTACGAGGACGTTTTCCATCTAAGAACACAGATGGACACAGCACAGATACCTATAGAAAACGAAGCACAACTTATTTTGTTGTTAATGAATCTATTAAAATAACTAAATTTAAAAAGAAACGGCATTATAATATCATTTTGTGATAATAAAAATAGTTAGATTATATTTTAATACTTCAAAATTAAAAGAACAACTTCCTTTAAAATTGTGTCTGAAGTTAACACGTAAGATGAAAAGCCATAGCGACGAACAGATGAAACACACATGAGATAGACAATAGATTTATCTTCAAACGAGACCTTTAGACATCTTCCTTGAAATGAATTAATTTCCTAATATATCAGTGATTTTGCAAAATAAAATTTATATGCAAATGTACATACAGAACAGTACATATGTGAATCAGTTATTTTCGCAACATTTTGTGTGTCGAGGCTGTGATTTCTATTCAAGAAATAACACAAATATTATAGTAATTAATGTTGATCACGCAAGCATACCGTCAGGAGCATGAAAGTCTACAAACAGTTTGTTTCCCAATAAATGAAAATATTAATTTATATTTTGACACCTACTTATTATTTTTCATTTAATTATAGTCGAAAATTTAAATTGTGGACTTCGGAATAATTAATTTGGAAGAAAATAGTGATAGAGAGTATTTTTAGTTTGACTAAATTGTGTAAAGGAAAAGAGAGTACGTAGATATTTTGAGAATTATCTGGAGATATATCAGAACGTGTAAGGTATTTTATTAGTCTTCCAAACAATGTGTACGTTACAGGTTACTTTCACTGTCAGAAATGTTCAGGTACATTATGGTATATACGGAATGTTTTATTAATAAAACAATTGAATTTTATAATTTTTTTAAATAATATAAGAACTTTAAGAGAAAAGGGATGGTCTTTAATTTGCAACAGTATTTTTAAGTTTAATTCTTATTGAAAAAAAAATTACTATATTTATTTATTTATATTTGTACATTGAAAGAATAAATATTGTAATACTTAGGTGTTGAATTGTAAACGGAAACCATTCGTCAAATAGGAGTAATAAAAAAATAGGATTTCCCTAATAGTTTTAAAATAGGAGGTTAATGTTTTTAATTTATATATTAAATCTGATAAATAAATGCATTTACATCAAATCCCTCAATACAAAAGAGAAATGGCATATTTTTATGTACCTACTGTATTTGATATTCTACTACTTGCGCCCGCGCACAGAATCGCCGAAACGTCAAATTGTTATGGTCTATTCTAAAAATACGAATGATTACGTAAATGTTCTTTATAAGATCTAATCAATAAACGTAAATTGTTTGACTAAAAAAATAAATTAATCAGATAAATTTAAACAAAATGCATATTTTTTTAAAAAGGTTCAAAATTAACTGGAAGTTAGATAAAAAGTCTTTCTTAAATAATACCTATATTATGGCAAATTTTCATCAATTATTGTTTTATTCTTAGTATTTTATCACAACTGTTGATGGTGGAAGACAAAACCCATAAAATGTAACGCGCATATCCGAAATGCTGCAGCCTTCACCCACTTGCCACTTAATAGTCATATTAACATTGAAATAACTAAGATAATATTGACATATACATTTCTCAACTTGTTATGAAAGCAGACCTTGGGGTGTGCGCTCGTTAAGTTTTTTAAGTTCTTGCAAAAACTCATTCATCTAGAAAACAAGATGTCGCTGTCAACCATCACGCCAAAATACACAACATGTAAATCAGTTAAGCGCAAGATCGCTCGAATATCGCTTTCATTGAAGTGTTAAAAAGTTGTAATTCATTTATTAGCAGTGTGTGAACCGATGAGCTATTGTAATCTAATTCTATGTGATATTTTATCTCAGAAAATTTATTACGTAATGTTAGCAAAACTGAAATAAACATGTGAAATAAAATCAACTTCTTTCCTGTGTAATCTTATTTTCATTTGTATGCCTCTCCATTACTTACGTATTAAATCTCTTCTTGTCTATTGAGAGACAATTGTTACATATACTTATGTCTTATTATGTCTTTATGTCAGTCCAAATTAATTAACAACCAAGACTATATAAAAAAAAGTACAAAGGTTGTTTTTTTAATAATTGCTCTTGATAAACTAAGTTTCTAAGCTATTTTTTTTAAATGTTTGTGAGCTGTTTTTATATGTTCCATAACTAAAATGGCTAAACTTGAAGGTCAATGTGCTAAATATATTAGATGAATTCCTGTTGAACATTGTGAACCTGTTATGCGAGAACTGGTCGTCCGAGTGGAGGGTTTTCACGCGAGAGACGTGTCATCATCGCATAGAAAAGAATGACATAATTAAAAGAAAATACTGGCCGTATTAAAAAAAAACTAATACCTTGAGAACAATTAGTGTGTGATCTAAATCTACCTCTACACATATTATAAAATGTGTAGAGGTCCGCTAACTTCTTCCAAACCACCCAACAGATTTCGATAAGGTTTTTCACTATTGGAAAGAGAGATAAATGAGAAAGGTTTGTGTAAATAATATACAGAGAAAAAAAATCAAACATGCGAAGTCGTTTTTTAAACTATTATTTATATAGTTTAAAAATTACTATATATAAAATTTACTTATAAAATATTAACTATAGCTAGGTTATAAATATAGCTATTTATAAATTCTTAGTTTAAGATCTGATAAATAACAATATGAATATGAGTTGTTAGTTTTTACTAACAACCAACAAGAAGATTATTTGGTTGTGTGTATATTAACATATTAAACATTAGTATTAGATGTATAACATTATAACTGTTGGCAACCGGCTGGTTAGTGGCCACAAATACTATAACAAATATACTATTCCATAAAGTCGCTTCTGCCATGAGGCAGAAGAAACACCAATGCATATCCTGTGCGAGTGTGGCCCTTTGATGCACAAGCGTAGTCACATCTTAGGAAGCCACACAATGGCTTGTGAAGATGTGAGGAATGCCTCTATACTAAAAAAGTACTACAGTTTCTTAACGTGGTAGGTATTGGTAGAGAGCTTTAGTTTACGTGGCGATCACAATATTTCAGCAATGGACGAAGTGATACTGGTACTCTGGCAGACAGAAATAGCTACTAAGTAGATAATAATAATAATAAAATTCGATAAAGTAAGATTGCATTCGCAACTCTTCCATTTTATTTTATCTTCTTATTTTATCGTCATTTACAAAACATGATCTAAGAGTATAGGAAAAGTTTTCCGCACTTATAAACCGGAATAGAAGTGATTAAGAAAAACAAATGTAAGTTATTCTGACATTAACTTGTTGTCACTTTAGTTTATGGTAAACTAGTGTTGAAATAAGTTGTATAGTTGCCGTTCATAAAGCACTTGGCTATCTGGACATATTTATGTAGATTCATCGTTGAGGATGCATGAAGAATTTTAATTCCTATATGCAATATTATAATGTTGCTTAACAAAGGAATTTGGATAATTATGAAGAAGTGTTGATTTACGAGTTAACAGAAAATGACCAAATGCTAACATTCTAAATTAGCAAAAGTAAGTAAATATAATATACTCAATCAGTTTATTGGCTTTAAGGTAGGTGGTGCACCTACCTCAAAGAGATCTCAACGAGATTAAAAGTCATATAATTGTCATCACTAAACAAAAAAATTCTGAGTTTTTTTTCTTTAATTTTCTATAAAAAATTTTCCTTTTCAGAAATAACAATTTTATTATTGTGATAGTAATAATATTTTTTTAATTAACGAGATGAATTTCATGGCTTTAAAGTTTTAAACAATAGGTAAATCAAATGGTTAGGTCAGCCCCATGGGAGTCTTAATAGCATTAAAATATCACTAGGTATAACTTCGAAAACCTATACTGAGTTAAATAACTTTAAATTTCTTTTTTGCCAAAATAGACTTAAGTATTTTGTATTGTTAAAAATTATAAAATTTAGTAACTTTAAATATAATTTATTCATTGGGTAATTTATTAAAGTTGTTATTATTATATTTAAACTCGATTTTTTTGAGGTATTCTACGTAAATTTTCTACGCAAAAACTTCTGAACAGATTGTGATGAAACCTTACAGTTACTGTAGCTTACACACGTCGATAGAATATATATACCTATCGATGCTTGCACATCATATTAACACATGCGTACTTATAGGTGTTACCTATTTTGTGACAGATTAATGGCCCTTAGGGAACAGAGAAATGTAATCCCAAAAACAAGATTTTGATATTTTTGAGTTTAATAATATTAAGTTTTATTTTAAGGAACCGGATTGAGAATGCCCTTTAAGTGAGGTTATTGAATTGCCTTAGTCCTTTTACATTTCGCCCTTCACACGTAGTAAGTACAGGCCACAATTTTTCATTAATGTAGAAAGGTGTTTCCTACTGATCAAGGCACTCCATCTTTAATGTCGCTTCCGTATTTTACGAGAACAAAATATTGATCACATTTTAATAATATAATTATTAATTTATGAATATGAATAATTATGAAATGAATTGATTACGTGATTCTGTTTTAGAAAATTTTGTAGTTCAAACTTAACTTAATAACTTATTATATATAAGTTAATATTTATACAGTTATCAAGAATTAAAAAAAGATTGTTTACATGATAACCTTAAAAGGTAGTCAACATTTTTCAGCAAAACTTAATTAGGCTTCATATTTTAGAATATCATCTTAAAAATTATTTACTTATTTATTATTTTACGTTACAAAGATCTATGCTTCAACATTAAGGCTTGCGCAATTCATTCATAGGATCTCATGTTATGCGAAGTAATCGCACACGGGATCTTGATTAGCAAAACTTTTAACACGCAATCAGTCAGAAATATAACTTATTACGAGTAATTTGTGTTGCAACGTAACCTTCAAGTATAGTGGCCAATGGACCAGTCGACCTCGTACGATAAAAATGTGGCCAAACCCTAAAATTTGAGACTCACTGTCATCTTTACCAATTTCATTAGCTCCGGCAATTTTATTCGCATGACTCACAGATATAGACATAGACATAGATATAGACGACACATTTCCATTTTTCAAGTACAAAATAGTTTACTTTCTACTTTTTTTTGCATATATCGATATTTAATGTTATCGATATAATTAAATATCGATATATCTTGATCGATAAAAGTGTCTATTTTCTTGTACCCTAATAAAATTGTAAAAGCTAATAGAATATAATAGACAACTTACAAAGTTGTAGCATTAAGAAATTATATCGAAATTTTTGTTCGATATTGTAAAAACTTGTTCGTTTTTATTCCATATTTGAATTATTTTGTCTTCCATAGGAAAATAGTATTGAGTCCATGATCTAGTTTATGTAATGCATCCTCTTTTACGCGCAAAATATTGAAGTTTAAATTAATTAGTTGTTTGAGGTAAGAATTAATGAACACACATTCTCGCCCATTGTGCAATCAGAATGTAATAAGTCGAACGCACGCAAAGGATATTGCGGCCGACGTCTTCCAAGGGCCTTCGCGAAAATCAAGTCCGGCCTTTGGTACTTACTCGTAAAGGAGTTCCGCAGTTTCGTAGGATATCAATATTCGAAACCGTAATCCACTTACATAACGGGCTGTTTGGTAATTGATGTAAGGCAAAGATATAATAAGTGATTCCGATTCGTTTTAACTGAAGTTTGTACATATTCAGTTAAAATAGTTAATTTACCAATTCATGGAAAATGTAGTTGATTGCACTGTTACCTTTATTTATGTACTAGCTGGTGCCTGCGATTTCGTTCGCGTTCTGGATGAAAGCTAGGTACCCTATGTCCTTTCTGATGTCCCAGACAACGTGTATGCAAAATTTCATAGTGATCGGTTTAGTAGTTTTTGCTTGAAAGAGTTACAAACATCCATACATCTTTATTCGCATTTATAAATAATATTAGTACGGATGTGTATCGTTTTTCAAATTGACTATATATGGTGTAATTGTTTGTTTTCCCTAATAAAAAAAATGAACATTTACGTATACATCGCTGTCTACTTGTTTTTTTTTTTTGTATTAATTTATTATGAACAGTTCGCAATACAGACTCAAAAGGAACCGATGTATTCATAATTGTTTATTTTTTTTCCTTTTTTTAAACATATTAATTATGTATTAATAGGTTTGTTATAAAAAACTAGGTATATATAAGACTTAATACAAAGGAAAATTTACTATTGTAACAGGTTTTCTCTCAGCATTGTTGAAGAAATGACAAATCTTCGACAAATCACGTGATCAGAAAGAAACGACAAGAAAATTCGGAGCCAAGATAGAGCCAAGTTAAACTTTTACAACTACTTAACATCGTAGATTAAGGAGATACAAAGTACAAAAATATACATAAAAAATGTCTTGCGAATACTAAAAAATTCAGCCTGTGCATTTTTAAAGTTAAAGAGGTTGGGTTATGATAATTATATAAACGGATTTAATTCGAAGGTACGCAATTTCCCTATTTTCTGCGCTCGAAACATTCTTTTTTTTATTAACAATTAAAACCAGTTTTATTAAGAAAATGTAAAACACCTGCCGACCTTAATGTCGTTGTTCACGCGGAAGTACCTACCTATATATATGTAAATAAATACCATGGCTATAGAAGGACCTTTGCATCGAGATGGTCAGATGGTAAGTTTATTACTATTTACTAGTATCGTAAGGAACATTTAGGATAAGGTATTATTTGGAAAATATTTCATGTTAAAATGTATTGAATTTTACCAAATTCCGAAATTCCCCTCGCATTTTCAGAACTAACTAACGGAATTCAATCGATTTTGATTCAAGGTCTGGCAAAGCTATGTCAGGCGTTATATTTTTTTATTATTCAACACGAACGAAGTCGCCTGTACCAGCTAGTACGAAATAAACAAATATGTAAACACTAGCTGGTGCCCGCGACTTCGTCCGCGTTGAAAAAGCAATATATCGCCTGACATCGTCATTGCTATTATACTTAGCAAGGAGTTAGTTTCCTTAATTTTAGATAATCCCTCGGGAGCAGTACTTTTTTTTCCTGAATGAAAGGTACCCTATATCCTTTCTGGTGTCCCAGAAAACGTGTATGCAAAATTTCATGGTGATCGGTTCAGTAGTTTTTGCGTGAAAGAGTTACAAACATCCATATATACCTATATCCATACAAACTTTCGCATTTATAATAAATACTAGCTGGTGCCCGCGACTTCGTCCGCGTTCTGGATGAAAGGTACCCTATGTCCTTTCTGGTGTCCCAGACCACGTGTATGCAAAATTTCATGGTGATCGGTTCAGTTGTTTTTGCGTGAAAGAGTTACATACATCCATACATCCAAACAAACTTTCGCATTTAATTATAAATAATCCTATTAATATCCTACAATATATAATATATTAATTATCCTATTAATATTAATTAATAGGAATAATAGGAATAGGATTAGTACGGATAGTACGGATTTCATAATTGTTTTTCCAAAGCCAACCGTTTTCAAGATTGTACAACGCGGAAACACGGTCTACGGAATTAACGAAATAATAATAATAATAATTTTGTAGGTCAAACCTCTCACATGAAAGGGCGTAAAGGGCAATAAATTTGTACTTTTAAGACCGCGGCCATCAAAATGGACACCCATTTAGAATAAACCATTATATATTTGGTCCCAATTAGTTTTTAAATACTAAGACATCACACATTTTCTTTACATCTTTTTATATTTTACTAGCTGACCCGGCAAACGTTGTTTTGCGAAAAAATAAAAATAATTTTTTTGGGGTGGACCACCCTTAACATTTAGGGGTATAAAAAATAGATGTTGGCCGATTCTCAGACCTACCCGATAAGCACACAAAATTTCATCAAAATCGGTCCAGCCGGTCGGAGGAGTTTGGCAACAAACACAACAACACTATGGTAAATATGAATATAAAAACTTGTTATTATAATTTTTTTGTTGTGTAAAAAAAATATTTTATTTTATTTTGAAATAAAGTTCGTTTTATAATAATAATGTGACGCCTCGTGAGTCATAGTGGTATATAAAAATATTTTATAATTTTACTAGGGGAATGAAAACGTATGGAGAAGGGAAGTCAACGACCTTGTAGAGCATTGTAGAGCATTGCATTGTTTTCTTGTAGAGCATTGTACGAGTAATTAAGGTAAAGAATAATACATATTCTTTTAATTTATTTAATTATTTTTTTAAAATTGTCACTCAAAATTTACAATTGACATAATGTGTCTTGAAATTGAACTTACATACTTTGAAGTTGCTTTGCAATGAAATAAAGTTGCTTTGAAATGCTTTTCATCGGTATCAGACCCTAAAATTATAATATACTAGCTGTGCACGCGACTTCGTCTGCGTAAATTTATAAAATAATAGCCTATGTTGCTCCCTGATAATATAGCTTTTTTTCTATCCAAAAAAATAGTTACATACTAGCTGTTGCACGCACTTCGTCCGCGTAATTCTTTATAAAATATAGGGAAACTATATTGTCAGTTACTCGCTGATAATATAGTTTCCCAACAGTGAAATAATTTTTCAAATCGGCCCAGTAGTCTTGCAGCTTATTCAATTCAAACAAACAAACAAATCTTTCCTCTTTATAATATTCGTATAAGGTTTTTTTAATCTTAATATTTCTCTCAAATTACACTTTAAATTTTATTCGATTAATGTCTTCCGAAAATCAGCCTAAACCGTTGGGTTTAAAAGTTAGCGAAGCAACACACAGAAGTGGCCATTATTTTATGTTAATTTTTATTAATTTATAAATGATTTTTTATTAGAAATCTAAATCATACCTTCTTCTTCCCTTCTTTGGATCCTGTAACACTCCTACTGATTTGTTTTTCACAAACTAGCAGAGACTTCACATAACACTTCACATGTCATAAAAGTCACGTCATTCAGAAAAGCCTTAATGGCCTAAAAGCCTGCTATAAGGCTTACTACCGACTGAAGGGGCAACAGATGAATAATTTTCATATATATATAAACAGGTCTATCAATGACAGTAACGTACGGATCGACATAGAGTAGTGAACTGGTTCAGAGGCGGCAGTTGATTAAAGCGATAATTATTTGTTCATTGTTTTTTTAGGAGGGGATGTATGTGCGAAGCCTTGAGCAGATGGAGTTTTCGAAGCTATAATACATTTTATAGTATAATAATACATTAAACCTCTATTTTGGTGTACAAAATAATCTATATTCAATCGAGTGTTATTCATGTTTGTTCGGTGTCATCAAAGTAAAAATTAACTTGTGTAGATTTTATATCGAAAAAATGCTTTTTTATTTTATTTTACTTTTTTATCTAATAGAAGTTAAAGTAAAGTTGATTTTAAAACAACAAGTAGTTAAATGACAGTCTCTCTTTTGTTCTAATACTCTGTGATAACGTTAAGTTCAAACGGTGATCTTTTCAGATTTTTTGCGTTTTGACGTCTTAATAACAATATTTGAAACAATAACATAAATATGTCACAATAGATGTAACCAAACGAACATTTACATTTCCATACAATGATCGTTTTTGATTTTTAAAACAATTTTAAGTTTAACCTTTTGCGTCATAGTTAAATCAATGTGAATAAAACAAAATATTAGGAATCTTTAATATTTCCTAAATATCTTGTATTTTGTTTTTTAAAATACATTGAATGTTTTTTTATTATCTAATCCCAAAGGGTTAATTTAACTAGTTCCACTTACGTCGTTAACTACGTATTTGCTTTACGATTTACGATTGGATTGGACAAGAAAGTGCTAGTGTTTTTTTAAGTACTTTTAGCCAGATTATTACTAGGGCCTCTTTCATCGTCTCTGAGTAAAGTAAGAAAGCGTACGAGTTTCATCATCTTCGAGTAGCATTACTCAAAGGAATTTCAATGAAATTGACACAAGATACTCGTAACATTTACTCGCTAATAAGCTTTACTTGAAAAGCAACTAATCAACACTTTACTTGTAGTTGGTGAAAGAGGCCCTTAGTGTTTCTAACATTAAATTTAAGTATTGTAAAGAATTTTGACCAGAGGGCTACATACTAATGTATCTTATGTATTCCCTTATATAAATATATTATGTCATATATACAAAAATAATTTATTTTCTAGGGACCAGTAGAGCTTAAAGAGTACCTAGGCGGCCATTCTTCTGAATATTATGAATATTATGTATTTTCAATTATCCACTTTCAAATTTCAAGTTTTTAAAAGTGATCCTAGTGGTAATCCAACGCAGTTCTAGTGAGAATGGACCAGAGAAAAAAATGGTCTCATTATTTCAGTTGATTTGTACGGTCGGACTACTAGGAAAAAAAGTCTCGCTAGTTCGGTCAACCGAACTGTTAACCGAACTACTGGGAATACACCGTTCCTTTGGAACCTGAGACTTTAAAACCCCTTGTCGAACATGCACAACAAAATCAAATGAAAATCATTACACACACGTAAACAGCATAATAATTACGTGTTTATCAAACGAAACTTTAATTGTACAATTGTAATGTTCCGGTGCACGAGTTTTTAGGTCAAAATCATTGAGTAATATATTTGCAATTGCAAACTGAGACGTCTCCAAGTCTACATTACTTTCATTATCATTTATTACCACTATTTAGAACACTGTATAACTAATTATGAACTTTAGAGAGAAGGAGGCTAAGATGATTGCTCGTTATTTTTTCTAACCGCACATGAAATAAATTACATTCTACACAATTAATATTGTCTACAGCTGTTGTACGCGGCTTCGCTCGCGTAACTTTATAAAATATAGCTCTACTTATAATATGGCTTTATAATATATGTTCAATTGTTCGCCGTTCATGCGCCTTGCCTTCATGCAATGCGAGCGTATGCGTAAATCGGTACCTACATGTTTGAATAATAAACTTTTTTTAAATATTAGCTCATAAATTATGTCTTCAAAGGTTTATGTTTATATGTTTTTTAGGTTCCTTCTTTACTAATTACGCATTTTTTTAAATGAAAATTGTAATTATATAACTTCCTCTTTTATTGCAGGCAGGCTCTGAGCAGGCTAATCGAACTTCGGAAAACATTTGTCTTAAGGGTAATTGCTGATAATGCTCTGGGAGAAGAAAGAAGAAACACTCAAACACTCACCGACTCTTCAATTCGAAACGGCCCGCTGCTGCATATAAAATTCGAATTCTTCTTCTTCGGTTAATGCGCATTCTTCAAAACACCAAAGACCACCGACGGCCAGAAGAATTGTGTAAACGAAGTAGTAGATCATATAGATGATTAAGCTCAGCCACATTGCGGTGGATTTCTTGATGAAATTTGAATCTGGAACAAAATTTAAATTATGAAGTAATAGTTCAAATATTGTTACGCGTTACGCGTTACAGGCTAAAACACATACATATTAATAATATAATAATAAATAATTATTAATATATAGAATTATATTTATTAAATTATTTATTTATTCGTTCGTTCGTATTTATTAAATTATTTATTTATCGTTCATAAGGAGTAAACTCCAGTCGTGCATCGGAGCCAATACACACATTTTTTTTATTGGAGAGTGTATTGGAGAGTTTTTTTATTTGAAAGAGTGTTGTATTTTTGTTTTTCTCATAGCGTTTGAATATAAAACAAGAATTCGACGTCCATTTGCTGTTTTATAATGAAAATAATAATACCGGATTTAGTGAACAGTTCAAATTCTACAGAATTAACATAACTAGTAATGAATCCGTTTCAAGAAATCGCGTGGTCAATAACAAAATTGACGCTATTTGTAAAAAAAACTCGATAAATTTTAAAGTAAGAACATTATTAATCTGTGGTAAGATTGTCAATTAAAGAGAACAAATAAAACCTAACTTTTTTATAAATAAAATTTAAACTAGCTATATTAGGTATATACATATATACATATATTTATATTTATAATTATGATATTTATACTAGCGTGTAGCTAGTAGCTAGTAGTGTAGCGCCCGGGGTGCATGTTATATATCCTATATAAGGATAGTTACGAAGTTTTATCAAAATTGGATCAGTAGTTTCGGAGATCATCGGAAACAAAGCGAATCCGAGAGCGGGTCGCTGATACTATAGGTACCTACATATAAAGCAACACTTGTAATTCTCACTTGTGTTTTTACGCGAAAACATTATAATTATATAATAATAATGATCATTAAATGAATTGTATGTACGTCAGAAGACACTTATGAATTTGCGTTTCAGCTGTACAGTAGTCGATCACAACAAATGCGATATCCGAATAGAGTTATTGCGGGAAATACTAACCGAGTCCATCACAGCGTTGATGTTGATTACAAGACGAAAGGTCGCAAATTATAATGTAAGCCTCACGGGGTACAGTTGGACTCAATATTACTGTGGTTTTAAGTTTATAACACCTTTAGTATGATAAACTTGAATAAACAATGGGTATGGAAATAGTATGGATAATATTATACACTAGTGACCAGATCCTGGCTTTGCCCGGGGTGCAATTTTTTTGTATAAATTTTTTCCCAGTTATTCCCACTTTAGAATGTGAAAACTGAATGTAAATCAGTTCAGCCATTCTCGAGTTTTTGAAGCATACACAAACTAACTTAAAAAAAATTATATAGGTACTATAAAATATTCTTTTTCCTAATAAAAGTTAGCGCATACGTGTTTAATGTTTTACGATTGATATAGGCACTAGCGACAACTACATTTGTTTTTAAGCTTATTAATTAGTTTAACTTCTGTACTAAAGTTTTAATCGGATAACTTTCATTTCTTTTTCATATTTTATACAATATTTCAGAAAAACATATGACTGCGGAAAGCAGTCAGTGAAGCAACTGAAGTCAGTGAAGTGAATTATGAATTATTTGTTGTTAAATGAAGGGTAGACTGTACTCTTCAAATGCACAATGCACTTTGTTGGAGTTATCAAGCGAAGTTGGTTATATGGATTTAATTACGCCTTAAGTACTTAAGGTTCAAGGTTAATTATTTTATATCATTTGTCACGGAATGAGTTGTGTTTAATCTTTAAGTTTAGTGGAAATTTTTGTTATCGTTATTAACTAAACGTACCTACATTAATTTCTGTTTAAAATTATATAACATTTTACAAGTTTTATTATATTATTTTTCTTCTTCCCTAAGAGAACAATTTATTAGTATAAGCATAGCTAAAACAACAATATATAATGTTCAGGTTTTTTATTGGTATAAGCTCAGATGAAATAAGTAATAAAGACAGACCTCTGTGGACGACGGCAGAGTGAAGCCGGTAAAACTATTAGGTATACTATATTATAGTCGATCGACGTTCGCCTTATTAAAATATTTAAGAGTGAAAATGCCGAATTGCTTGATACAGAAAAGGTGTAAAAAAAATAAAAAGCAGGATAAAATCACATTTCAATAAAAATAAAAAATAAAAATAAAATATTATGGCAACATCGGCCTACGCTACGCACTACATTGATAAAACCAGCATCACTAATTGTCCGCATAATCTGTGTTTAGTTTTTATTTGGTCTAAGAGTATATCAAAGTATTAAGACTTACGCTAAAACGCTAATTATGGTGACAAAGTTGACATGTAACAGTTCGCAAGTACTTACCATTGAATCAACCGACAAGTTCATTACTCCTAGAATAAGATAAACAAGCTTAATAATAACTGCTTGTTTTTCTATTCGGCTACTTTTGTAATGATGAAAACAAACAATTTAAAAATTAATTGTAGTTGTAAAAATAACAAGTGGCTTCGTGTCCTTGCTGTAATTTTAGTATCAAAGTCACCTCAAAAGTTCATTTATGACTTTTTTACAACTGTCCTGTTTAGGTAACATACATGCGAAAGTTTGTGTATTTATGGATGTTTGTTACTATTTCACGCAAAAACAACTTCATTTATTTTAATGAAATTTGGTAGATGGTTATATTAGTTTACCTTACTTATATCCTGAAAAATGTTAGTCTAAAAATATAAAAAAATGCTTTCCCTAGATGGATATTGTATCAAATTTTGTCGAAGGACACTTCTACATGTCTGTGACGAAGTCCAAATGGAGAGTAAAGATTTCTTTTACAGAAGAAAAATATACGGTCTTATATTCAACTTCAGTCAACTTTTGTTTTTTACAATGCAAATTATTAAGGTCCTTCCGCGTCTTGACGTGGTTTAGTCAGAGTGATCGTAAGACCACATAACATCTAATAACATGCTATTTTTTGATTAAAGTTCATTCAGATCGAAGCTTTACTTAGAGGTAGGGTGGCGATCTTCACCTAAAAATCTAAATCTAAGTTTACTTAAATAAACCTAAACAAACATCTGAGAAGGAGAAATGCCAGTCAGCTGCCATCTTGGTAGGGCTTCTGTTGATTCTGTTGATGTTGATATTTCCCTGTTCTCTGAAAGGACTTGGTTACTGTAGCCAGACGCCACTATAAAGATAAAATTACATTGATGTTGAAAATTATGAGGTTTTCTATAGATCTGACTACTATCGTACCATAGAACTTTATTTCACTCTGAACGTTGGATATTTCTGTTACTTATGTCCATGAGTTTTATTTGCGGATTTATACACTGTCAAGGTTTTAAAATACCACGTATAACAAAGTAGAGATTCCTTATTATAGATAAAAGCACACATAACAAAGTACAGAACGAGATTTGCACGTGTGATTAGGATCTTGGATATTTTATAGAATGAATGCTTAAAAACACATGCATAAGACTATTAATTAATTTAATGTCTCAGAAAAACGTTTTGAAAAAATCGTATGACAATAATATTCATGTTGCAGGCGACAGAAAATGCTTTAATATAAAAAAAAATGCAAAATGCAACAATTACACTTAATTAAATAGAAATATTAATGTATACATACAATACTAAACATAATATACATCAGCTCGGAATCGCTTAAATCCAGGCTTCATTGTCGCTTAAATAAAATCAGTGATTTTATAATAGCCTTTCGAGAGGAGTTTGGTTTTAATGATACTTGGTTTTAAGGCTCTGATTATTTCATATAAATACAGTTCCACCTTCCTTGTCCGAACTGCTAAGGAGTGGAACTCATTGCCTGCGTCTGTGTTTCCCCAAAATTACAACCTCGGAGTCTTCAAATGTAAGGTAAATGGACACTTACTAGGTAAGCGTGGTCCACCTTCGGCCGCATCTGCACCTTACATCAAGTGAGATCGCGGCCAAGTGCTGCCTTGATTTTTATAAAAAAAAACTAGCATAAGCTCAAGGAAAATAGTGAAAGTAAGTGTTATTGTCAGCGAAATATTTTCGGATGCAAAAAATAGCATTCAAATTTACTTCCACTTTTAAATATTTTTTTTTAATATGTTCAAAGTTTGGTTACAAAGCTGCGTCACACGACCAAAAAGCACAAAATCTTAAAGATGCTGCTATAGCGGTAACATTTTTATTCCCTGCTTTATATAGAGCCTTGGGTCCGCTGGAGGCTGGAGCCCTGTCTAAGGGCCTTATATTTTATACATATAATAAACTAGCTGGTGCCCGCGACTTCGTCCGCGTTCTGGATGAAAGGTACTTATGTCCTTTTTGGAGTCCCAGACAACGTGTATGCAAAATTTACAACGCCATCTAGGGAATTCTGTTTGAAGCAATGTAGTACTCTAATTCATCTAAAAGTTAACAGATGGCACTACATGTTAGTTATAGTTTATAAAATTACGTGTTAATAAAATTAAAGCTGCTGCCCGCGACTTCGCCCGCGTAACTTAGTAAATTATGTACTTAAACCTTCCTCGAGAACCACTCTACCCATTAGTGAAAACCGCATTAAAATCCGTTGCGTAGTTTTAAAGATCTAAGCATACAAAGGGACATAGGGACAGAAAAAGCGACTTTGTTTTATACTATGTAGTGATAGTGATAATAATCTTTATACATATAATAAAAAGAATATTGTCTATTTTGTTAATTAAAATATGTACCTATATACTCGTTAATATGATTCGTATTGGTTTTCTAGTAGGCGAATGTCATCGGAAAACGGTGGCACGACGAATGGTGCAATATTCTTGTCCGGTCCATGTTGAAACGCCAATATACCTTTCTAGAAACAACTCCAATAAGATATACACGGAGAGGGGGTTCCTAATTGGGACAAAACACCAGACCCGCTTAGAAGTAATTTTGGTATGGATTCAAATTTTAAGACAAGGCGTTAGAGAGATAAATAAATGTTGACCAGAATTTGTTTCTGTAATTCAATCTGATGTATTTGGGGATATTATACATATTTTCGTATCCCAAAAAATTCTCATGAAAATGTAAAACAACAGCTAGAATCTTTCTTTGTTTTTAAATGCAAACGCATGTAAGTTGGCCATTATATGATACAAAGGAAATTAATCTAATGTAAGGAAGTGCATTCGCATTCTTTGTTAAGGAAAATATAATTCTGTATAAGGACAATGCTCACACTAATACAATTATTTATTGATGTACAGTTGATTAAGTTATATGTTATTATGTTTTTTTCTTTGTTTACATGAATTCGAATATCGTTAGTAATATCGATAACAATATTCGTGCCTATCTCGCCTAAAGATCTTTCCGAAGGTTAATAATAATTATTAGGACTAATATTTTTTATATATTAAATAAATGCAGTAATGGTTATTAAAAAAATGTAGGTACAAATAAATTACCAGCCTTTTCTGTACACAGGAATACGCTCACAGAAGACCGTCTTGAAATAACAGCTCACGCAAAAACTACTGAACCGATCACCATGAAATTTTGCATACACGTTGTCTGGGACACCAGAAAGAACATAGGGTACCTTTCATCCTGAACACGCACCTTCGGGCACCAGCTAGTACAATAATAATTCTATAGTAAACAAATGGTGGTTTTTATTAAGTCAATATTCTTTAGTAAAAATAATAATAATAAATTAGGTAAGGTACATAATCAAGTGAGGTTTGTTTATTTTTATTTTTCTGTTAGCGCCAATTCACGCACCGTACTTACGACAAGTATTTCGTATGTAGACATATTGACTGAAACAATTAGGACACTAAGAGCTGCATAGATTTAACCTTGATAACAAAACAGTCACCAATATCGCGGAATTCCATCAGATCCATCTCGGAGTGGTCACTCAGTGGGTCAAGGCTACGCACATTTAACAACATAATTTTCGCTTATTACAACCTCCGTTGACGTGTTTCGAAAGATGTGTAACGTGCCGGCTTACTGCGTCGATTAGTGTACTGTTTTAATACCTTACTCACTCACGCAAACGCCACATTTTTTAGCATTTACAGTTTTTTATGTTTCATAATTTTATTATTTTATATGATTTTATTGCTATTAATTTGAAATAATACAATAATAGTAAGTAAGATATTAATAGATAAAATTAAACATGAAGTTGTTTCAATGGTTGATATGGTTTTTTGTAATAAAGGATTTGCAGGTTCTGTTTCAGAGGCCAAAGAACTTAATTTTGCATCATTATGAATGTTTTACTAATAACATGTTTTATTACTAAATAATTAAATTAAAGTATTAAAATATGTTCTTAGGTAAAGTTGGATAAACATACTTCGATGTGTATATTTTTTGTTCATCTCTTTTGATCTTTCTTATAATTTTGTTGATAACTTTGTTTGAAATATTATTTGTATTTTATTTATTTTGAATATACTTTTGTCATACTTGGTTAATAATACTCTTAGAAATGTCTTCAATTCTCATAGAAATTTTAACATTTGACATGATATTTAAAACAACATAAAGATACTTCTATGAACGTGAATGAATAAACTATAGTATTATAAAATAAAAAAGCAGTTGTCTGCCCCTTTCTGTTTCCTCGCTAACTTCATTGATATGATTTTCATTATTAGAAAGTGCGATAAACGTTTGCGTATATAATTTGCAGAAAAAAATGATTTTAATAATTCTTAATATAATTCTGTGGTGTTAAGGTAAAAGGGGATAAGTCCTAAAAATGGCAAATGCGCTTTTTGCACCTATCAGCTCAACATAACAATATCTAACATGGCATGAAGGAGATAAGTGATAAAATCTATTACTTTTCTTTTAATGTCTAAAAAACATATTGAGTTAATTCACAAAATATAAATAGTAAATTTAGAGATATGTTAATTATTTTATTAAGTAACAGTTTTATTGTTATTTTATTCAAAGAAATTAAACCCTTGCTACTTAAATATGTTATTCTTAACATTAAATTGTGTGCATGTTTTTTTATTAATATATAAATAACCGATTTCTAAAAAAAACAAATACTTAAGTGATTTCATTCTTTTCTCGTTACTGAAAAGTTTGATTTTGAGACTCATCCCCTTTTACCTTAACACCACAGAATTCGTCAAAGAGAGGCCGCACCTACCGCCGCCCCTTTCACCTAAAATCATTTATCACAAGGCCGTAGGCTGGCAATATGGTCAAATATTCCTTCTAGTGCAAATTAATTACGAATGTTTGCATATATGTACCACTTTGTTTAGATGTAAGTTCTTGAAGGAACGCCTTCTGTGTTCACTGGCTAAAATGAGCGAGTTATTGAGAAATCACGTCAAAACTCGTTGCTGGCATCCGTGCCACACATAAAGCAAGTCATGATACTTGTTCTTAATAGACTTTTTAGTTTTATGAAACAAGTGTTGGCAGGCAGATGGTGTCATGGCTAAATTAAGGATTATAATTATACATGTTATATACTTGTTATATTTATCGCTTTATATAAATTGTTATATAATTAAAAAATAATGAAAAATCAAAAACATCTATTCTTAATACGATTTGTAATTGTGATTCACTTGACTTTGCATAAATAAGTAAAAATGGCTTTTTTATGTAAGTATGGAGCACTCATATGCTGCATGTCTTAATATTTCAATAAAAAGCTTCCAAAAAGTATGATTCTTAACACCTAACGTTATAATCCATCTTCAAAAACTTCGCGTTGATAATATTAGGTAATTTGACCGAACTTGACGAGTGAAATCAAAGACTCTTAGTTCCAGCATGAAAATATTTTTTTATTTTATAATGTAACAGACTTTTTTTTGAAAATAATTTGCATTTTTGCTGAAAAATTTAAATCAGTTTGCGTTATAACACGTTCTCCCTAAAACCCATTTCAAAAATATAAAATTTTTCACTGCTTTTTTTTTTACTAAAACTAATACTAACACGTTCTCCCTAAAACCCATTTCAAAAATATAAAATTTTTCACTACATTTTTTTTTACTAAAACTAATACTGTTCTAATTTGTGCGTGAACATTTTCATAACAAAACCTGTTAGCGGCTACTCGCGTGGGCATCGATGGAGACAAGATGTTGCAAGATTGCGGGCAAGACTCTTTGACTATTTTGACAGACCATTTAGCAAGAATCGAAGGGCACCTATGTTTGTCTCCGTTAATGAAAACGCAACTAAAGGTCCTTACACTAAACTTTGAACTCCACTATATTTTTGGTACTATATTTTCAACTCTACTACTTGTTACTCACTAGTTTAAAGGAGTTTACTGGCTTTGCACAAGTGCTTAAAGGACATTATTAGAGGATACATTAAATGTATTAGTCCATTTTTGTTTGCAATTCCATGCCTATCTAATACATATGTAATATGTACTATAGAACGCTATATACATAGGTTCGAATCTAAACTCACGTCGAGGAAAAGCTTGTGGCCAGCCATCGCACTATTTCGATGTGGCCAGAAGTAGTAGGTAAAAAAGAAATACCGAAATGAAATTTGTTACACTTTATGAAAATTGAAATTACTCCACTTTTAATTTAGCAAATTAACACGATGCCTACATTTGAGCTTTGTTGACTTTTCAATATTTCGGTTTTTTTCGGTCAACTCCTTATAAGTTTTGTGTGGTCGAAATTACTTACATGACTTTGGTTACATGTACGAAATATGTAATAGAAAAACGAAACTCTGAAATTACAATGACTGCACAATGTTACCCAAATAACACTGTCTTATTTCTAAGTAACCGTTCGAATGTTGCAAAATCTTCATTTCAAATTTTGTTATGACTTTTTGCGGTCAGCTTTAGTTTGATGAAATATATCATTCATTTACAAGTATAGGTAACAGTTTCTTACTTGCCTACATCGGGCCATTATTTCTCTTTAAAAAATACTCAAAATACCTACTGATGTCACTAAGAGAAAGAAATATTAAATAAATAAAATTATTAAATAATATTATACTTTCATTTTTTGCATTTAATTTTTTTTTCAAAATTATAATAAATATGAGCCTTGTAGTCATTACAAATTCAGCTCATCTACTTAGTGTCATTTTTTTTAACCGCTATAAATTATTAAATTTTCTTCAAGATTTTAAATAAATATATTTCTTTTTAATTCTATAGAAATACTGTAAGTATATAACTTCCTACTTTATAAAAGTTAACAATATATTACAACGTTGATGGTGTTGTTCTGTAAAAACCAAGGATTCCATGTACAGAGAGTTAACAGAAGATGAAATAATGACAGCAGCATTTAACTACTCAATTGCGCAAATAACTCTAGCTCGCTTGCTCCAAACTAACGTTACACTAACCTACAATTCGATTTCGTATTGCAAATCTTTTTTTTACCTGATGAAATGTCGAATAAGGCTCGTACCGCATTCGATTGAAAAAAAAAACGAGCTTGCCGCCTTTCGGTACTGTTCAAGACCATTACTCATTACATAAGGTAATTTTCTATTAGCAATATTCCTTATACATTCTAGTATACATGGTATGAGCAGGAAATGAATAAGCATGAATCTCAGCAGGAATAAGTGGAGAAAGGAAGAGATGACTAGGAAGAGATTTTCAGACTACCAAAGCTATTTTCGAAGCTATATTTATTCAGACTACACTACTTGTCAAAGACAAAGATGCTTTCTTTATAGCTTTCTTTATACCGATTTTGGTGTCAAAGTTGAAGATATATACATATAAAGGATGTTCTTATAACTGCGAAAACAATATAATAGGGAGACAGTATATTGTATAGTCCGTTTTATGAAAACATACATGGACTTGTTCCTTTAATACTATAAGATACTAATAGAATTTTTCCTAAGGGTTTGTTTGTGTATTTTTTGTATCTTCTTCTATACGGATATTACTAAACTGTGCCAATTAAAAATATTGCTTGTATGTTTGTTTGTTGAGTTTTAACAACCAGTGGTTGGGTTAGTTTGACTATTATAATTCCATTGGGCAATCTATACTAAGCTCTATTCTATAATTTAATAATATTATAAAGAGGAAATATTTGTTTGAATTGAATAGGCTCCGAAACTAATGGACAAATTTGAAAAATTCTTTCACTGTTGGGAAGCTATTATTATCAGCGAGTAGCTTAGACTATATTTTATAAAGTTACGTGGACGAAGTCGCGTGCAACAGCTAGTTTTTAAATATTTCTTACAAAGACAAACTTGGCATGAGAGCAGTTCAAGTCCTTGCTGTTAAATGATTAATAATATTACACTTCATAATATTTCCTTTATTATGTCAATATCAGCAACTTAAACTTATATACGTTAAAGGAATAAGGAATTGAAAGTAGTTGGGAGAAACGAAGCAACACTGAGCGGTGTGACATTGGGTTTTAATAAGATATTACAATTTAATGGGCCCAATGGTAAGCAATTGCCGAAAATTACCAATCATTTCCGCAATATTAACAATTTTATTTTGTTTGTGAAAAGTTGCGATAAAAAGTCACTAAGTATAATTAAAAAATATAAAAAAACCCCATATATTGGATTGGATTCAACATTCTATTGAGTCCAATCCAAACACGCCATAATATCTGTTGTAAGCATGTTGTAAGTTACTGAAGATTTAGGTAGGTATCATGCAGACTACTTGATGCAGCAACATCGGATTAAGGTTATTTTATTTAGTATTTTATAAGAACTATTATACAATCCTAGTATGTACATCATTTTTATGTATATTACAGTTTTGCCTACGTAAGTTATGTAGTGACACATAATCAAAGTCCTCCGCCGCGTCTGTCTGTCTGTTCGCTATAAACTCAAAAACTACTGTACTCAATTTTCATGCTGTTTTCAGCAATGGATAGAGCGGTTCTCGACGAAGGTTTTAGTAGGTAACTTACAATGTCACGCGGGCGAAGTCGCGGGCAGCAGCTAGTTTATATATATATAGGATATTACTATTATAATAAGTAGGTATATAAAAAAACTAAACAATATTTGTATGGATACTAAAAAAATATTACTCCACATCCTCGGCTGAGATTGCAAAGTATCGGATATTGAACTGGAGGAAGGGCTTACCGATCTTATTCCAAAGGTGACGGGGTCAAGGTCGGCTGCACAATCCCCTGAAGGCCGTTGGAAGGTCGCGCGCGCAACGTGGCTGTTCGCTCACAGGCTGCAGTAGGACTGATAGTCGAGAAGTGCGCAGCCGCTGCGAGGTAGTTTCGCAACCCTGAACCAGCCTCAACGGTGTCCTAATCGTACAAGTGACTGTACTTACTCCATGCAAAAAATTGCTTAAAAATTATTAAATTTTGAGTAGGTATTAGATGTAAGTTTTTCACAAAACATTTATCCTCGTCAAAATAATTTTACAATTACAAACTACCACCGGTTCGGAAAGCTGCTTCTAGTGGGAAGAACTCGACAAGAAATTGGTTAATATTGTTTTTTTTCTATAATTTTTTTTTCTATCCAAAAAAATAGTTACATACTAGCTGTTGCACGCACTTCGTCCGCGTAATTCTTTATAAAATATAGGGAAACTATATTGTCAGTTACTCGCTGATAATATAGTTTCCCGACAGTGAAAGAATTTTTCAAATCGGTCCAGTAGTTTCGGAGCTCATTCAATACAAACAAACAAACATGCAATCAAATCTTTCCTCTTTATAATATTAGTAAGTATATTAATTATAAAGAGCTCTGTTGCGTGTTTTAGGAGGAGTTAGCGGTTAATACAGACTGACAGACGCATAGAGCGAAATAATACTCTCGTACACGTATTTACGGAAAATTATTAGAACCTTTTTTTGACAAACAGAAGGCATAGTTTAACATATTTCGCACATACAATTTGACACTGTAAAACAATATATTATATTGTCTATAAGGTCCTTGCTCACGATCAATGGCCTTGCGTTATTAGTCCATAAAAATAAAATTTATGTAAAATGGCTAGGCAAATTGACGAGAAGACGAGCACCCTAAACAACTCTGAAATGTTTAGTAAGCGATTTCAGAGCCGACTCCCCAAATTGATACTAGGCGGGCAATCTAGCACTAAAGGACTTAACTTTAATAATTTCAAATCAAATACAAAATTTATAAATAATTGTACAAATGCGCCCAAAAATCACCCAATCGATCCCAGGTTTATAATTAAAAAAAAAAAGGAAGGTATAAACATTTTGAAGAAGGCATAAAAGACTTAATGAAAGAACCGTTCGCGTGTACATTCTCAATATTAGCGCCATCTAGTTACAATCTACTTAACATACCTACTAAATGTTAAGTTGGATTTAACAATAATCAAACAAATTACCTTGTTTTCACTAAAATATAAACTTCAAATAACTTATTGCCAAACTAGGTGATTTTATTATTTATCTTCAATATTTTGTCCCACAAACCAAAAATTTCCTCATTTGTTCCATAACAATATTCGATTTCTTACTTTGTCCGGTCAGAGATAATATAATATATCACATCAACTGACATCACATTTGAATATATAATGTTACAAACAATTAAAAATATATAGGCAGCAATTAAAATATTTAAAAGCACTAATCGCTAGAAGTCAAGGATGACTCCACAGGCATTTAGGCATTTGGAAGAAAGTGAATGTATTGTATTTCTATGAACAGCATTACAAGATTTCGCAATTGTAGATGAGCACACAGCGTTCAAATATCAATAAAATTACTATTGGCCATTATCACTTTGAATCTATCATTCAACCTTGACATACTAACGGAATTTATTTTGTTTTCATTAATTTATTTTATGGTGACTTATTGGTTTAGATTTACTCAATATAGCTATTTGAATTGGAAATTAATTTTTAGCAGCAAATCCTCTCAAAGTCTTGATAACTTTTGTAATAGTATATTTATTATATATTTATGTGGGTAGTATTTCGATGATGTGACCGTAATACGTTTTCAAATGTGACACGTACAATTACCACATCGTGGTCATAAAATTACGAGGCTAATAAATTTCGGATCCTCAACGATCTAAGTGTATTCGCAGGTGCGACATTATAGAAGCCATAATAATTTTTTTGAAACACTTAAAAAGATAGAAACACTTAAAATGTGAAAGAAACTTTGTCTGTCTGTCTGTTATCTTCCAGTTTTAATATAACAATACAGGGTATTCACGTAGATCAAGCTCAATTGTGACAAGCCTTTCCGTTACTGCGAAACAGTAATGTGTGAAATTCAGAAAGATGAGATTTTCTTGGATTTTTTTTTTATTTAACACACTTCCTAATATTTGAAATAGTTTATCGTCGTAATGCTTCTTACAATTGATACAGACCTACGGCTGTCGAAAGATTCGTAGAACTCTCACAATACTTATTTCATGTCCTGTGGTAACATTTCTATGTGGTGTGGTAAGCGTATCAAATTTGTCATATATCAAAGCAAGTTTCTTGTAAGTAAGTTGTAGGTAAGTTAAGAACGAAGCTCAGTAAAATAAGATGAAAAGATATATATATATTGAATTACTTAAATTTCAGATCTCGGTCGCGGTACCTTACTGTAGGTATATGGCTAAACATAGTTATTTTTGATTGAAAACACTCTACATTAAATGTAAACATTAATTAATTAAATTAATTAATTATTTTAATGTTTTTAAAAACGGGCTCTCGATTTCGTCTCTCATTCAGACAAACATGTCCAAACTATTACTACGCCATCTTTGGTAGAAACTTAGAACTTTGTAACACTAAACCTTCATAGCATAGAGTAACTTACAATATATATCATATGCACTATTATTTTTTATTCATGTTATTAATATATAATAAATGAATTACAAAACAAGTCACGATGAAGAAACACTAATAAATCCAGGTGCTTGCTAGCTTTCCCCCATGGCCCTTCCGATATATGAACTTCACAAGATCTCCCGCAGGACTTATCTGAAGATTGCCTGAAAATTTCATCAAAATTGGTAGAGCGGTTTCGGAGTCCATACACACGTCGATTATATTATAAAAAGAAGATTAAGATTAATAAAGTAGGATATAGTCTTGATCTTAGATTAAAAACCAATAAATACTCGTAGCCCCTGACATTTATTTTGCAGCAATCATGATTCGTCGTATGTATTTTTATTGATTTAAAATTTTAGGCACACAGAATTGATTTAAACTACTTATGTATTTCATTTGATAATTTATTAAGTACATAATTAGAACTGAAGATAGGACCGTGGGAACATATAAATGTCCAATAACTCTTTAGGTAAACTTTTAAACCTGCTTGCGAATTTTTAAAACCAATCAAAGTCAGCAATATCAGAGCAATGGAACAAGTGGAATATGGGCTCTAGCAACCCCTTTTTATATAAAGAACGGCAGACAGGCTAACGGTCCACTTTATAGTAAGTGGCTACCGGCAAGGTTTACTACATGTGCTACAAGCTACAAGTGGGCTGCTGACCTTAGTATAGGATTAAAGACAAAGGATTACTAGGGATTATAGCTATGGTATACCTTCCTGGCTCACTTAAACACAAATAGCATACATGCTGATATTTCTCGGTGATTTTTGTTAGGGGGTGGTCACTGCTGCCAGACCGGCTACAGAACTTAAGTATGACTTCGGAACGCAATTTGCACTGCAACTAAATTTACTCATTTGTATCTAAGCATAACAGCACTTGTGCTATTATTTCACAATGACTGATAGCATTAATTGAACGTTATTTTCCCTGGCACTGCATAACAATTTAATAATATTGTGTTACAATATTGAAAGTAAAATAAAATTTATGGTTGGTTAGCAAGTGGCCAGTCTTTTGTTCAGAAAGTGTAACTCATTTGAATACAAAAGTAATTAGTTAACCTATTATACGGAATCTGAATCTTTGAACTTCCATTTGATCTAATTAAACATTTCAACTTGGATACTTGTAACGTTATTACGTGTCTGTGACTTGAGTTATTTCTAAAAACTTGGTATTCTTTGATCATTTACAAGATGCAGGTAGAATATAACAATGATTTAGTTTCAGAAGATATAAATCAAGTATATGGTGAGTTCACTGGATATTTTGTTAGATAATAATTATAATCATCATTTTATAGCCGTAGGATGTCCACTGCTTGATATACCTAGGTACGCCTCTTCCATCATTTTCATTGACAGTCCACTTCATGGAAAAACAAATTGTATGTTTTTGACTTGTATGTCTTTTTTAGAATCTGTCCTTATGAGAATAATCCGTAGAGTCGTCATCACCTTTATAGTGTATCTTCTATCTATAACCTAATAATAATTACAGTACGTTATGTACGTACGCCTATATAAGACCCTGTCGTTGTCACAATAAATATACATCCCTAAAGTTGATATTTGGTATCGAATTTATTATACATTTCCTGTAGACTTCAGTGTTCTTTCTCCATCAGCAAAATGGTTTCTCTGTTTATCACTTAACAATAATAATAGAAAATACATAGCACATATGAGTAGGTACATATGTATATATAAAATTTTCTTACAAACCGAGGAAACAGCGGCGGTCTTCTGTAAGTAAAGCCGTGAAGTAAAGTCTTTGATAAAGGATACATTAGATTCAGGGTCTCAATCAAAATCACTGCAAAAATGTATCCACTGGATTTTCTCTCGTTAATTTCTGATAAAAAGATGAATATTGTAAATAATGCATGACTGATTTGAACCTTAACAATGGTTCAAGTCGTAACACATGTTCACCTTAAGGACAACTTTGTGCAACTAATTTGAAATAACACCCCAAGCTGCGGTGATATTCTACTATGCTACTTTTCGTGAAGCAATCCAGAACCTATTGTTTCCTTTATCAAAGAGTAAAGTCGTAGAAACTGCTATCAGACGGGTTTTCCAGTTCATCTGCACCCAGCAGCTTGCTTTTGACACTATTAACATTAATATAAATTAATATACATAAATTAAAACCGAAGATAAATTGCTTTTCAGAATCACTTCAAACATGGTCTCTAAGCGACACTGTTTTTGGTCTTTCAATTATAATGACAATCTACCTTTCGCTAGTGCTGAAGATAATACCAACATTTATGAAGGACAGGGAACCTTTTAAGCTGAACAATATACTGACGATCTACAATGGTGTCCAAGTTTTTTATTCAGTGTATTTAGTCTTCATTGTAAGTATTAGAATTAATAAAGGAGAAACATAGCTAGCTCGGTGATTTAAAGGCTCGGTTGCCGACATAGCAGATGCAGATGTGGATCTCGGTTGGGCCTGCATCTCTGAGAGGTTTTCGGTTTTGTGTGTGGATTAGAAACGCGTGATGTCCTAGAAATATACAAGGGCCTGTATAATACTGCCAATGAATGATGGAATAAATGTAATGATGTAATGATGGCATATATCTATTTAAATTAAATCTAAGAGTAATGTGACCAGAATTTTGCCTGATAACGCCTGACATCTTTATTGCTATCACACTTTCACCAGGCGTTAGTTTTTTATTATTTTAGATGATCCCTCTGCAACAGTAGGTATTTTTTCTGGATAAAAGGTAGGTACTTTATGTCCTTTCCTGTATCAATGACAACTTGCCTTTCATGCTTTACTGTAGAAATGTCACAGAGGACTCTATTGGCTGTGTTACTATGGGATAGGAATTTATGTATTTAAATTTATTTTTATTTCTTTTTGATGTTTCAGTATTCCAGATATATTCTGAAACACGGTATAATCACAACAAGATGTCCACAAGGAACTGATTTACAAGAGGTAAGTTACAATAACTATATAATATTAATGTTATCTAGTTATCTATAGTTCTTTATACTTTGACTGCTGCTTAAATAAAAAAATTTAAATGATTCTTTTAAATAAAAAAAAATGTAACAAACGTTCACTTTACCTAGAACTATTACTTATTTGAAACAAGGAGTACGTCTACATATAAGTATGTTAGTATTAATATTATAACTGTTTTAAGGTAATTGAAGAAATTTATCCGTATTTTTATGCAAAACATCTGGATCTTTTAGATACAGTATTCTTCGTTTTAAGAAAGAAGGACAATCAGGTACGCAACTATTTAAATAATTAATTTTGGAGTGTTTCAAAATTGTTTGGAGAATTATGTCAATAGATATTGATTTATTGCATGCAAATCTCATCAAAAAAATATCTTACTTAAAATGAATGACTGTTTTCAGATAACGTTCCTTCATTTGTATCACCACACGGCCATGGCCTCCTGGACTTGGCTGCACTTGATGCACCATCCCACTGATCATTTCGTTGTGGTCGGATTGCTAAATAGTTTTGTACACGTATTGATGTACGCGTACTATGGCATTGCTTCTTTAGGACCTGAATATGCTCGATTTGTATGGTGGAAGAAACATTTGACTAAGGTTCAATTGGTGAGTGTTTGAGATTTGATATTTTGCGTTTTATGCCAGCCATATACGTTCAAGCCTATCGTACAATCGGCAAAGACTATATAAGTATATTTGGGAGACAATCGGCAAGTACGAAACAAGTATTTTGCCTGACGCCTGACATTTTGCATAGGGCTGTCATGCGAAATGTCAGGCGTTACGTTATATTATACAATATATTAGTTATATATTTACTTTTTCAACGCCGACGAAGTCTCGGGCACCATCTAGTTATTAGGTATATAAAATTAAGTTAAACTAACCGGCTAAGACACTTAAAGCAAGATGATTTTATTATTTATTGTCCTTGAATTGTACTAGTAACAGTTCAAAAAATAAAAATTCATTTAAATTAAGGTTAAGACTAAAAAAAACGAATTACGAAATAAACTATGATTTAAAAATCACTAAAGTGTAGTTTAGTTCATGCCCTTTTAATAGTATAAACCTGCATACCCCGTAACGGTCAAATAATAAGATTCTGAGAGGCATATAAGTGGGCCACTACGGTACATGGTGTCCCATTAAATCTTCCCCGTATCGAGACGCGGAGTGAAAGCATTTGCAGTGAGAAATGTTTAAAATGTACACTCAGATGCATAATATATCTATACATTCTATAAATTTTTGCTTCAAAATTAGTAAAAGCGAGTTTCTGAATTTAGAACTCGATGTCGGCAAAATTTTTAACTTCCTTGTTAACGTTTGAAAAAGGATTATATTTCATCATTTATTCCACGAACAACATTAAATTTATACTTTTTTTTTTTATTTGTTATTAGGTGTTAGACAACTGATAAATATGCTTATATAGTGTAATATGTATCAAATATGTATCTACTAAACTAGATGTACTTATATTAGATTTACTTTATATTCATAACTAAGTATATACATAAAAAGGACACAAAAATAAAGTTGTAAAAGTCATTTTTTTTGTTAAATATTTACTACCGACCGACCAACGCATCCCAAGAGGTAACCCCATGATACAGTCTGCACATGATCAAGATTGAATGTTATTTATAAATAAATAAAACAAAATAAATGTTATTGAAAAAAAAAAATGGTCTGCTGACTGTACAAAGTTGAGTTACTTGCTGAGGAAGATCTCATTTTGTATGGTCAAGTTATTTCATGAACTCTTACTTTCATTTAATTTACTTATCACACTTGTACTTACATGTAATTGACATTTGCGTTGTTAAATTAACTATAATTACCAAGTATTAAGTAATTATTAATTTATTAAGTACTTTTAATAAATTGAAATGATTTAGTTATTATGTTAACTCTTAATAGCATAATACGATTTATGCCTCGTTCGTCCCGATATTTTGTCCCACATTCCAAAACTTTCCTCGTTTGTCCCATAACAATATTCGATTCCTGGTTTGTCCCGAAAACTTAAAAAGTTTAAAGTACACTTAACAAAAATAAAGAAAATAAAACAAAAATAAAGTTGTTTATTTATGTACTGAAATGTATTTTTTTTCAGATCCAATTCATTCTCGTGATCTCTGATCTCTACTACCAGCAGAAGTTAACGCCGTGCCCAGTGCCAGAATTCTTCCATTATTTCTGCATCTTCGCCATCGGCTCATTCTTTTTACTTTTTCTCAATTTCTACTTCAGCAGTTATAGGAAGAAATCGAAAACACTGAAAGAATAAAAGAAATAAGTAAAAAATATTATCAGTTTATTTGTGTTCAAATAAAATTTGTTGTTGATTAAAATATTTGTGTTTTATAGAATTTATTTTATATTTAGAATTTCAAAATTTCATTGAAGAGTTAGCTCATCAGCAATATAAATTTGGCAGAGCACACTGCTTTCCAGCCCGTCTGGCGACAGTAAATGCCCTCTTAGAGCCGAAATTCACGTTATACTTAGTGGTTTAGAATTGTAACTAAAGCAAAGCAAGTAACTAAATTGTGTATAAAGCAAATTTAGTGATTTACATTTAGTAGACAAATTTATTCTATACCACTAACAGCCTACTCTATTTTTTATGCAAATTGCTAATCCTTTTGTTGTCAACTGATCGAACCTGTTCGTATACGGTCTATGGTAAAGTTTTCAGCTTCGAAGATTTTATTTAAACTCACCCTAAACTCTACTCGCTTTAGTAAATTCTTTTTCAGTTATAGTACTAAAAAAAACCAAATAAATCGTGTATTTTGACCTTAATAATGACTACCATTAAATAACAGCGTGTGCGCCAGACCTAATCTCTATCCTCTCTTTATCCATTATCTTGTCAAGAACGACAGTGCCCCCCTCCCTCTCTTATGTGTTGTTCGTGTATAAAAGTGACGGTAGCCACCAACACCAAGTGAAATGTCTGTTTTCCTTTCAACCTTCACATTTAAAAAATCAAGTAAATATCAGCTCACTGATGTAGGCAAAAATTTTAGACAGGTATTAAACCTACTTCAATAAGTACGATTATTATAGTTGTTGTTTATTATTATTATCGCCTAGGAATATAAAAGGCGGTATACAAACCGTTGTATACATTGATAAAGAATTATAAAAAGATTCCTAAGGTTTGAAGTTCTTTGCTGGCGATGCATTTTGCTACTCAATACTAAGACAGTAGTCATCTTAGTAAAAGTCTAGTGGCGTATACGTTACAACTCTAGTGAAAGTTACTGGCGTAGTTATGGCGCATCATGAGTTGTGACTTGTCAGTATAAACGCCTAGAAGGTGTATAAAAATGATTGTAGCTTATGTGACTATTGACGTAAACTTGAACACTTCTAAAAATAGGTGCTACTTAAAAGTACATATTCGAAAGTGACTATCGTAAAAATCCTGCAAGTGATTTGTCAACATTGCTGCTCATAAAAGGGTGTAGAGTATAGACATACGCGATGTGCTTCAGTTGGTGTTGATAGACAAAATCACTGGGAAGAGAAAAGGCGGACGAAGAAAGAAGTCGTGGCTGAACAACATCAGAGAGTAGATCGGGATAGCGATCGCTATAATAACTAAGTTAAGCTGTTCCTTCCGACTGACAAAAAACAGAAAGGGCTGGTCGCCCTATTTATTCGTAGTGGTTCACTTCTTGAAGAGGCATCGCAAGAAAAATATTTGAATAGACATTTTGACAAAATAATACTCCTTACTCCCAGGAGTCACTCCTAACTCTATCATTAGGATAGTAAAAACTTAATGATAGAGTCAGGAGTCAAAATAGCATAGTATTAGGAAGAAATTTATAAAGAACACATTTCAATAAAATAAAATACTTTTAAAGCCTTACAATACTGTGGTGATGGCAACAATAATAGTGTTTATCGTTTATTTTAAAAGTTACTTGAAGTTCTTATATTTAAATGCAGCATGAACATTTAAGCTGAGTTGTGTTCGTGGTGGGCGAAAGGCAAGTGTACAGAAATGGACGAATAATTCTTTATATTTATATTCATTCATTAATCGATGTTATAAAATTTTATTCTGTCACGTTGGAAGGAGAAAGTCAGTGCCCAAATTTTTGATGCTTTTCGAGCTTAAGGGCTTTCGAGTTGATTGGACTGGTTTTTTGAAGTTGTTCCTTCGCAGTGTTAAATACGAATGAGGATTCAAAAATTTTATTTCATTTAAAATTATACTCGTATTATGAAGTCGTTTAAGGTGTTGTAGTGTAGTAGTAACAATTTTGAAGAATGACAATTTCAAATATAAGATTAATTTACCTGAGTTTTAAATATTTTCGTATACCTTTTTGTAATGTGCATCCAAAGCTGATGATAATTGTTTCAAGTAAGTACTTACACATAAAAATAATTTAATCAATGAAAGTAATGACGAAAAGCCTTGGTAATTTTAAAGTGATAATCAAGTTAGTGCGACCGAAATGCAGTTTTTTATACAAAGTAACGGTTTAGCCAGAATGTCCACCTCTCTTCAGACAGAAGACGCCAATCCTCCCGTCATATTCTTTACAAAGAATCAAAATATTAATTGTATTTCACAGACTAAATCGAATCACGCAAATAGAGACGTTGGCAAAGTACGATCACTGTCATATTGTAATTAGGTCATTATAATTTTAAATAACACATATTGGAATGCTAATTCCATAAGGAAGAATACGACAGAAAACCTTAATTGATTCTCTTTTCGATTATATACTGAAACTAGTAGGTCGCGCGGTGCAACGGATTCAGAGATATACTATTTCGTTGAACGGATTGCACTGCGGGGAGATTGTTCTTTCAAATGATATCTACACAGGGTCTACCTGTACTGGCGGGGAAGGAGGTAGCGTGTCTTTATCTTAACGTTCCCTAACATCATAGACGGCGCGAGGAAACATCGTGGGTTTTTAGTGAGTAGTCCCACATACCCCAGCGATCTCCCCATAGTCGGTGGGGAACTGGTTTGCGGATTTTCTCACGCTAAAAAAGGGCTCTACCTGTTATCGTCGCCCATGGTCTACCTACAGAGTAGAACGCGTTGGTACGCCCCAAATATTTTCAAAAATGTTCAAAAATGAGAGTTTCAAAATTCCGTCGGGGCCAAAAAATTCGTCTCCCTGAGACGACTCCAATGACCCCAAACACGACTCAGCTGTGATGTGCTGTTGCCGAGTTACGACTGCTGAGGGGCTCTGAGAGGAATGAAGAATTTTATCTCGAAAAACCTATTAAATTAGTGCCGACATGAGGGGTCTACAACACACTGTTCATGAAATATGTTTAAAAATGTTCAAAAATGCGAATTTCAAAATTCCGTCGGGGCAAAAAAATTCGTTTCCCCGAGACGACTGTAATGACCCCAAATACGACCCAACTGTGTTCTGCCGTTGCCAAGTTATGACTGAGGGGTCCGAGAGGGGTGAAAAATTTCATGCCAAGTCTAAAATTCCCTCCATGTCTGTACTCATTTAAGAGATCTTGGGGAGACGAATTTTTCGACGTGAAAATTTTCACCCCCTTGGACCAATCTGTCGTAACTCGACAATGGCAGTACACAGCTGGGTCGTGTTTAGGGTCATTGGAGTCGTCTCGGGGAGACGAATTTTTCGGCCCCGATGGAATTTCGAAATTCGCATTTTTGAACATTTTTAAAAATATTTCGTGAGCGGTGTATTGCAGACCCCTCATGTCGGTACTCATTTAAAAGGTCTCGAGGAGACAACTTTTTTGGATAAACTAAAATTGGATTAAATACCATTGCATTTTACTTTCTGTTGACCAAGGTAAATAGTAACTGTAACAGGTAGACCACAGTGTTGGGTATCATTTGAAAGGTCTCAACAAGAACAACTTATTGGGACTATCCACTCATTCACCCTCAAAACCTCACGAAAATAGGCCCAAACACAACACAAAAACCAACAACCAAATAAAGACCCAAAAATATACCAAACCAATTAATGAGAGCAAATGCAATTGCAAAAACATTCAGGCATCGCGCGACTTACTAGTCTAAGTTTATAATCGAAAAGAGAACCTATAATGTTTTCTGTCGTATTCTTCCTTATAGAATCAACATTCCAAACCGTATTAATGAAAATTTAATGACCTAATTATAAAATATGACGACTATTAATCCGAATTGAGAAAGGAAATTTTGTCTTCACCATTAATAATAATATGTAATAATATAATTGTCTTAATATGTATTATAACTGTATAAAAATGTAAAATATGGGTCTAGTTACCTGAAAATAAATGAATTTGAATTTGAATTTGAATTAAATAAAATTAAATTTGTATTTAAATTTGAAGGAACGAATACAGACTAGTTGATGGTAAAGGGGCTACCGTCGTTTATAACACAATCAACCCTACAAGTGCTTCAAGGCGGAGTGTGCCCTGTCACTACTTTCAGATCCATATCAAAGCCAACTTTGAAAAGTTCAAATTTGAAACAAAGCTGGAATCACGGTTGTAAATATTTCGCTCAAACTGAGTTACAAAAACAAGGACTTACACCTACCTAGCAATAGGTGCTTAAAATGTATCACATTCTAATACAACTATCGGTTGCTAAGTTGCTTCTACGCGTATGGAAAAGTCTATAAGTGCGTAGTAATAGATTCAGGGGCTTGAAAGGTTTTCGCGTCGCGTGCGCACATGCACGGAAAATTAGTTACCTTTCAACTGTCTTACGGGCCAGACGTGCCTTTAACTTTTATTAAGATACGACCTGTGTTCTACGAGAGTGATTTAGGAAATTATTTTTTATTTGGTTGTGATTTTATTTTCAAACTCGATAGAAAAGGTAAGATTTGACATTTTTTTGTTGAAATTTAAAAAATTGTTTAAGTGTAACCCAGTTTAGCAATAATGCTGAATGCACTTCGAAAATCCTATACGCAATCATGGATGCATTTTGTGTTTTATTTACGCTACATTTAAATATGTTGCAATAGCGTTTAATTATTTCACAAATCAATTATGATTTCGCAATTGTCGAGTTTCATTTGGAGGACACGATTATGTACAAGTAGTCTAGACAATTATTCATTTATATTCTAGATTGCCTAAGATTTTCTTAATCTATTATGTTGCTGAATTAGGTTACTAATTTGAATTGTTCTATTGTGGGATCATTAAAAAGGTGACCTTACAAAATCTTTAATTGAATTTATGTTTAAAAATGTACATAAATATTTGTTTAAATAAAAAGTATAATAAGAGTAAATTAAATGTAAACGTTTGATTTATTTTGGGAAATAAAGAAACCAAGCTATACACTTCCTTTTGATGTGTTTCCATTTCGCTACCATATTCAAGATGGAATACATCTTTGCAGATGCTCTTTAAAAGAGCTACGAGTATGAATATTTTTTTGCAGTTTTACACTGTTCGTGCTTTTATACTGTTCCAAGTAAACAAACATATTTAAATACACTAGCGACGTGCCCCTCGGTTTCTCACGGATCCAATTTTTCTCTGAAAATAATATAAACAAACCTTCTCTTTCTATTAGTGAAAACCGTATCATAATACGTTGGTTGGTGTAGAAGAAGTTAGGGTTAGGGTTATTTGGGCCAAAACATTATATATATTTTTTAATATTAAAAAATATATCAATTTTTATTTTTTTTTATTTTTTACGTATCTTCATATATCTCGTGCATAGGAGACTGCAAAACATTTCTGTAAATTTTTTTTGTGAAAATTTTTTTGTGAAAATTTTTTTTTGGACGTCTACGTGTCATAATTATCAACAAATATTTTTTTTAGCATAAGTAGAAAAATAAAACTATCGTAAACCCTAACCGAGAATTAGCGGAAAGACAGACGCTGACAGCGACTTCAATTCAGCGAAAGAGATATTTATATAGAACGGCTTGAATTTTTTACACTTACAATAAAAATGATAAAAACCTCAATTTTCAAATCCTACAAGTATTTAATAAGTGGGCTGTGTGTGAAAGGTTCAAAAAATATTTCGTTTAATCTACATTATTATATTATAATAAAAGTTATTGAAGATTTATAAGTTCAAAGTCAAAATTACTTTCAAATATGTATATAATATCAAGTTCGGATGATACTCGTATCAAGACTGTAGATGCTGGGAAACATTCACTTTGGTCGTTCAGGTGCGTCGTCGTCCCAACGAGTCGTGTCTGGTTGCGGACTCCCGCTGCGGAGTAGCAGACGAGGAGAACGCTAATAGGTTTCCCTTCCATCGGGTAGGATTCCCAATCCACCGGTCTTGGTACAGACTATGGATTCCCTTTTTAAAAAAGGGCTCCATACATGCATAATTAAAGGGTACACATGCATGCATTTTGTGTAACTTCCTTGTATAGCATCATAATAAACTATAATAAGAGCTCCAGTACTGAAGTAAATATAATTATAAAATTATAAGTTTAATCGTTAAAGTGTACCAGTTAGACAGAGTTACTTTCGTTTTGAGTTATTTAAAAATAAATGATATTGCGTTGTATTGCGTATACGCAAAAATGTGGAGTGTCATGTTTGATTTGGTCGTACATGGCCAAATACTTATATGTACAAATATTGATCTCACTTTGCCTTGACTTACGTGTGTTTATGTAACGGAAAAAAAGTGAGATGATTCCGACAAACGAAGAAAGGAAGCAATTTAGTACTTATTTGGTATTATTATTTAATAATACCTACTAAATAATATTAATTATAGTTTACACATCTTCACCCGGGGGCGGCGGACATGGGGTCGTCCGTCGTCATCACAACACCGGGCAACTAGGGGAGACGTGCTGTGTGCTTCCGGCACATCTCTTCACGGCGCGGAGGTAAAACTCCGCGCCTAATCGAGGTGGAGCCCGCAAGCACCCGCAAGTGTGCGGGCCTCGTCTGGCAGGGGAAGAAGGTAGCGTGCTTCGTCCCCTAACCCCTGCCCATAGACGGCGCGAAGAAACACCATGGGTTTTAGTAGGTAGAAGTACCGCATACCCCACCGATCTCCCAATGGTCGGTGGGGATCTGGTTCGCAGATTTTTCCCACGTAAATAAAAAGGGTATGCCCTAATACCACAGTTATCAGGCCAGCTCAGCTTGCTACGGAAAGAGCTTTAATAGAGATTTCAGTTATATCGCTCGATGATTCACCTCAAATGGCTGGCACTGTATAACAGACTTCTAAGGAGAATTGGAACTAAAATGATCATGACGTGGACTGCTTTTTCCTGTTCGGTCGATTAAAGAATTAGCTAGCTATATATTATTTTTGTTCAATAACATTTTGTCTTTCTGGATTAAGCAGTTTATAAATATATTCTAGAACATGATTAAATTTCAAATATTTTGTTGTGCAAAGAGTGATCAATAGAAGATTTCAAACGGTAAAAAAACTTTCAAAAAACCAATGAAAGTGGCAATAAAATTCCAATGGTATAAGTGATAACTATGTTAGTATTGAGCATACATTGCGATTTTTCCATTTAAAAATAATTCACACTTTCACTGCTTAGTTTATTCTGTTACGTATACTTGGTATGTCTAGTATTTTTGTCTTTCTTTCTTTCTTTCTTTAGACTATTCTCCTTCTTACTTGTTAAGGAGGAGACTATCTAAAATGTTTCTGACTACGGCCACTTTTGAAACAAGCTATTATCGAAACAGAAAAATGTTTTAATTTTCGAGTGACAGTTTGTACGAGTATAGTACATATATATATTAGAGTTCGTCTAACAATTACGGAGGTAGGGAAAAAGTTATTTGCATTTGTTTTATTATTACTAACTACTAAAAAATATCTTTGTTGAATTGACGGCACTAGAACCAGGATCTATGGAACTTTTTTAACTTATGATGATGTTTCATATTAGGCAATTATTATATTTATTTTAGGCTATGAAAAAATAAATTTTAATAATAACTTAATAGTACCTATAGAATTTAATAACGTACTTATTAATGAGCCGCTAAATAGGTGTTAACTAATGTAGGTACATTAAGAGCTTCTTTCACCATCTGTCAAGTAGGCTAAGCGTCATTTAAAGTCACCTTTCACTGGGAATAATTTAGCTGATATACCTACCTTTGTTTGTACGGTAAAAGTCCCAAACATTAAAAAGAAAATAATAAAAAAAAATCGCTTATCGAAGGATGCACTAAATCGAGTGCATAATTTAATAAAACATAAAATTATTTCTAAAAGTAACTAATCAACACTTTACTTGTAGTTGGTGAAAGAGGCCCCTTATAGTTATGAATACAATCAAAAGTAATTTTGGTTTAGTACAAGTATTTAATCTAAACCTTAGTTAAATCGTATTTTAGATTCACATATATAATACATTAATATAGTCTCACAGGCTTGCTAATATTGAAGGCAAATAAAGTTTCTTAAAGTTATGTGTTAAATATTCAAATCTATATAAAAGATGATATCACTATATTTGGTCAAATCTGTTGCTATGAAAACCTACTATGTTATTTTAAACATTGATTAAATTCTTGCTAATTATAAACTTTTAATGTACAAGTAACTATTATTTAATCTGTGGTACAACTTACAACTCTTTTATGACTTACAACTACTTATATATTTTCGTCCTTCGAGCCGGATCGATGTGTAAGGATTTACGACCCTTACAAACGTTTTCAGCATTAAGTTCAGAAAGACCCGCAAATAAAATGCATTAACTTTTAATTTACTGCTGTATTTATCATCTAACTAAAATATACCTAGGATGTCTATTGTAATTTTCATATAGCCCTCCAACCCTCCATGGTAATTTTTCAATAGGACTGAACGGAAGCTATCTAAATTTTTAGATAGCTGGTTGCCTATAGGAATATTTAGACTATGTCCATCTCTAAATTCTGTTGCAACTAAAGGTGAAAGAAGTTTTTATATACGATGTGTAGTTTCAAAGATTACCTTCTAGTAAGTAACCAATTTTTAATTGTGTGATTTGTTTCAAATTATCGTTATTAAGTTATTATGATCATTAATGATGTCATACTAAAAGATTCTAAAATGGTGATCTGTCTATGCAGTTAATTACATTTAATAAATTAAACTAAATAACAATTTAACCGATAGAAATTGTGTTCAAAATATCCCTTTACTTTCAAAGGGTCAGATTTTCGATATGACACCAAAAGCTAAGAAACACTTTTAGTTATTTGCATTTATTAATTATTCAAAATTACTCATAGATGGCGTTAAACAAAACATTTAGTTTATATTGAGTTCAAGAAAAAAATATTTTGATAAAACTGTATATTTTTTTTTAAATCTTTATTTTGAGGCTTTTCCCTGAAGAAAGTGTCGTAAGATTTTGTTCTAAAATAAGTTAGAACAAAATCTTAAGCATGTTTTAGCCGTGCGTTAAAATCAGTCTTCAGAGAGTCAACATTTTCTCATGGAAAGTATACCGGAAAATAATCTCATGTCATGACAACCTGTCTTTTGCCTTTATCATTACTTGCGCGCGTCCAATTGAGTAATTGCTACGGCGCGGCGCGACTTAAGGTGCGTTGTGATAACAATTTGTTTAATAGTAAATACATTTAACTACACGTGCTTTTAACAGTTTAAACACAATCGTTATAATACATAAATGCGCATGTTTAGCTAAAAAAATGTCTTTAGTAAAATGAAGTTAATTGATAATTGTTATTTGTTTAATCAAAATATTTTTTTGATTTTTAAATTTATTTCTTAAAGACCAAATTAAAGTAATATAATTATGTGGTTTTTGTTCATAATGTTGATGAGAAACAAACACATATCGAAAAGGTTTTGAACAAAATTCGACCTTAAAGAAGTTTCACTTTAAAAAGATATGAATAAGCCAACAACCGTGCCTTAACTCACGAACCAAATTCTAGACATCGCAAACTTATAATTACATAAAACATTTCGTATACGTTTAGTAATTATAATGTAAGAATATTGGTTCCAACTTTAAAGTATGTGGAAAGATACTCGAACAAAGTCGCGAGCAATCTAGTTTAGGTAGATCATTATATAAATGATTTGTCACATTAAGTAAATAATCACAAACAAAAATAAATTAATTAAAAAAAACATCTAGATTGTCTTACAATTACGTGTTGTAAGAGGGGTTCTGCCGCCAGACAGGTTGCCCAGTTCTGTCACTATTTAAAGAACATAATTATCCTAGAAATACTGTATTTTAACAAATACTTAAGATTTCTTAATCTTACTCTGAGAAATCTATGTTTACATAGTGTATACTTACTATGTAAGTAGTATTTGTACTTATTAATTTTTCCCAAGATTATTATTTGATACATATTATATAAAGTAGTCTTAACCAAGGCTAGAGTATTGGTTAAGTAAAGAGTAAAAAGTCCTTACAGAGGATTTAAGCTACGAGTAGGTTCATCCTTTCATAAATTCCAAAGATTTAAATCTATACTTTTACTTTAATATTATAAAGCTGAAGAGTTTGTTTGTTTGTTTGTTTGAACGCGCTAATCTCAGAATCTGGTTCGAATTGAAAAAATCTTTTTGTGTTGGATAGATCATTTATCGAGGGAGGCTTTATGCTATATAACATTACGTTGCGACTAATAGGAGCGAAGAAACAGTCGAAAATGTGGAAAAAACGGGGAAAATTACTCATCTTTGAGGGCTTCCATTGCGTGCGCTGCGAAGACCGTTCGAGATACCCAAATGATTCCCAAAATAACTATTCCACGCGGACGAAGTCGCGAGCACCAGCTAGTCTTTGATAAATTCGTTTGGGATTTGATACGAAGACTCAGTTACAAATTATAGTATAACTAAAACCTATAAATACCTAGACCAGTGTTAATATAGTTTATTTCTGTACGAATATTCTAAATGTATGTATTACAATAGGAAAAAAATATTTTATTCACGAATATGTGAATAAAATTCAATTAAAATTAAATCATAAACTTATTCGTATATTAATGAAGTGCAAATGTGTCAAAATTTTATTAAGATAATGTGAAAATTTGTGGGTCATTCTTAATAATATATTCACTTTGCACATCTTGCTGACTTAATGTACGGCGTCGGCAAACCAATAACTGTTCTTTTCGATAAGTAAGATTTAATGGACAATGTTCCCAATAAGGAGACGAAGGATGAGGTTTTTTTTTAAATATTGTAGGTGCTTATACTAGTGCACTGTCAAAGGTCAAATGACCCCTAAAGGTTTTCTTTGAGGCACTTGACACGATTCTAACATATTTTATTGAACGCTAATAAAATTTTATTTATGGCTTAGCATAACTTTCATAACTGGTGACATCATAAGTTATAAACGATAATGCGATAATTCGTTTTTTTTTTAATTAATAAATTTATACTGCATTTTTTGTAAAAATAAATGATTAAGTATCACACACTGAGTGATTATAAATCCTTCCTTTGCGAATTTTAATTTTAAAACGCAGTTTAAAACCTCATTAAAAGTTAACCTAATAATATTATTTTTATAATATAAATGATGGCATACAGGTTGGCGTTATTTCGTTATGCTAGGTATACCTATACTATCAGGGTCGGTTATGCACTTCTGTAAGCTCCTGGTTTGTGTTCTTAAATAATGGTTGCACTTGTCGTCACATACCACCATGCAAAGCATCAGTAGGTATACCAGCCGCCATCAAATAAAGTTCCATTGACATTCAGTTGTTTGCCTTTTATTTGATGTTCTTGACAAAGAGTATAAAATACAGTAAAGGAAGGCAATAACAAAATCGGATGAATGGATATCCGATATCCACATTACATTTTTTAATTACTCGCCCAAAGTAATTATATATTCAGTTCAATTTCACTTGTATGCAGTTCTGCTTGAACAGTTTGTTGAGAAATTGGTGCATATTGGCAACATTTTGTCGCTTGTGTGTAAATGTGTAATGTGTAATTAAACATTCAATGCTAAATTTTCTAGTACGAAAACAAAGTGATTAGGTATTTGATGAGTTATTGAAAACTTACGATTCTAGATTCAGACAGACATTATTTATTTTAAATGAAGAGGGATCTAAGGAATCCATGATCAACAATCCTTAGATCATCTACGATCGATGATCTAAGGATGCTTGGAAGGTAGCCTTTGGAATCATAGACTACCTACGAGCTTGGAGTCGAGTAACAATTTAGGGCCCAAGTCAAGTAACAAATTAAAACGATAACGAAACGATAACGAAGTTCGAAAACAATAAAATGTATGGAATTGACATATGCCGTCGCTAAATCACGTGATACATCCCATATATTTTATCGATTTTCGTTTATTAAAATGTTACTTTGACTAAGGCCCTATAGGTAACTTGATTTATCATCAGAAGATTATGTTGCTGAAATGCCACGTGAAATAACAAATAACGTTTCGGTGCGTTAGTAAGGGATGCCAGTGCCTTCCTTCCTGTCTCCTACATTTAAGAGGTCTGAAGACAACTCGTATCACCCCTGATCATAGGATGAGTTTCTATATATGGGCGTTGAAAGTAGACGCCCTTAGAGACTCGATGGCTGTCTGTCCGGTAGTTCCACGTGGCCCGGCTAGTTTTGGCCTAATGAAAAAAAAAATATCACATTATAAAATCAAATAGTGCTTTTATTACCCCGCTAACCAGGCGAAATGGCATGATTTACTGTACATCTAGAAGCTATAACTTTTCACCTTGAGACGTAATAAATACTATGTACAATGTACATACAGATTATGAAATGGAAAAATGGAAGTAGGTCAACCAACATATTCACCTATTCCAGGCACCTGGAAGAACCTGGAATTGAACTATCTAGACTGATTGAACTTTGCACGAAAATTTAGTGGAAAAAACAAAGTTATATGTTAATTTCTAAATTCTAAAACTAGCGCTATCAAGTTCATAGGTTTATTAACCTTATTAAACACACAAGGTGCGGTGTCACGGTTCAAGTTGGAGTTAATTAGTTTATAACAATGTCTACCATTGACTTAATTACAAGAAAGCATTAGAAAAATGGTAAACACTTATTTCAACGTCACTTCCTCATTTCAGAATGACGTTGAAGTATTTGCAATTGTATAAACACTATGTATTATATCCAAACTTTCTGTAAATTTGAAATTTTACTAAATTTAATAGAATAATTAATACTTAGAAGATAATAAATAAGTGAATAATTAGTAAGCTGTAGTATCCAATTTTGAATATACGGAATGCTCCAGAGAGGAGTTATAGACTTGAAAATGTCTGAAATAAATAAATTTGATTTGATTTATGTCATCATCATCATTTATCATTTCATTCGGAGGACGTCCACTGCTGGATATAGACCTCTTTCTTAATTTATATTTTGTAATCATAGCATGAAGTACTTGTATATTCCTCCTATTTCCCCATAAGGTCTATGATTTCAAACACCTTGTACTAATCGCTCTATAATTGCCACACTGCTTAATTAGCCGATCAGCAATTATAGCACTCGACAATGAAGCGATGACACGCAATTAATAAAAAAAAAACCGCAGCAATTTATACCCTAACCTATTGATTTAAGGTACATATGTTATTCCAATTGGAAGTTGGAAAATAAAGCCCCTAAAGTGGGAACTACTTCCTTGACACACTTCTCTTAAAGGTTGTCTAATAGCAGTCACCTAAATTTGTATCGGTTGTTGTCATACTTTAGAGGGTAAGAATCATACTTAAGACAAGACTGAATTACTTAGATGGAACATCATCTCAGAAAAGACGACAGTGAAGTAATCAGTGCATTAATGCTTGAGCATTTTGGATTTTACTCCTTAAGAATCCATTTGCATTTATATAAGACCGTGGTATGTGGTACTCGTATGGTGTATCCTTATTAAAGTTTATGGGAGTAAAATCAGAATTGTCACACTATTGCGTTATGTTTATTATACGTTATTTATGTTCTATTTTTATTTATATATTTTAGAATATCTGAAGTTTCATAGATATTGCGATATTATTATTTAAAAAGAACAATGTTGTTCGTTCGGCGTGTCCGAATTGTGAAAATTTAAATTTTATAATCGTTCGTAAGGAGTAACTCGTTTTTTGTACAAGCAATGTTCTCGGTACATTAAAGGGCAAAAGACTTCGTCAGCCTAATTATGTTCCAGGTTCACTCTGAAAGGCTTCACCTTTCAAGTTGACTCCTATATTGAATTTGATTGGTTTTTCACGGAGTGCCGTGAATTCAGAAACTGTCTAATGAGTAAACTGGTGAATTAGTGAAATTGACGAGTAAGGAAACTGACCAGTGGTACGCTAACTGAAAAAAAAAGGATATCAGGCCGTTCTTAATATTATATTTTTTCTTTTAAACATTTATGAGAAGGTTTCGAATAATAAACAGTCTCTTTGCAAGTGGAATAGAATAAAATAAATTATAAATATGTTAATGTTTACTATCATAGAGAAAATGTTTAAAAGTAGAATGGCGAAAGCGGTCATTTGTGTAGTTATGGTATTCTAAAGTGTTGATACATACTATTTACGCTTTCTCGGCGGTATTTTGACTTAATAATGGGTTTTTTTAACTTAATTATACTTACTTGGAATTTGTGCGTGTACATAATAATCTCATAAAGTGGGTTACCTACTGTGTGTCATGAAATATTTTCTAACAAGGGATCTAAATAGAAATTTTTACATATTTTTTTTTCTTGAATTTGAGACAGAGAATATTTGATGACGGTAATTATCAACTTACAAAATCATCTCGTCCTTTACTAAGGAGTAAGAGATAAAGTCAAGATAAAGTGGGAATAATATTTTTTTATTAACATTTTTCTGTTGGCAAAATGATTTTACTTTTATTTTGTATTAATTCAAGAAGTCTAGTTTGATGAAAGTCTAGTCTAGTATGACCGCGTGCATACTAGCTTGAGTGCAGGAGATTTTTTTAAGGTTTTTAAACTTATGTTGCCACCTGGATCGTCCCTATTCCCCTTGCATTCAAATTTTAAAATAATTTAGTTAATACTTTAATATTTTTAAAGTGGCTAAGAGTTTTTATCCCCCGACGCCCGACGCAAAAACGAGGTGTTATAATTTTGTCTGTGTATCTATTTTGACAAACCTATTTTAAAATAACTATTTAACAATTACTGAGATAAATCTCTGATCTGAGATTGTTTAAACAATTAAAAATTCTTCATAGAGTCTTACAGAAAAATTATATTGGGTAATAAATTGAAACTACACATTTTTTTGTAATAAAGTATTAAGACTATAATAAAACATGAATTGTTATAACATAATAAAATATTATAAGACTTTATTTTATTTATTTATATTGCATCAGTTGCAATATTGGTGAATGATGAGGTTTTGCTTTTAATTGCTGTTAAATTACATTTATATTGTATAATTACAACTTGCACATTGCACAAGTTTTTTTAATTTTTTTTATTAATGATTTTGCTTTTGTCCAGCGTCTATTTACCTCCATTAAAATATCAGTATGAAACTTTTTTTGTAACTCGTACCATTTTTACAGAGTGGAATGAAATCCAAAATTTCTTTCCCCTATAAATATTTTCTTTTAGAAAGTTATATTAAAATGCCTCCGAGGGACTCAAATTTTGATTTGTTAGTAAATTTTCCTGGATTACTAACTTACTTATTTTACTTTCCTCCGAAACGCGCGATTAGGGCGAACATTTGTTTTTTAAAAATTTTTATTTTTTAAATTTTTTAAAAAAACTACCTAAAATTGCAATAAAGACTTGAAGTGGGTTTCTGGGTCGCTTTACTCCTCCACTTAGAGAAATGCCTAGCCATCAAGTTGTTTGCGAACCTAAAAACCTTTGGCTTTGTGTCATCAGTTCGGTGAGTGCCAAACCAGTATGATCTTTGTCGCTATGGTCATAAAGTCTATTTGCGGTTAGAGTTAACATTCATGTTTATGTGTTTTGCGAAATCAACTCTTCGCAAATCCACAAGCACCTCAGTATTATTTTAAGAGATGTGAAAATCGTGTGTACCTTTTACAGCCAAAGTAATTATCATGTAGTTAAAGAAATATGCAGGCATTGTGAATTATAAAGTAATACATTTATTACATTTTTTTAACACCTTATCAAAATATTTGGTCGACATAATGCTTCATTTATCACTTACATAGTATAAAACAAAGTCGCTTTTTCTGTCCCTATGTCCCTTTTGTATGCTTAGATCTTTAAAACTACGCAACGGATTTTAATGCGGTTTTCACTAATGGGTAGAGTGGTTCTCGAGGAAGGTTTAAGTACATAATTTACTAAGTTACGCGGGCGAAGTCGCGGGCAGCAGCTTTAATTTTATTAACACGTAATTTTATAAACTATAACTAACGTGTAGTGCCATCTGTTAACTTTTAGATGAATTAGAGTACTACATTGCTTCAAACAGAATTCCCTAGATGGCGTTGTAAATTTTGCATACACGTTGTCTGGGACTCCAAAAAGGACATAGGGTACCTTTCATCCAGAACGCGGACGAAGTCGCGGGCACCAGCTAGTATTATATAATGTGTAAATATAAATATAACTTAGGTTTAGATTTTTTACAATTTAGAAATTAGTTGTAAGTATTAATATTCAAGCAACGATAAACTAAAAGAAATATTTTTATTCTTTATATTTTTTGTTTTCTTATTTTTATTATTTTTATTCTGTTTTTCTTATGTTTTTTTTTTTCAAATATATTTTAAGTATAAAATAGCTAGGCGGCCCGTCCCCGGCTTCACACGGTTGCAATTTTATTCTGAAATTGTATACAAAACCTCTTTTTTTTTTTTTAGTTTAACCTTTTTCTTCGTTCTTTCCATTAGTGAAAACCGCATTAAAGCGTATATACAGAGGGACAGACGGAGGGAAGCCGTCTTTTATCTGAATTTTGACTTTTATCTAAATTTGGATGAGAGTTAAAAATGCAACCAACATCGGCTACATTCGTTAATTATGTATATCGACCTGGATTACTTTTCATATTTGTGTATTAAAAGTAAATCAGGTCAGAATATAATTATTTGACGACACTAAGTACCTACACTTTTTAAATAAGTTCTATATGATACTTAATTTACATATTTACCATAAGTATATTGTTATTAAATTAATTCGCATTCGGCTTCATTCATCCGATTAATAAGTACCATACAATTGTTGACCCTGTGGGTTCGGTATCATAATGTCTCTTGTGCGGAAGTGTGTTCGTCAGACCTCACAACTTTGCCTATAGCTTACGCAGAGCTTTGAGGAGTTTTTTAACAAGTTATCCACTGTGTAATTATAGTAAGTCTTGCTATAAAATAAGTATGCAAGTGAAGACCAGATGCAATCATTTACATGGAAATCTCAGACACTCATCTTTCTTTGCAAGACAAATGACAAATGACAAATGAGAATCCACTGACTGCGCACTGACACATCCTTACGACGACTCCATCACTATGCCTCAGTTTTTATTTAACTAACTTTTCTCGGTTTTTAGACTACTTTAATTAACAAAATGTGTAAGAAATAAATATTCACATGGATGTAGCAATTTTTTTTTGTACAAAGAATCTTCTCAATAAAATTGAATTGAACAGCAGTATGTCCTTACCGTCGACAGCGATTTATAAGATTGCACGTCTACAATTTTCCCGGTTTTCAGGTCAATGACATAAGTATAAACAAATGATTGCCGCCACTAAACGGCGAAGTCAACTCACACCCATAGAGGTGTCGGTAAACCGCACTCGGCTGCAATCTTCGAAACCGCATCGCATAATTACTGTTTAAACTTGTACAAAGACGCGGGCATAACTTTGTATAGGTACCCGTTCATGTACTATGTCTCCATATATTTTTCGTAGAACGCCCTTTAACGGTTTGAACTTACGACAGAAATGCTGGTTAGCCCAGACGACGTTTGGCTCAACGGTTGTAGCTCTGCCTTCTGTGCTCGAGATCGCGGGTTCAATCCCTGCGTGGTAAAGAAGACCACCGTGAAATTAGAACACGCATGTTATGAGTTAGGGACGCTAGAACCCATTTTCGAATATCCTAATTAGTTAGTGTAACACAAAAGTGGATTGATACTGTGTGCCCTGTCACTACTAAATTTTACTCATATTAAAATGTATTTATTACCTTTAATCTCTACATATTATAAGTTGAAGTCGCTGTTCGAATCTATCTGTTTCTCCGCTAACTTCTTCTAAACTACCAAATGAAATTTGATGCGAAAAATATCGAAAGTGTGGAGCTGGACGCGGGTCTCTAGTAAGTAGATAATAATTTTGAAGACTGAAGACATGTTTGGTCTAGTGGCTAGTAACCCAAACGATTGCGGGTTCGAATGCCGTTAGGGACAAATGTTTATGAGTTAACATTTACCTTTGTACCTGAGTCATGGATGTTGGTATTTACAATATGTATGTATTTACAAAAAAAGTAATCTATGTAGTATATCAACGGTCTGGTATCCATAATAGAAGCCTAGTTGGTTAGTGTGGAACTAGATGGTGCTGTGTGGAATGTGTGAAGATATTGTTATATATTATTAATTAATTAACATGATACGATATGCGTCGAAGCCCTCAAGAAAAGTGTTTGTCGATATATTTATGTATACAAATTCTTCAATAAGGTCAGCGTATTGAGTGTATTGAGAGTACGAGTGAAACGATACAATTTCCCCGAAGGTCGACCGACGCCTTAATCCAGTTATCGAGATCTGGGTAAATGGAGTAAAAGACTTTGCAATTTCAATTCATAATGCGACTCTTCCGATTCAACTAAAACTTCTTCCAAAAACCATTATTATAAGGGCTATTAAGATGATTAATATTCCAGTAATTTTTAAAAAGTATTTTCCTTGTTGTTATTGTTGTATTGTAATGTGTATCTTTGTTTTTCTGCCCTTTAATCGCGTTGATATTTAAATGTCAAAGTAGTTAAAGACTAATATCTACTATTTAACAAATAGCTGGTACCTAAAGGGATCAAAATATATCACACATAATTTTAATTAACATTTGAATAGTTTCATCTGTAGATTAATATTTAGAATATAAGTAAATTCATTAAATATGTGCTATCTTTTTAAAAATTTCTTCTATTTTGTCATTTCTTTTATTTTTTTTACTTATTGATAAGTTATCAAGTTACCATTATGTATCAAATACTTATAAAACTACACAAAGTTTTTCCTCGCTTAACATAGTGACTACTAGGAAAGATTGTTACGTAATGCCTAATGAAAGTCCAGTAGAGAAAGAGCAACTACGGGCGCTCGTTAAGTTTTTGCTATTCCATAGAACTTCGGGTCAGTAGTGAGAATGACTTCCGTTTTGCATAGCTACTCATATTTTTACTTCAAATTTGTTTACAACTATAAAAATATTTTTGATCGTTAATTAATGAAATTATAAAATTTATAAATACTTATAAAATTATAAAAATATTATGATAACTAAGACTTATACGTACTTACTGACTTTGGTTATCCATGTAATATCAGAGTTAAATATATTTTTTATCCTTTATGAGCTGACTTAACAAATCTTATTCATTGATATTAAAGAAATTCCAGGGTAAAAATAAAAAATAACTTAATTAAATTGATTAATAGATAAAATAGGAGAAGATCAAAAGATATCGGACTAGTCTCAGAGTTCGGTTATTAGTCCAGTGAGCGGACTAATGAGACTTTTTCGTCTTAGTCGTTCAGTATTAAGAATCAAACGGACAAGCTAAAAGCCGTTAGATGAATAGTTCTGTAACTTTCAAAGCCCTCAAAAAATCTTAAAACTATGGCAACTGTATTCTTTCTGTGAGACTTCTCTGTGAGTAAGCCAGTTTGTTTGTAAAAAGAAATGTCGCAAGTTACCTACTCTATGAAATCTCACTTTATGTAGATTAAATAGTATTTGATTGGGCATAGGCAGGTATGGATATTTCAAAACTTGAAAAGTTTTTTTCTAACATTCAAAAGTACAAAAAAGCACTTATTTCTTGATGGTTGGTGCATAGGGATTTCCGAACTGCAATCTTTGGTGCGAGGTATTCAGGCCAGTCAGCGGAGCGAGGAGGTTTCGAAACGTCAACGTGGACAAATAAGAACCAAAACTATACCGTTCAAAAACAATCTCTAAGGCTTCTATGAAACGGTTTAAAATGCATTGAAACATTACAAAACTTTAAGTAGTTTTCGTAAAACACGCGTCCAGTGTAATAGATCTCTGGAAGTGGATATACTAACCCGTTTCCCATTGCGTGTTGATGCAATACGGGGGGAAGGGAAGGTCTGCTTCAAGTGGTATTTGGTAGACAAACTTGTAAGGTGTTTTGCGAATGCTAGTATGAATGACTTGCTCGTTGCGAAAATTATTGGCGTATTACTGTAATGCGTGTGTAGACGGACGTAAATAAAGTAAAAGGAACTTGTCTTGGGCAATTGTGTTTTAAACGTACACGCACCATTTATTCATTAATACAGACTTTTGTCTGTGGTTTTGTTTCTATTCATCATACATTTGGTAAATGTACTGTTTCAAATACTTAGGCCTTCTTTTGGTGAAGTCTTCTTAGGACTTTAGGATCTTCACGCTTTTAGGGCGCCTTATCTAAGAAAACTTTTATTTCTAATGGCTAACTTGTTCTGAGAATACCTTTCATTTCATTGCTTGACTTGAAAAAAAAATCTACATTTTACTGACTGAATTTTAGTTCTTTTAAAGTATTTCACAGATAATAAGTGGATTAAAAAACTACAGATCTGATTTCACAAATTGTTTGTGACTATATCTATTGACGAGTTCAATTTTATATTAAAATTTTATACAAAATAACTTATTATTTTATATTTTTATTTAATAGCAATTAACGAGCTTTGGTGTTAGCAATAATAAAATTTTGGAAATGTTATTTTTTCTCCCAATAATGTGGAAACTTGACTAATTATTAGACGAGAAGTAACGAAAAGGTAGACTTTATTAAATGCATTCACAAAAGTATCTCGTGTTGAATTTGAGTATTTGGGTCAATCCAATAGAGGTACAATAAGCTAAACAAACATGTTAAAGCAGCGAAGGGTGCACCGCCCTGTCTCAACAAACACCCCTGTTCAGAAGTCGACCCCCATCTCTGACGTCAGAGGGTTTGGCACAGCATGTAGGGGTGGGGGAAGCAGAACCTTCAGTCCTTCAGTCTCCAGTCGCGCCCGCGTGATCGCGGCGGGCGCACGTCCTGACACTTTAACTCCGACATTTGGCAACATTATAAATGTGCTACGCGAATAATCCAACATGTCTTCCGTGAATACAGTGGTCAAAGCTATCTCATTTCGTATGTGTATTTTATATCAACACATTTTATGAGAGATTACTTATTTGGAAAGATAGAGAGAGAGCCCAAGATTTTATCTGCATATTCGAATTTTGAGATTTAATATGACTTAAGTAAGTATTAATATTTTCAATGCGTGAGAATTAAAAAAAACATTGATTTTGCTCTATACAATTACGTAAATCTAATTTGGTAACTCAATTTGGTCTCTTTGGCCTAATAAGAAAGCTCAATGTCTTTATCGGGAGGGTTGTGCTTGGGGTACACTATGAGATTAAATCACCAACAAAGGCATCCGTAGACGAAAGGCAATCGTAGCGATGGATATCCACTCACAAGGTGGACAGGCGATCTGATAAAGGCCATGTGTCGACGGTGGATCCAAACTGCTTCTGTTCTATTGGCAAATTATGGAAAAGGTCTATGTCCCGCAGTAGACGTCCTACGGCTGAGATTATGATCATGATAAACACAACACATTTAAATAATAAAAGGTAATTCAGCGGTCAGAGTTCGGAGCCCATGGTAGGGGCACTGATAATACCTACCTGTATTACAGGTCAGCAAACATCAGTCCGTAGATTGCACAAAGAAACCTCAGACGTACAAAAAGATAATAATCTGAGCAAGTGAAGTAAATAAATAAATGAAAAATCACTATGAAAAGTAGATGAAAATAAAGTGAATCAACAAGGAATGCTAAAGGAAGAATTCATTCTAAGTCAAATCACTTATACTTACTATAAGAAAATGGACCTATAATGATTATATCTGTGTCTAATAACTTGAATGCAAATCTGAAAGTTTTAGATCTATTTTCAGACTTAGATTAAGTATGCGATAAATTTGACAATACAGAACATTTTTTTATAACAATTAAAGCCCAACACAGCATAAAATCATGAACTACTTTACAATTAGTGATGGTAACAATAGTTTTAAAAGTCACGGTAGATTCAAAGTGATAGTGTAGATAAAAACTAATTTAATTAAGAACTTTTTACGTTCCAGAATTGAAGTTAGCGGCGTAGTGATAAAATGCAGGGAAGCCTCTCGTGACAGCGGAAGTGAATATCGTACCGGAAGCAACCTGACAAGATGGCAATGTCAAACAACTCCTTTTCAAGGGTCTACAATCATTTGTTTGTGGAACTAGCTGGTAATTAATTCTTAATAGTATAGCACCTAACTTATATTATTGTAAAGATAAAAAGTTAAATCTATTTTAAAAAAGTTCAACTTATTATAATCATGCGTCATTTTTATACATATATATATATGTACTACAAATATTATAAAGCTTTGTTTGTTTGTTTGGTTGAAAGCGTTAATCTCAGAAAACCAGTAAGGGTTCGAATTGAAAAATTCTTTTTGTGTTGGATAGCCCATTTATCGAGAAAGGCTTTAGGCTATATAACATTTTGAACGCGGACGAAGTCGCGGGCAACAGCTAGTATAAGATAATTCTTCTGTATATCACTGACCTCTCCCTGAAAAGCTTAACAGGTTTTTATGTAATGGTTCATATTCACAAATGGATCAAATAGGTGGATGCTGTAAGTGTGCTGAAAACATCATTAGAGTAAAGGAAAAGGGAAAGAAGGGATAGGATCACTCACAGTGATCTTCTCTAAATGGGTGGTTACTGCCGCCAGACGACGCCGTATGCCCTGCCATTACTATAGATACTTAAATATAAATATATATTTATATTTCTTTATATATAAGTTTACTTATTTTTACAAGCTTCAGAAAGAGCTGTAGGGAAGCTATATTGATCATGGTCATATCAATGTCGCAAGCAAGTTCTTCTCCTTATAGAGCTACCCTATAGTAACTGCGTCAATTTATGGAAATCTAATATGAATCTTGAACATTATAATCATTGAAACAGCAATCCTGCTCAAGGGGAAACACTCTAACAAGTAAACAAGTAAATTAATGTATTGTCTCTGATTCACTGATTAACATGATTGAAGAAAAATTTCCAACCAGTTTATACATGGTTATAATTTATCCTTATAACGATTGATTGGGCCATTAAAACCTTGGAACAATGTAAAAAACTCAGCTTATTGTACCTACAAATGCAAGAGAGCGCGCGCATATATAATGAAAAGTGGATGAAAATCCGTACTAATATGCGAAAATTTGTAAGGATGTATGGATGGATGGATGTATGGATGTTTGTAACTCTTTCACGCAAAAACTACTGAACCGATCACCATGAAATTTTGCATACACGTTGTCTGGGATACCAGAAAGGACATAGGGTACCTTTCATCCAGAACGCGGACGAATTAAATGAATCACAAATTATACTAAAATATGTCTACAATAGCGATTAAAACAAACAGCGTCTCAAAGTATTCTTAAGAATACACGTTAAATATTATGTTTCTAGATATTCCTTTTGTATTTTTCAGATCCTCGCACAAATGATTGGTTCCTAATCACAAGTCCAATACCAGGGTTAACGATAATAGGCCTATACCTCTATTTCACGTTGAAATGGGGTCCACGGTACATGGCCAACAGAAGGCCGTTCCAATTGCAAAAGACCCTGGTCATTTACAACTTCATTCAAGTACTGGTTAGCTGCTGGCTTTTTCATGAGGTATGTTTTTCAATGGTTTTTCATGTACTTAATTAAAATGCAATTAGAGTACTTTTTATTAAGACTATTTTTATTGGAGTTTGTAAAATCAGTTTGCTAGTTATCATCAGGAAGGTCTATCTGAAAATTGGTTCAAGTAAAAAACGTCTTAAAATTGTAACGCCTGATATAATTTTAACAGCAAACAACCACAATGAGAAGCAAGTTTGCTATTAATAATTTAATGTACATAAATTCAATTTCTACTTGTGATTTCATTTGTTAAATCAAGAAGATAAGTATGTATTATAATTATTTCCCTATACTCGAAATACTCTTACATATAAAATATAATATTTTCTTATATTTACATTTAAAAACTCGACAGAATGTATAAGGATAACGTCATGAGCCAAATTGTATGCTGACAATATTTTTTTAGAAAGTGTTGCCTCAGGCTTGCTTAAATTAATACGTTTGGAAAGCTCTACAATTTATTGCACTACTAACCGCTACAATACCTGGCAAGGCTTTTTATAATTTTATAATTTGACTATTCACTAACCTAATTTTTTTTGCGAAAAAAGAGTTTTGATTTGAATTTTATAGTTTAGGAAACTATCAAATTGAAGGCAGGGCTCTGATACACGTCCTAAATCACGCAAAAAATACTTTATAGTAGGTAATACCTAATATTTATCTTTACATAATGTAAAACGAAATCAACATAGGTAGGTACTCGTTCCTTGCATCAATAATGTTTGAAAATTAAAAATGAAACCGTTGCAATTTCAGGGCCTCGATGCAGGGTGGCTGAGGACCTACAGTTGGAAATGTCAACCAGTAGATTTCTCCGATAAGCCGGAAGCTATGCGTGTACGTATAACTTTTTTAAATTCTTTATCAACTTCGTTATATCCAATAGTCATCCAATAGTCACAGTTAAATGAAAGAAAAGATGGATGAAAGAAAGTAGGTAAGTATGAAGCATGAAAGTACGCTTAAACAAATATCATACACGGTTTTAAATTATCTAGTGTAAATTGATTCCTTCACGTTTTCAGGTTGCAAGAGGTGTCTACATATACTTTCTGGCGAAAATATCCGAACTTCTCGACACAGTGTTCTTCGTGATTAGGAAGAAGGACAGACAGATCACATTCCTACATATGTACCACCACACTGTGATGCCGATGATCTCTTGGGGTGCCACCAAGTACTATCCAGGAGGTCACGGAACATTGATCGGTGTAATCAATTCGTTTGTTCACATTATCATGTATGCTTATTACATGTTAGCAGCAATGGGACCGAAGTATCAGAAATTCCTATTCTGGAAACGACATATTACGACTTTGCAGATGGTAAGTAGATTTTACATTAAAACTTCTGCTAAGGTTTTATGTGTCTTTTATAAGGTGTACTTCGGAGAGTGTGCTCAGGAACTGCATGAGCTGATACCGCCTTCCCCTTTCTTCCATCGGACATACAGACCATCCTCATCTTGTCGAAATCCCTCCTTTTCGGACCAAGCGCTTTGAAACATCCTTTATAATGCGCACTGCCAGGGTTTGGAACTCCCTGCCGGCGTCTGTATTTCCGAGCACATATAACCCTAATCTTTTCAAGGTTCGAGTGAATAGGCATCTTCTGGGTGAGCTCGCTCCATCTTAGGCCTCAACCTTGCCACATGGCTGGTTGTTGGTCAAGAGCTAACCCATCTCTTATAAAAAAAAATAAAAAAAAAATCTCCAAGCTTTAATAAAAAATCATGTATCGTAGTAACAATATTTTCATGTATTTTGATTGTACTATAATGGACTTAATATTTGTTTCTTTTTTATTTCAGCTTCAATTCTGCATAGCCTTCCTCCATTCTTCCCAACTACTCTTCTACGACTGCGGTTACCCTAGATGGTCCGTTGTCTTCACTCTTCCAAACTCAATTTTCTTCTACTACCTCTTCTACGATTTCTACTACAAGGCGTACGGTAAACCAGAGGATAAGAATAAAGGCAAGGAGAACAATAATCAAAACGGCTCAATATCAAACGGTCACATTACGGATAATAACCAAAATAAACATTCTACAACCAACGGGGTTAAGAATGGCATCGCTAAAGACAGAAGAAAGAATGAATAAAGGTTGTTTTATTGCATATTGTAAATAAGTCTTAATGTTGTATAGAATTTTAGGCTCTCCGCGAACGTTGTCTACTTTTAATATTCAGATTTCACAATTTTCCTCAGTAGCTGATTTCTATCGTTCGAACATATTGTTTAACTAAATTCCAAAAGCGGGTAGATTGGATGTTAGAAGGATTGGTGTTTAGACTGTGATCTCCATACTACTTGTCTGATGCATTCGCTGCACTGATATGGTCCCACCTATTCTTATTTCACCTAACTGATTCTTTGAATCAGACTTAATCAACACAAACTTACTCGAAGGTCCTGCAAAGGATCTCCGTATTTCGGATTTCAGAGCCTGTCACAATTGTTTATTAGTGACTTGCAATCTAAGACGTGACATTTCATCAGTTTCCTCGCTTTAACACCGTACATTAAGACTGGAATTAAGCACTTTTAATATATCTTCTCTATTAAAAGGCATAAGGCTCAATCAAGGCTTAATTAGTGTTTTAACTAATGAAATCATTACTTAATTTAATTAAAATTATATTAAATTAAACTAATAAGTATTGAATTCTAAAATAAACCATAAAAGGTTTACGTTTGCGCAGCAGCCTAATATTAATAAAAGTTATACAGTATCAAAGTGAACGAAATAACGCGTTATACCTAGACTTAAAAATGGTTTATTATCATTAAGAGTCTTTGACAAAGAGTCCTAAGAGAATGACTGTGGTGTAATGCCGGCAAATTGTTAATGCCCAGGAACCTTGTCACATTAACATTCATATGTGACGTCATGCGCAACTAAAAAATCTCGCCGACCATCCCGACCATTGTTGCAAACGTAATGAGTGTGTTACGAGACTACGTCACCAAATTTGCTGATTTATAGTACAAACATCTACAGGATCATAATTCATAAGTTTGAAATAAAACATTTATTGTAATTAAAGAATAACACAACAACATGTTTACCTTTTAATCCTACGTTGCAACCTTTGTCAACTTAAAAACGGTTGATGTTAAGTAAAGCAAACAAAGGTTCTTTCTATACTACATCTGAGATTACTATAGTAATAAATGTATTTGATGTACAGTAAAAGCAATAAAAGTCTGTAAGTCTATCTATAGCCTATATAGCTATAAAAGTTAAAGGTGATGCTGGACTTTTTAAGCTTACTGTACATAAATACACTATTACTTGTAATGTAGCACAGTCTCTGATGTTTCATAGAATCAAGGAGAAAAAGAAACTAATAATTATTGTTCATTTTGATATTGTTAAACTTGATTAAAATAAGACAATGAAAGTAGAAATAAACCAATGAATCTTATTCAATATGTAAACTTAAAGATACCATTTAATAATAAGCTATATAAGAGAGCTAAGGGTACCTAACATTTTTTATCTGATTTAAAATAAGTATAGGTAATAAAAGTCCAGGGTTGTACAATTGTTTCAATATTTTATTTCAATAAAAACAATTTAAATAAAAAATATTTAAACAATTTCATAATTCATCCTAGAGACATCTGACAGATTTGGAACTAGCTCCATACCCGCATCTGAAAAAGATTCGCATTGATATTGCGCAAGAGGATAATGTTACCGATGTCTGAATCGATGCGGAAGTTCCGCATTTGCGGACGCTTATGCGAATATCCGCAACAACCCTGAATAAAACAATGTTACGATTAGTTGTTACCTTTATTTAGATGTAGTGGATTCTTATATACTCCTTTTAATAATCCAGTTTGAACTGTATATAACCTTAATTGTAAATGTAAAATATATGTATATATTAAGGACCTGCTCAAATATGTTATTCCAATATTTTGCGGTGTGAACACAATCGGATTGAAATGGAAGTGATATTTTTGGTAGATATACGAGTCGGAATAACCCTAAGGGCATCAAAACATTAAGAGAACAAATAATGTAAATGTAATGACGTAGTACAGGCATTATATAATATTAACAAATTTTCCACAAAATCGAAGAGAAAGATCCAATGTCCGTGGAAAGATCCTTTTAAATGTTTAGTTGTTAGCTAGCTAACAATATATAAGTAATTAGCTATCAATATATATCTGAAAAAATATATATTGTTAGCTAATTATCGAACAACTATTTTACTATGTAGTTACCAAAAATATCTAGCAAATGAAAATCTTGTTTATTGAATGATGTTTTTATTATTGTGATATTAAATTTCGCTACAAGTGACTATGAAATTACAAGCGATTTTTTTTGTTCTTAAAACTTCCACATTAAATTGTCATAGCCCTGCGCAGAAAAGTACCTACTTAGTGGCAAGCATAAACATGATAAATAAATACTTAGTTCCTAGTTATGACGTTATAGGTGTTACCTACCTATTTTTTTAAACAACTTGTAAAAACTTATATATGTATTCTCAAAATTTATACTTGTCACCTGTCAACTACGTTTTTATTCAAACATGTTAATTAAATTTAAATTGTTAATTATAAAAAGTGATTACGTCTTCCAAAAAATAACAATACTGTTGTTAGTTATGGAGAAATTTTTATTTGGTTTTCTTTACATTGTTCAGGTACTGTAGGATATAATATTTATATGGGGTCTAGTTAACATTAGGTAACTATGAATGAGACTCCATTTAAATACTCAAAATACAATTCTAGATTTTATTAAAATTAAATACTAAAATGAGTTTCGTATCGCTGATCTGTAAACTTTATTTTATTTTAAATTTTTCACACAAGATTTAATGGCGTGTTGTATATATACATAATTAAAATTGATTGTTCATTATTAAATATGATTATAATAATTTGTTTTTTTTTATCCTCTTCTTTTGTTGGCAGATATTGGGGGAATCCAATATAAAGATATTTTTTTATTCGATCTTAAAAAGAGAATAACAGTTCATTTCTCTATATCACTAACTTTTGACTTAGAAATAGATTTTTCCCAGTAGGTATTTAGGTTATTTTTCACATGCCCTCCTCATTAAAAGAAGGCTGTCGTATCTGCAGCCAATTGCTCACATAAAGGGTTCAACCTCCTCCCTTGAGAGGACCAAACAGGTGAATTATTCATTGAGTGCTTATAGTCTCAATACATTGTAGGCAAATCCGCGTTTTAGACATTGTACGTTATAGGTAAAAATCTATCAGTGGCATCTTACATTTTAGGTACAAAGCTCAAACCCGAAATTGTTCATGCAATTCAAACACTATTAGCTCGCGAAAGAGTCTCATCCTTGAACTGTGCAGTTAATCTCTTCCGTGGAAAGAAACTTTATAATAATATGTTATGCAATTGAGAACCTGCTTAAACATGTGTCTCTCTGGGCACAGAGTAAAGCGAACAAGGTCGTTCAACTTGCTTTTCCCACTCCCGACACCCCAAATAACTAATAACTATAATAACCAATAACTAACGAAGCAATAAACCTCACTCTTTAATATTACGTGCTTAGGGCCAAAAGTCTCATTTATATTTGATTCCTCTTATATTTAATTACAGGCAAGGTCGAGGCAGGCTAACGGTCACTTGACTTGACGGTAAGTGGCTTCTGTCACTTATAACACAAGAAATGCCACAATTTCTGCAAGTGCGCTCCTGACCAGGGTCAAGGAAGGGATAGCGAAATGGGCTTAACATAAGGGATGTTCATTTACCGAAATACAACAGCACATAATTTAATTATGCTATTATTTCGCGGTGGTCTACTGTAAGGGGGTCACCTACCATCAAGTGGACCGTCAGCTTGTCAACCAACAAAACAAAACAACGTAAATAAAATAAATAAATAAAATAAAACATTTTATTGCTGTGACCCACAGCTGTGACCTTAACATAAGAAATATATAATAGAGTTGCCACGTGCAACACATAACACATTGCGCATTATACCTCTTGTTTTCATTTTTACAGAGATTTCAGATCTCCATCTCACAGATTTCATAAACGCTGCAAATGCTGCAAAACGCTGTATATCAAAAATGCATTGGTGAACGTGAATGTGCCAACTTTACCTTACGCCTTGACTTTTTAGCATAGACAATAGATTTTTAACATGCAAAAACAATGTTAAAAACCTAATTTCATATGTATTTTCCCACAATTTTATTTGCACATTTAATATGTGAATAGGAAGTGTAAGTGTGCAGGTTTGCGTGCCAAATTCGAGGCCATTCACTATCGTCAACCATGACCCCTAAAAACAACAAAAAAACTCGTTTTAAGCGACTTACTTTCTTCTTGTCGTCAAGTTACGTTGCAGCTTAAGAAAACTTCACTGATATATGTTCGTAGTTGAAGGCGTTTATACCGTAAGCCTATACAAATCATCAATAAATCAATATCAAACTTCAAATAGAGAGTACAACAATGCATTACGCAGTTGGCGGCAGTTATCACTTCTCTATAGAAGACCACGATAAAATATCAGCACTTGTGTTTTATGTTTTGGTGAGTGAGTAAAAGAGGTCAAAGCCCTTTGACCAATCTCCCTTACTTTACACAGTTGTCAATGCATTTTCAACGTTCGTTAAAAAAAGTAATCTATGTAGTATATCAACTGTCTGGTATCCATAATACAAGCCTAAGCCTATAGTTGCTTGTTGTGGAACTAGATGGTGCATATACGCAGCAAGAACAATAATTAATCTAAGGTAAAAATTTATTTAACAAAATTAGTTGGACATAGAAGATACAACTAATTATAGTGAATAATATAAAAAATATCGCCATTCAATGAACAAAACAATAAATAATTGACTGTTTCGTGCGAATGTGTCTTCACACAAGGACATATAAAAAATGTGAAGAGTTTCGTCTGTGGTTCCGCTAAACATACAGGTGAAAGCGTAACTAAGATAGGTGATGGACATTTGTCACGTTAATTAATGCTAATAAAGTGTCATGAGGGACTTGCAAAATACTAGGAGAAGCATTCGATCATACGAAATTCAAAAATATGTATGGGAATACCTATTTTTTATATTAAAGTTGTTAGAGGCTGATGGTCCACTTGATGGTAGGTGGCTACTATCGCCTATAACAGAAACAAAGCCACAGGTGCTGCTAGTGCGCTGTAGAGCTTATTAGGATTAAGAATAAAGGAATAGGGAAATGGGCTCTGGCGTACTCACTCACAACAGCCTATATGACGTGTGTGAAGTTGGCCCTCCAATAGCGCGTTAAAAAAAACGACGTGAGTTCTAGTTGCCCCCCACATAGTTCTGGATATCAATAGTTCTGTTTATTTTCAATTATAATTTGATTACTGAAGTTGATGGGGGGCCAACTTCACAAATCGAAAAGTTTGCGTGTTCATACCAACGAAACTACAGTATTCGTCGGATCGAAAAAAGTTATGAGGATAAATTGTAGAACTCTTTGGGGGCAAACAGAACTTCGTGGGAAAATTTCATTTTTTTTTTTAATTTTTTTTTTGATCCCATATGGATATAACGCGAATTCGATTTGCCCTCCATGCAGTTCTGATGTTCTACATACATACTTTTTATCAATAGAACTATTTTCACTCGAGATTTTTATTTAAGGGACGAATTTCACAAATCACAAATTTTCTAGAACTATCTAGAACGATTTTTCTGTGTGTTTTATGAAGTTTATATATGTTTTTTATTATATAAAGGTCGCAGACAGGCTGGCGGCTCACTTAAGGCTCGCCTAAGGACACATTAAGCAACACCAAGGGGAGTGCTAGTGCGCTGCCTACCCTGTAGGAGTTTGTCTATGATCTGGTCTATGGTCTGGCTGGCTGGCATTAACTTGCTACTACTGTGTCAAGGGATCGTCAGATAGTTTTCTGATGTGGGTATTTCATATTTAATGACAAATTACAATTAACAAATTATTTATTTGATTTTCTTTATGAGTCGAGCGATTAGATACCGCCCTATTTGCGACTCAAATGAACATTTGTAATAACAAAACCTGTTTTAATTACTAAGAAATAAAAAAACCATTTCAAATGTACAAATATAATTTTATTAATATCTGACCAAATTTCACAACAATATTTCCTTTAAATTTTACAATAAAATCTATATCACAACACCAATGTATAGAACAAAATCTATTAGTAACTGGAATAACGCCATCATTATAACTAAACACATTAATAATTAATTAATAATAAATTAACCTTTAATTAATTTTACATTATTGACACTTTTCTTCAGTCACTTTGTGTTCTTTGGTATTGTTGTTTTCGATTAAATGTTGTTTCCGGGCATTGTTTACATACGAGTAACTTTGCTTATAGAAGTTAAGAAACAGTATAAAGAAGAAGCCTGTATTGAGAGCCACGAATACCGCTATACCTCTCGGTGGTGGGCAATCTGATACTATAACGCTGCCTATGTATTGGATGATTATTGTCACAAATTGTACCTGTAATTAAGAATTATTATAATTATTTAAAAGATTCCATAGGTAGAGCCAACTTCGAGAGGGAGGTCAATCGTCGAATCCAGCTCGGATGGGCACCGTTCGGGAAGCTCCGAGACATCTTCTCGTCCAAAATTCCTCATTGTCTCAAGGCAAAAGTTTTTGATCAATGTGTATTGCCAGTGATGACGTATGGCGCTGAAACGTGGTCTCTAACTATAGGCCTCGTAAGGAAGCTCAATTTCGCTCAACGAGCTATGGAAAGGGGTACACTGCAAGATCGAATCAGAAATGAGGAGATCCGTAGACGTACGAAAGTTACCGACATAAGCCGGTGGATCAGTAAGTTGAAGTGGCAGTGGGCAGGGCATATAGTACGGAGAGCCGACGGCCGCTGGGGCCGGACGGTCCTCGAGTGAAGGCCACGGACCAGCTAGCGTAGTGTAGGACGTCCACCCACAAGGTGGACAGACGACCTAATAAAGGCCGCGGGTCAACGGTGGATCCAGGCTGCTTCTGATCGGTCCTATTGGAAAGGAGAGGCCTATGTCCAGCAGTAGACGTCCTGCGGCTGAGATGATGATGATGATGATGATACAAGCATTATATTACGCCATCTATGGTTCAATTAGCCGGAACTTTTAATGAGCATTTTGCATACTCGTTGTCAGGGATACAGGAAAGGACTGTTCCTGTATTATATATTTTCTCATGTGTTTCGTTTTTTCGACGGACGAAGTCACGGACATCAGCTAGTAGTTTATAAATAGTAAATTAATCAAAATGACTTACCAATTGAAAAGTAGTCATGTATTTTTTCCAAGTTAAATACTTGGCAATTTTCGGTCCAAACGCAGCCAGGCCGTAGTAGGTGTACATAAACACGTGAACCAACGAGTTGAGGAGTCCAATGAACAATACCGTGTGAGATGGAGAATATTTCAACATGGCCCAAGTACCAATGCACATTATTGAGTGGTGATACAGGTGAAGAAATGTCGCTTGATTATACTTTTTTCTCAATACAAAGAACACTGTGTCGAGTAGCTCTGTCACTTTTGCGGCGAAATATAACCATATCAATTCAATTATCTGAAAAAAAATAATTCAATGAAATTCTATTCTAAAATTCTATTGCGAATACATTCTCCTACGAACACAACTTAAATGAAACAGAGTGTCCTTTATTTAAGCATTAAAAATCAGCACATATGCTGTTAATTAACACTAGGCTGTTGACTAGCAAATGCGTTGACGTAGGTACGTGATAAAAGATGAGGGAAAGCATTCTAGCACTCCTCATACGAATTTGCAAATAGTGGCTGACTACTATGATGTCGTAAGAGATGAGGGGCAAGAGAAGATATGGCTGTTTGGCACTCTTTAAAACGCTAATGATTAATGATCTTAATTAACATATGGATGGGTTTCACACGTACTCTGTCGACCGTGTTATGTTAAAAGATAAAGGTCTGGATGCAAATCTGGTACTGATCTATACTCAGGTACAGAATTTTAGTAAAAATTCAGCAGCAGGGTTGATGAGTTAGATTATACTGCGTTACAGACTATTTAGATAACAACTGCACTACTAATACAAATGAAAAAACTATGAGGTCTTTCTGTGTGCGAAATTATATTTATTTTTACTTGTGATTTATTAACAATTTTCTAAGGGCCTCTTTCACCAACTAAAAGTAAAGTGTTGATTAGTTACTTTTAGAATTTTTTTTAAAAATTATGAACTCAGTTTATAGTGCATCCTTCAATAGGCAATTTTTTTAATTATTTTCTTTTTAATGTGTGGAACTTTTACCGTACAAACAAAGGTATATCAGCTCCATCATCACCAGTGACCGGTCATTTTAAATGACGGTTAGCCTACTTGACAGATGGTGAAAGAGGCCCTAATACATTTAAAACTTTTTATTTTTATTTTTTATTAAAAATAAATATGTTATGATAGTAGGAAATATGATTTTACATACCTCTCGCCTCGTTTCTCGTGGTGCCATCATACATGTTTTTGGAAAGATGCCCCATTCGTAGATTTTTAAAAATATCTGAAAATAAACTAGTTTATTAACGTATTTAACGTATTACTTACGATAGTAACTTATTGGTAACTTATTATTATCTGTGGTATTACGTATTTACGTATGAACGTAAATCTAAAATAAATACTCTGAAGACCGCGAGGTCCGACCGCGTGCTTCGTCTGACTGATCGGACGACGTGGACTTCTTGGAGTTTATTTCTTAAAAATATATTTGCACTATAGAAGAATATTGTTACTTGCTTCTGTTTAAATCAAAACAAACGTTATTCTCGTATATATAAGTATAATTATATAGTCATCGCCTCGTGTCAGTAAACCTAAAAATATTTAAATAAAAAAAAACTATACAACTTCGGTAAAAAATATTGTAAAACTCACCTTGTAAAACAAGTATAATGATAAAAGAACTTGTGCGAAATTATAAATAATAAGTGTATTCTTTAGATTGAATGGTTGTCTTTTCTTCATAAATATCGGTCCTATTTTTAAGATGAATATCAAATATACTACGGTTATTATTAATACTGGTCCCGGGCTAGACATTAATGGCAGATCATTTATTTCTTCGTCTGTAACAAAAAGATAGGTATTATTTAATTTATTTAAATTTTATTTTCGATTTAAGAAGAAAAACAATAATTTCGTGAAAAAAACATCAGGTGTGATTTTTTTTTAATAATTTACAAGGAAATTACCTTCGCAACAGCAAGTAATATAAATTAACATAAGTACATATTATGGAAAATTTCTATGCATTTTCGTCAACAGAAAAGTAAATGAAAAATAAATTTATATGTTTTAGTGTACCTAAGTATATATATATATATATATATATATATATATATATATATATATATATAATTATTTTTTTTCCATAAATACCCATACATACATCCGTACTAATATTATAAATGCGAAAGTTTGTATAGATGAATGGATCTACTGAAAACTGCTTAACCGATCACCATAAAATTTTGCATACACGTTGTCTGGGGCACCAGAAAGGACATAGGGTACCTTTCATCCAGAACGCGGACGACGTCGCAGGCACCAGCTAGTTAATAGATAATGGGATTATTTGACCCATAAAAATATCTATAAACAGCTTGTCTTATTATAAGCTTTGTATTTAGCTTGGAAATTTTGAATTTTATTATTTTATCTACGACTAGTGGGTGCCTGCGACTTCTTCGATCGCTACCAAACTTCACAGGATTACTCACTGTTATGTACTAATCTGAAAGTTGTCTGAAAGTTTCATCAAAATCGGTTTAGCAGTTTCGGATCCCATAGGGAACAAACATACACACATACACACATACATCGTCTATTATATACATATAGGTACAGAATCTTTTGTATATATATAGGTACAGAATTAATCAAGGTTTTACCCCTTCAGCCTTTCGATTGACAGTACTGCTTCCGGAATTGTTGATGCTTTTTGGCTTAGATCATCATTAATACACAAGATTCAAGGTCTCCAACAAAATCACTACGAAAAAGTGTCCACTGGATTTTTTTATACATGCTATCACTTTCTCTCGTTAATTTGTGGTAAACAATGGTTCAAGTCCTAACACGTGTTCACCTTAAGGAAAACTGGGCAAATAATTTGAAATATCACCCCAAGCTGTGAATGCGGTGATATTCTACTATGCCACTTTTAGTGAAGCAACCCAGAATCTTGTGTATTAAGTATTAATACTGGTTATAAGTACTACTATTTACTCTATGGTATTAATGATCTAAACTTTTTGGCGACGGTATAACCACCCAGTCAATTTATCAGCGTGCTTGCCGTGTATGCTTGCCGAAATTAAGTATACGAGTATTGATAATAAGACTTTTTCAACTACAGTTACCAATTTAAAAACAGGTTTTAGTTAAAAAGTGGGTAAACACAACATTTTTTAAATAATGATACTAAAGTAAGTAGGTTACTCAAAGTCATACTTACTCTAAAGTAAGTATGACTCTACCAATAGTCATTTAGGTTTGCCTAATGAGTTTAGCGGTTAAAACGATCGACGTTTTCTTGATAATATTTTAATAATGAAAATAATTGGGAAAATTCCAAATGTAGTTATTGAATTTTGTTGTATTCATATACAATAATCAAAGTATAAAAGATTTATTAATTTTCGTAAGCCTTTTTTCGATTTACAGCTAAGTTATTGTTATGTCTTTATTTGATTTGTTATTTTTTTGATCACTTCTTGTTTTCAATATTAAAAAAAATACTTTCTCTTAAATCTACTAAACATTTTAAGAGGTTTTAAACCTAGTGAAAGCTCAGTATCAGCATCAAGCAGTAGGTACTCTTGTGGAAAGGTGCAAATATCAAGATTGACGCATTTTGTTTTTGAAATATTTTTCATGAGATATTGTTTACATTTAAATAAAAGTTGCATTGTTAAAGGTTACTTACATTTGCTTTGGTACAAACTCCAACTAGTGGGAGACTTCAATCCAATTGGCGTTGTCATTATTCAAAAACAAAGCGAGGTAACTGTAAAAAAAAAAATGAATAGATAATAAGCGAAAGTTGATTTTACAGTAACTAGTATTTAGATGTGAAAGTGGTATTTATTGTTGTAAAATATATTTTTCTTTAATGATAACACAAAAATATCTGTATAAAGCTTTATCAGTAGGGCGAAAAATTGTATGTCGATATCACATACTCGGAGTATCTCGTTTGCTTTGGGTTGCGCCTTGTGTTTGATGTGTGGATAAAGAAAAAAAATTATTTGTGTGTGATGGAAAACATGCTTAATAAGCCAGTACAAAGCAAAAAAAAAGATTGTTATTTTTTAGTCACAATCTTTTTTTTCACATTTCACATTAATCTATTTTAATTTATGTATTTATGCTTACAAACAAGCAAAACATACTTTTTTTTAATTTAACTTATTGGCTTGTTGAATAGGGCAAAGCGATACATGCCGGAGTCTCTATTTGATACCTTGCATAGCTTAATTTTTCGAATTGTTAACGATAAATTACTCACACAACATCGATTATAAATCTTTAGTTTAATAAGTGATGCAGTGTTTTACCTACAGTGGCTCTACAATGATGAGTGCTAATAGGTTTTCCAATTAATGTCTACCACAATTTATTCCCACCGCATTATTTGGATAAAAGACTAAAAAGAGACGGCCCCTTTTAGGCGTTCTACTGATATGATGGCAAAGTAGCTTTGAAAAAGATAGATTTCAATTTGTTAAAACCAATGCCAGAATAGGCCCCAGCAGATAGCCCCATCATAAGGTGTGCGCACCGTCCGGATGAGTAGAAATTTTATCCGTAAACTGCATATGAACTATAGAGTAATCTCAAGAGTAAATTCCCAGGTGTCTTCGCCTAGCTACAATGTAGTTTCAAACGAGCTGTAATCAAGTTTCTGTAAAGAAGGCATGCGTACTCCCCGTTGGTTGTGTTCTTAGGCGAAGATAACTAACAAGTGAACCGTCAGTCTGTCTGCCACCCTTTATAAAATCAAAAATACCTGTCGAGAAAAAGAGTTCGAAGAAAATATTGCGGAACTTTTGAAGTTTTTTTCCTTTGTTTATTCAACAAATAAGTATACAAAGAGGTGTCCTCTTTGTGTATCCGTTGAACCAACATGTGAAATGAGAAAATACACATACACATGTACAGAAAGAGTCATATTTTACAGATAATCATCGCATTTGTCTTTCGCATGTTATTATCCTAATGCTACTAATTTTATAAACTATAGCCGGTGCCCGCGACTTCGTCCGCGTTGAACAATGAGAAAATATTTATAAAATGCGAAAGTGAGGATGAAGTTTGTGAGGATGGATATATTTTACTTTTTCATGCAAAAATGGCTAAACGGATAAGGATAAAATTTTGCACACATATAGTTTATTACCTAGATTAACATCTAGGATACTTTTTATCCTGAAAAATGTGACAAATCAAATAAATAAAATAAAAATAAATAAATCGATAGAAGGATGTTACCAAAGGTCGACTTTGATTCTTTATCTTTTTTTATAAATAAAAATGGATTGTGTATTATGTTTACTATCCCACTCAACTCCAACTATGGACTGCAAAACCTTTTAACAGAATTTGATGAAAATTTCAATAGGCCCAGCAAGTGACCTAGTGAAATTTAGTAGCGAATGGGCGCGGAAAATGGGGGCGAAAAATAGTTAATTTTAATTAAAAAATTTAAAGTTGCACTTTTGTTTATTTTTATGAAGGTACAATATTTTGTATATTATTTTACAATTAAAATACAATTACAATTAAAATAAAACAGCACTAATAAGCTTAATAATATTTACCTTTCAAAGAGTTTAATATCCTCACATTAATATCACTTACAGTTGAATAACTTATTTCTAATAACTTTTTAAATATTAAACAAAAATGATAATATAAAGAAATGTATGTCTGTTTATGTCTGAGTCTTAAATCACTATGAGGATTGCGGTGTAACAAACGAATGGGCTGTACTTAAATGACCAGCAAAATTTGGAACAGCGGTACACTGGCGTGCAAATTAATAAGCGACAGAGTAAAATTAATAGCTTCCTTATAAAATAACTAAAAACCTGTGTTTTCTTCAAGGGTGACAATACATTGTAACAAAAGGAAAATCTGTCAAAAAAAATTAATAATTTTATTAGTCTTGGTCACAGCTGTTTTTTTTCTGTGCACGCTAATCTCAGAAACGGCTTAAGGAATTTGAATGAAGTTTCGCACACAGATAGTTTATTACTTGGCACCAGCTGGTCATCTATGCTATACATATTTTATTAACACCCTATGGATTTCTATGGATATAAAGTTAGGGTTGTTGAGGTTGTATAATAATTATTGTTAATCGACCTCTATGGTTATATTATTCACCGACACTGGTCTTGTGTCGATTGTAACATTTGTAATGAGAAAAAGAAAAAGTAGAAAAATATGTCGTCTTGTGTAAAGTTGTGTGCTACAAATAAATATTATTTAAACAGTAATTATATCGTATAATTTCACTTCTCTCATTAAAAGGTTATGGGCAAATAAATGATGAGTAATAAAAAGAAGTGCAAGTAAATAAAATAAATGTAATAAGAAAATACGATAAATACGAAAATTAAAGAAAAATAAAATGGCTGCAAATTCGCAAAATTTTCCTCAATTAAAGGCGGAAAATTTCAATAATTGGATTTTTCGTGTGGAGTGCATATTAGAAGAAAGAGGGTTACTACAAATAATAAAAGATGACAAAGAAAAAGATGCTGAAAAATTTTTAAAGGAAAACGCCAAGGCGAAAAATATAATTGTACAATGTTTACCCGATAAATATTTAAACATAGTAAAAGCATGCAATACAGCCAGGGAAATGATCAAAATCCTTAAGGATTTATTTCAAAGGAAAAGCATAATTTCAATAATACAACTACGACGCAAATTAATTAATTTAAAGCAGTCAGCAAACGAAACATTAGAAGATTATTTTGAAAAATTTGACAATATTATAAGAGAACTGGAATGTGCGAATGATAATTTAACGGATCGTGACAAAATTGCATATTTATTGACTGGATTACATTCTAAGTATGATACAGTAATAACAGCTATCGAGTGTAACACAGATTTAATGTCCGATACTATCAAACTAGATTTTGTCAGAGCAAGACTATTAGACGAAGAACTCAAAATTACCGACAAAGCTAGAAATACAGTGGAAAATAAAGAAACTGCTTTTGTAACTTGTTTCAAGTGCAATAAACCAGGGCATATCTCGAAAGACTGCCGAACAAACACATGGCGCGGTAGAGGAAGATCCAGAGGAAGGTCAGCGTACAGACCACCAAGACAGCAGTACATGGAAAGGCCAAGAAGTCATTATGGTAACATTGCTATAAATCAAAATGAAAGAGAGAAAAGATTTGGATTTATTTCAACTAAAAATGTTTACGAAAACATCAGCAACGAATATAACATAAAATGGGTTATTGATTCCGGATGTACCGAACACCTCATTAATGAAAACTACGAAAAGTATATGACAAACATCGTCCGATTAGAAGAACCGACAAAAATTTATATTGCGAACGGAGATTTTATTACAACGGAGAAAAAAGGTTTCATTGAAATGTCATGTGGCAAAATAAAAATAAATTTAGAAGCTTTAATAATCAAAAATCTGTCATTCAATCTTATGTCAGTCAAGAAAATGGTTCAAAACAATTTCAATGTAATATTTAGCAAAAATTACGTAAAAATATGTGAACAAAATTCATATTATCGTGTGTATGGTTCATGTGTAGGTAAATTATTTATTTTGAATGCGGATGTATGTTTTAACGTGTCTTATAGTGCAAATTCTAGCTCAAACTCCGATGATATATGGCATAAAAGGTTAGGCCATCTCAATCGCCGAAGTCTGCGACACATGCATTTACCATCTAGTGGAAAAACATGTAGTTCTTGCATGATGGGTAAATCGACCCGATTACCATTTCTACCTGTCAAGAGACCACGATCAAGATATATAGGTGAGTTAATACATACAGATATAGCAGGTCCTATGCGTACACCTGGAATAAACGGTGAATTATATTATCAAGTCGTAATAGATGATTATTCTCATTTTTGTCAGACATATCTTCTCAAACACAAAAGTGAAGCGACAGAAAATTTAATTTATTATATTAAAAGATTTGAAATTGAATATAGAACAAAAATAAATAAAGTACGATGTGATAATGGCGGAGAATTTAAAAATTTGAAATTTGAACATTTTTGCAGAGAACGAGGTATAAGCATTCAATATACACAGCCGTATTCACCACAGCAGAATGGAGTATCAGAACGTATGAACAGAACTTTATATGATCGAGCCAGAACACTGTTATTAGAAACAAATTTACCGAGAAACCTATGGGGTGAAGCTATAGCATGTGCGACATATCAATTAAATAGATGTCCATCAGCGGCTATTAATTTTAAAACGCCTGAATTTATATTGAGAGGACAAAATAACTTGTCAAGACTCCGAATATTTGGAAGTAAAGCTTGGGTTGTAACTATATCTAGAGGAGATAAATTAGCTCCTAGATCTAAAGAGATGAGAATGGTTGGATATTCTTTAAATGGATACCGTCTATGGGATCCTATTACGAACAAAATTATATTATCACGGGACGTACGATTTGATGAAAATGATATTATTTACAAAGAAAATATTAAAGATACGAAAGAGGAAGAACAAACAAATAGATACGAATATGAAGAAGAAGAGGAATCAGCAGAGGAAAAACAAGGAAAAGATAAAGCACAAGTACAAATAGATAAAAATATTAATGAACAAGGAGAAAGTAGTCACAGAAACGATTCACAAATAGAAGAACAAGAACAAGACGAAGTAGAACAAGACGAAGTTACTACAGAAGAAAGACCACGAAAAACGATAAAAATACCAAAAAGATATGAAGATTATATTATTGATAGTGAAGATTTTCAAGATGCAAATATAGCTTTCTGCTTATTAAGCGAATCCGATCCTAAAACATATAAAGAAGCTGTCAACAAAGGATTAGAATGGAAGAAAGCAATTAATGATGAAATAAAATCATTAGAAGAAATGAATTCGTGGAAAGAAGCTGAATTACCAACAGGTAAAAGAGCGATAGATACAAAATGGATATTTAAAACCAAACAAGATGGAAGAAAGAAAGCTCGATTAGTAGCAAAAGGTTTTCAGACAGATAACATGAACAATGTATATTCACCAGTTGCAAGAGTATCGACGATTAGAGTGATGTTTAGTCAAGCAGTACAAGAAAATTTTCCAATAAAACAATTAGATGTACAAACTGCATTTTTAAACGGATATCTCAAAACAGAAATATATATAAAACCACCAGAAGGAGTAAAGGTAACAGAAGGTAAAGTTTTAAAACTAAAGCGATCATTATATGGATTAAGAGAAGCTCCAAAGTGTTGGAACGAAAGATTTCACAATTATATCATATCTCAAGGATTTGAACAATCAAAGCATGATTTTTGTTTGTACTCAAAAGCAAACGTATGGTTACTTATTTGGGTTGACGATATAATAGTAACAGGGAAACAAACTGAAATATCAAAAACAATATCAATTCTGAAAGATGAATTTAAAGTGAGAGATTTAGGTGATATCAAAGAATACTTGGGTATGGAAATAAGAAGAGAAGATGAAACACTAAAGATTAGTCAAAAGAAAATGATAGAAAAAGTATTAGAAAAATTTGGAATGGAGAATAGTAATGGAGCACAGACACCTATGGAACAAGGAACACCAATGATAGAAGAAGAAATAATAGAAGATGTACCTTATCGAGAATTGATTGGATGTCTTATATATATTGCAACAATATCGCGACCAGATATAACATTTGCGATATCTTACTTGAGCAGGTATTTAGACAAACCAACAAAGACTATGTGGACATCAGCTAAACGAGTACTAAGATATCTGAAAATTACTTCTAACAAGTGTTTAACGTACACCAAATCTACAGAGAAACAACTATTATGCTACACCGACGCAGACTGGGCAAGCGACAAGGAGAACCGGAAAAGCGTGAGTGGGTGTTGCATATTTCTTAGTGGTAATTTAGTATCTTGGTTCACAAAGAAGCAACAGACCGTAGCTCTATCTTCGGCAGAGGCGGAATATATGGCAGCAGCCATGGCTACCTCAGAGCTGGTTTACTTAAAAGGTGTAATGTGTAATTTTGGATGTAGTAATATAAATTCTCATTTGCTTGTAGATAATCAGAGTGCGATAAAGATGATCGAATGTAACGAAAATAGCAAAAGAACTAAACACATCGATATTAAATTTCATTTCATTAAAGATCATTTTGCAAAGAATATATTTACAATTTCATATGTGTCTACCAATGAAAACATAGCAGATATTTTTACGAAACCTTTAGGTGTTATTAAACACAATAATTTTCTTAACAAACTTAAAATTTTATTGTAATATAACATGATTAGATATAAGTAGGTAGTTAATGTTTAGTTTTATCTTCTACCTAGTATAAAGTAGTATAATGATGATATAATATAATAATGTAATATAATGTAATAATGTTAATATTGAGTTTATGTAAATTTTAATAATAATAATAATAATAATAATAATAATAATAATAATAATTTATTTGCTGAATATAGGTAAATACAATGGTTTTATAATGAATTAGGCTCGCTACATTCTACCCTTTGGGGTGTGCAAATTTTTTTTTTTTTATTTTTTTTTAACACTACATACATAACAATTAATCACAACTATCCACTAAGTTATCAGACATATAATCTTTTAAATCGTAGTAACATTTATCAACCAGTAATTCTTTCATTTTCTTCTTAAATAGATTAATATTAAGTTGCTTGATTTTGTTCGGAATCTTATTATAAATGAGTGGTGCTAGACAAAAAACACTTTTATGCATAAGAGCTGTGTGTGCTTTGCGAATACACAGTCTATTTGGATCTCTTTGTGCTCTTTTACTATGCTCTGAAACTCGTCTAAATACGGTAGGGTTCGCTTTGACATATACTACAACCTCATAAATAAAAAGTGAAGGTAGTGTAAGTATTTTATGTTTTTTAAAATAGGGCATACAACTGTCTGTTACTTTTAATTTAAACATTGCTCTAATACATCTTTTTTGTGCTTTGAAAATAAAATTTTTATCAGTCGAGTTTCCCCAGAACAGAACTCCATACCTGAGCATAGATTCAACAAGTCCGTAATATGCCAATAAAATAGCTTCAATCCTTACAGTTTTTGATAATTCGTGGAGTGCATACGCTTGTTTACTTAATCTTTTTTTGAGACTATCAATATGAGATTTCCAATTTAATTTACTGTCAATTTCTAGGCCTAAAAATCTTGTTGTGTTAATTTCTTTTATAGTTTGATCTTCATAATGTATATTTAAATATGGTTTAGATATATTTAAATATGGTTTAATAATGCAAGATTAATTAAGATAGTTAAGTTAATCTTGAGGGGGAGTGTTGAGGTTGTATAATAATTATTGTTAATCGACCTCTATGGTTATATTATTCACCGACACTGGTCTTGTGTCGATTGTAACATTTGTAATGAGAAAAAGAAAAAGTAGAAAAATATGTCGTCTTGTGTAAAGTTGTGTGCTACAAATAAATATTATTTAAACAGTAATTATATCGTATAATTTCACTTCTCTCATTAAAACGAGTCGTTTTTTACATACATTTACGAATATATATATTTATATTACAATACAAAATATTTCATAATATAATACATTTATATATGTATTTTTATATTTCATTCATATTAGAATTCCTTGAATATTTAACTAATTCTTTTAATCTCAACCAATCCGGGGTGTCTGTTTAGAAATAGCTTTCTAGAAAAAAAGTTAGTTATAATTACTCATTTTTTTTGAACGCAAGTGGAAATATTAGCCGCGTTGCCTTTGGCAGAACTATTCGTTGATTCACTAACGGAACTCGCTACGGAGATGTTCGTTTTATTGATCGACTCACTTGCTAGATAAGAAAGTGTTTTCGACTGACCCACTAATACATATGTATTAGTACAATGTCTCTTTACGATTATTGTATTCCTGACAGGTTATTTCACATTCACACCTATTTCAATATCCAATTATTCTTCGTCTAATAATTTAGAATATTATAATCCTTTAACAGTTTGGTTTTTTAGGAGTCACCCTAGCGCCTGACTCGTATTTTTTTAAAGAGAAAGCAACTCAATGTATTAAAAATAAATATTATTTTTAATTTTAATTTTATTGACATGTTGATTTTAATTTTATAGAATTTTATAAATTTTTACTTGAATTGAAAAAAAAAAGTAGAGAAATTTGTCGTATGTATCCGGCTTTGGCCAAATGGACACGAAAATAATTGTCTGAAATCGAGTTAGAAACACATTGTCGGTAACTATTTTCTTTGTTTTGTTCATGAATGCCATAGCGTTTTTTTATTAACTAGAAAAATTGGGTGCCCAATAGCTAGACTTTACTCTTATACAGAGTTCGAGCAAGTTCCTTACCAAAAATGAAAACAAACAGTTCATTCTAAAATATCCCTGAGAACAAGAAATTAAAATTGATTGAATGCATTTATATAATAATATTTATATATAGCGACAATCAATCATCTTTTTCTGAGACTATAAATGCGAATTTAATGACATACAGATAATTCCATTTCTGGAAATGACAATTGTTCTTTGATTGTATTTTCTAATAAAATAATTAGAATATTTAATGGATTTAAAGCAGTTAACCCACTGTAAAGGTTAAGCTAGTCAGTTTTTCCTCCATACAAACGTAGAATGATTATTACTATTGTTAGCATGGTGTCGATTTATCTTGTAGTTAACTACGTTCGTTGCTATACAAACTAGTAAAAAAAATATATTAATTTAAAGTATCATATGATACTTAAAAGAAATCCATATTTTAACATAAATTTTAATGCAACTTTGAGGGTGAATACGTAAACTCCAAAATACTTTAGTCGCTAAATCATGTGATACATCCTATACATTTTATTGTTTTCGAACTTCGTTATCATTTGAAATTGTCCAGGTACTTAGACTAATAATTGCGCTAGCAATCTCATCCTGTCTTGATATTGTTATCACATTGTCTCCCGGCATTGAACTTTGGACACCGATCTCGACCATTGCATGATTTATAATTAGCAATTTTTTGTTATTTTGTTATTGTTAACGCATTGACCCCTAGCAGAGAACTTTGGACAAACAAGCGTCATTCTAGCCAATTTATGAATAACTTTGAAACGGTTGTAACTTTTTTTTTTCAGTTTAACGGCCATATATTTAAGATGGCCTCCTTACCTCTATTCTCCACGGTTCAACATTTGAAAGCGCAGTCAGCGTGTAGATTTTATGTTACATTTCATTACACGTGTTAGGTTGATAACAAATAAATTAAAAACAAATTAATTTTATATTTCTCCGAAGAAACTTTATTTTGTACTATTAATAAAACAATTTATGTGGACATTTTAACCGTTTTCTAAATTCTAATTATTTACCACTTACAAATTAAATAACATAAGAAAAATACTTACAACTCTTGAAAAATTAAATGCCATGAATTTAAATGCAATCAGGGAAAATTTTATTTACAACATAATAAATGAAAAATTATAACACTTTTTATAAACCTTTGCATACTGTAGTTATTGTACCTACACCACAATTATGTATAAATGAATCGCCACTCTTCCAGTATGCAAAAGCCTTTACAAAGCGATTTATTTACATTTTTTTTGAATGATTTGGAGATAGTACCTAACTACGGGCCAATTAATAAAACTCTTGAAAATACGAAATGAAGTGAATAGAAAAAAGATGGCGCCACAACAGTAAGTATACTTAATACATATTATTTTATATTTTATTTAAATCTACTTGTTAATGTGTCTATTTTATTGTAAAAAGTAAATGAATTACTTTTTTGCGTAAAAATTACTTTTAACATTAAATTTATTAGATTTATACATAGTGTAAAGAGTAAATGGTAAACTGACAATCGACATGACGTTATATAGGCTCATTCCAATTGTTAAAAAAAACCAGTTTTCTTAATTGTCATAGATACAGGTTACGTATCAAGTTTCTTAAATAATTCAACACAGTGACGCCATCTAGAGATTGAGTTGAGAATTGAAATTTAATTGTGAAGAAAAAAAATTTAGGATTTTTATGCTTCTTATAAATAACTTTACAACTTTTAAAATATATCTCGAAGACTAAAAAGTTCTATACATAATCAATTTGGAAAAATAATATAATAAGCTCTTTATCTAATTTTATTTAAAATATAATTTTGGTCGAACTCCTAGGCGCTTGTTATTAGCTCTTTTAGATACTCTTAAAATTAAATAATTATTATAGTTATATGAAAGTGCAATAATATCATTTTTTAAATGATTGTTATAGGAAATTTACCACGTTTACCTCCACCGCATTTCATACTAAATTCTTTAGATATTTTACTAGATAACTAAAGTAATTGTTAATACTAGTACAGGGGCGTAGCTACCGCCGTATTAGAATCAATTATATGGGGTCTTCGAACTATAGGGGCCACGACATTGTAAGTAAAAAAATTCGTAAAATATTATCCCCAATCACACTTGAATTTGTAAACGTGTCGGCGATTAGTTCCCAATTCTTAACTTTCCACCTGCGAAATTTTGTAAATTATTATCGGGATGAATTCTTCTTTATGAAAACTCTTTATTATACTAATTCTTAATTTTCCGAATGCTTCATTTTTCTTGTTATAGTTAGTATGAATTCTATTTTTTCATAGAAGAAAGTACAGTTAGATATATTTTTGAAATTCATGATAATACGCGATTGAATAAATTCATTTAGTATGAAGAACGTAAGTTTACTATATCGCCTATTTGCTTAGAAACTCATTGCGTTATAAATAATAATTAATTAAATTAAAAAAAAAAAATAAGCATATAAAAGACACTATATCATTGTTAACAACATTAAATGTGACTTACCCTGTTATAGATTTTGATAAAAAAAGGTGTAAAAAGATAAAAATATCTTTATGAATTAAATATATTATGACTGTACTCGTTAAAAAAACTGAATTCGTACTTTATATAATTGGGAAAATGAGGCATTCGGAAAATTAAGAATCAGTGAAATTAAGAGTTATCACAAAGAAGAATTCGTACTAATAATAATTTGCAAAATTACTCATTTTGAAAAATAAGAATTAGGAATTGATCGCCGACACCTTTGTTAAACTAAACTCTAAAGTTTAAAATTTAGAGTACCTATGCACTACTAGATTAGCCTTTTAGAGAGAGTGTATAATTATTATATGTGTTGCGTCTATCAACTAATATTGTTGTTACAAGATGAAACTTTTGAAGACTTTAGGTCATAATAATGCAGCCGTTACTCGTTTTATTACGAGTAAAATGATATTTTCTCGCAATTCGTCTATCTCGGTTATTATAAAAGGCTTTGTTTGTCACAGTCAGCTAGAAGAGCCCCTCGACGGAATTTCATACAGGGCCCGTTAAGAGCAAGCTACGCCACTGCGCTAATATTTTGCACTATAAAAAAAGCATTTTCATTTTCGTTTCCTATTCCAATATTTAGGTATATTAAGCAATCTTTACCCTATTGGTAAACACAGTAAGAATTTAAGAAGCCATCGTATTTACTCAAATTATGTTATTGATATTTTTTTACGAATCAATAAAAAAAATATTAACAAAATTTAGTCATCAACAATATACTTATTGGCATCATATACTTTTATTCAATTTTCATATTACTAATTAATTGTGCGGTTGGCATTAATAACATTACAATATCATTTTTAAAGCGTATATTCTCACTGGTATTCTGTCCTGTAAATTTATTTTCAGCATTATATATATATAAACTAAATTCAGCTCTGTAATCTACTTACGATATGATAAAATTTTCGACTCTTATAATTTACCCTTAAGCTTTAGTTATAGAGCTATGATAAAGTGTAAAGTTTCATTATATTTAGGGCCTCTTTCACCAACTACAAGTAAAGTGTTGATTAGTTACTTTTCAAGTACAGCTAATTGGCGAGTAAATGTTACGAGTATCTTGTATCAATTTCATTGTAATTACCCTGGAGTAGGTAATGCTACTTGAAGATGGTGAAACTCGTACGCTTTTTTACCCGTAACTTTAAATGGCGGTTAGCCTACTTGACACTTTACTCATAGATGATGAAAGAGGCCCTTATATACTATTAACTAAGCGTTAATTTTTATTAAAATATACCCCACCCATATTCATTTTCCCTTTTATAGTTATCCATTGAGGTCCAATTAAGCCCTTACTGAATTAAAATTATTAATTTCGGGATCACAAGCGTCAGTCTCACATGAACCATATTGCTTTTTAGTCTTTCATATCCGATCAATCATTTTCTGATTATACTGTCGAATTCGCATTGTGATCCAAAAGCCGCCTTTGCTGTGCGCCTTGTGATATAAACTTCACCATTCTTCGCGAAATCACCGTTCGCCTTGTTCACTGCATACGGAATCTCCTCTAAGTTGGTAACATTCTGACAACCATTGGCGCAAATTCCATTTTCTTTCTTCGCGCAACTTTTAGTACCGTTTGATTCTATCGCGCCATTTGTCTTAACAACTTTCGGCATCTTTTCGAACTCATCTACGGTACTCTCGATTTTCTTCTTCTTGTAATTTGTCGCGTAGAAATTCAAAAATAAAAGCAGATACACCGTTACGTTTCCAGATATGAAGTAAGTGAAGCCCTTGGCGTATTGGCATCGCGGTGAGAAATGTGTCCACATGCAGTAACCGAGCATTATGACGAACTGGACCTGAAAAGATATATTTTCATTTGAGTTTTTTTAAGAAACAAAGTTTGTCGCCTACTCACGCCATCTGGCTGTATTTTTTAAGAACTGCTCTACACCTATCAGAATTCTGTATTTAAATTTTCTTTAATAGTGGGCGGGAATTCAGAGAAGTATGTAATGATAATAAAATCTACAGTTAGATAGATCTATAGGAGATATAGTTTGATGCTGTATGTATCTACATAGGTATATCATCTACATATCTTAACAATGACAATTTTTACCAGTTGCAAAGTGGTAACATATTTCTTCCACCACAAATACTTCTGGAATCTTGGCCCCAATCCAGCGAGAAGATAATAGCCATACATGACTATGTGAATGGCGGAGTTCAAGAGAGCCAATATGGCTCCTTGACCGCCGGCGGCGAACTTCAAGTAGCTCCAGGCGTACAAAGCCATGGTTCCATGGTGATATACGTGGAGAAAAGTCACCTGAAAAATAAATTACAAATTATCATCATTCAATGATAATAAATTTAATAGTTATACAAAATTACAGAAAAATATTTACAGAGTATGATTATGCTGCCTTACTATATAATAATATAGTAGTAATCTTGTCTGTCTGTATAATTCCCACACATGTAAATTCTTAGTCACCATAAATTATACAGTATATTTATTTTATCGTTATTTTTTATTTATTTTAATTTTTATTTATTTTTTATTAAAAAATATTTTTTATTTAAAGTGTAACAGACAAAATCACTATGTAAACAGTCTAGACATCCCTGCCACATGAGGGGACATGAAAACGTAAAATTAACATACTTATAACGATTAATAATAATAATAATTGATATACACTTACCTGCTTATTCTTTTTCCTGAGTATAAAAAATATTGTGTCAAGGAGTTCAATAAATTTCGCAAAGAAATACCACCATCCTAAATCTAGTAACTGAAAAAAGAATAAAATTTTATTTATTATTTTTTTTTGACGACACGTTTGGTCTAGGGGCTAGTAACCCTAACTGTTAACCAAGCGGTCGCGGGTTCGAATCCCGCTAGGGGCAAATGTTTATGTGTTAAAATTTTCCTTTGTACCTGAGTCATGGATGTTTTGTATTTATAATATGTATTTATATTTACAAAAAAGGAAACGTATGTAGTATATCAACCCTCTGGTATCCATAATACAAATATTAAGTTGCTTACTTTGCAACTAGATGGTGCTATGTGGAATATGTGAATATATTTTTTATTTTTTATTTATGTATTAACAATAATATCGATTATTAATTTCAAACCATACATCTAATATAATTTAATGATAAATATACTTATGCCACAATTGAATAATAATCTTTTGATAATAATTCCGTATCTTAAAGTTTATTTTTCAAGTATTTACTACTTACTATTTATTTTTAAAGCGCCTTACGAATTAGTCATAGCAACACTTCGGAAGTAAAATAATGACTATGAAAAATAATAAAGGTGAAACTTTATGACAAGTAATTATAGATAATATGTAAAATATAAACTTATTACGTATGAAATATCTATAAGTATTACCTGTAGATTTTGTGTAGTGGACGGATAACGACACCCTGCATACATTACACCATCTCGAAACAGATTCAGCCTGAAAGCCTGAAATCAGGAGACATTTCTTTTAAAAATAATTTTTCGTTTGTTTTTAGTTAGTAGAATTCAATTGCAGCTTATTTAAAAATTATAAGTTCGGCTGAAGGCTGACGGTCCAGTTAATAGTAGGTGGCTGCCATTGCCTTTAACAAAAGCAAATCCACCAAGCTTGAAAGTTCCATACATTTGTGTTTGTCGCTGTCGCCTGACGCTCTCCGCCCCGCTGGTCTCGTAATCGCTGCCTTACTCACTAAGACAAACCAGACAGCACATATGCTGTTTATTTTAAGTAATGCTTTTTTAGTTAATAATAGTCCCTTCATTAAAGAGATCATTCTATTTCATGTAATTGATGCTGAAAAAATGCTGAAGCGCGAATATACACCACAGCTACATATTATATTATGTCGGTAGGTACTCAATAAACCATTTACTAGGTTATTAATAGACTATTTTTTAATCTTAATAATACCTCTAAGTTTCCCTAAAATAAAAAAAATAAGATAAATTCTAACCTTAGTACACAACCACGCAGAGAAAATGACTTGAAACGCATTATAATAAGTTATGAGTTTCGTGATTCCCAACGGTGGCCGATTTTTCATTATCCTCGGACCAATCCTGACGATCAGCAAATACGCTGCCACCACCGAGAATATTGGAACCGGACTCGACATCATGAACCACGAATCCACTATGGTGCCTGAAAGAGCAGGATTATTAAGTATAATTTCGTTATAAAGATAAACGGAATCACACACCACACAAGCAACGAATGACCTTTTTTAATGACCGTATTAAAGTCATTATGCTTTGATGGTAAATGGCTGCTAGTCGTCTAACAAAACGCTGTCGACCTTAGAAAGGGACTCAGAGAATTCTTTGAGCTCTGAGAATTGAGAGAAGCTCTGAAAATTGAAGGAAGAAAATATTTTATATTCACTCACGGAAACAAGACAGCATTATGTGTTTTAATTCACTCTGGTTTTCAGCAAAGAGGTGGCAACTGTTGCAAGATATGCAACCTTGGTCTTATAACATCTATAGACAATGGGATGTCCACTTGTCCACCTCTCCATCACACATATTATACATATTCTTGTAAATTCTACATGCGAAATCATAAATTTGAAATTTGCAAATCTTCCTTGAGATAGACTTGTAGGCTAAAATCAGTACTTCAGACTGCACTGTAACTTATTACCATGGAATTTGTCGAATAGACAAGGAAGTATACATGTTGATTATGTGGATAAAATAAATAAAACTTACTTTTTCCAATTTTTAACGAGTCTATATAACGGTCTACCTTCTCTATAAAACCCATTTCGGCTTCATTCATGATTATGACCTGAAACAAAATAACATATAGATAATTATGAATACTGTAATAAATATTGGGATATTAAGACTTAATAATTAAGACATTGACATTCCTGTCAAATTACTATTTTACCATTTGGTTGCCAGACATGTAATTATAAGATAATAATATTCCTTAAATCTATGCATGGTAACCATAGATTAGTTTTTATATAACACACACTGTGTGGTAGGTTAGATTTAAAAATATTCTAAAGTTAAAATTTTTATTTATTTTTATTTACATTTTGAAGCCTTTAAATGCCGTCTTAAAATACTTTTCTTTAAAGAACATAAATAATAATATATATTATATACAATACAATATCTCAGTTCCATATAATAATCTTTTGTTGTGTTGTCAAAGACATCATTTAAGAACTAGCTGTCCGCTCGAACTTTTTGTTCAGTGCCTAATGAATACGCACACCTATATAAGGCGGTCTACATACGAGTAATAAATCATTCAGAAATTATCTTCATGACGGTGTAACGAAGCGTTACATAATTTAAATAAAATAATAGGGTAATTCACAAACGGAACGCATTAGGTGCAACTGCACCGGTGATCGGCGGTACCTACATTGCAATATTTGCAATGTACGGGCGGTGGTCGAGAAATAATTTTATTTTTTGCGAGTCAGTCGGCGAATAAGCTGAGAGTTGGACAGTCCGCGCCACTCAGCGCTCCTAGTTGAGTGGTGCGGTCTAATTAACTTTATTTAAATATTATATAGTTATGTATTTGAATCTCCCGCGTTAGGGTAAGTCTTGAATAGCACACAATTTTATTACGTTATAATCATATTTTAAAATAGCTTGTTTTCATTATAGCTTCATCGTACATTTTATTTTTTATTTTTATTTTTTACCTATTTAATTATTATTATTTTTTTCATTTCAAATTATATTTTTATTTTTACATTTTTTTGCTTGATCATTTTAAATCTTTATTGCTGTTTGTAAACTCCGTTCTGGTTATGCACCACTGCGGCAATGCTACTGCTGCTAAGCAGGTATTTTCTTCCTGTTGCCGTCGTGGGGTATCCAGATTGGAGAGTAGATGTATCAGAGCGTGATCGTGTCGAACTGTCGATTCCAGGAGCATTCTTCGGGTCGAGCATTCTCCGGGCCGAGCATTCTCCGGGCCGAGCATTCTTCGGGCCGACCATTCTCCGAACAGCTTTCTTCGAGCATTCTCCGGGCCGAACAACATCGTCTGGGCAGAATGACTGCCAAGCCGGTAACCGGCATTTAACTGACGGCTTCGGGTCGCATTAGATTCGTTGCCGTCCCTATGCACCATCGCCATTCATCGGCCGGCTTCGGGTCGCACTAGATCTAGTTGCCGGTCCTACTCGCTTCACCATCGTTGCCACGCGCTTCGGCAGGACGCACACCACCGCACTCATCGCGCCGCATCTACCACCTTCGTCGGCTGTATCATACAGGGGAGTGCTTGTCCTGCGTTGAGAAGACAGATAGGCCGACCACCCACGACCTACACAATTTGTGTTGCCTACTCTTGAGCGATTTAAAATATATTTTAATATTCAGATCACGCTGTTTCATTTTCTGTAGGCTTCACTGGCGCCCAACATTTTATTATTTTTAATAGTACCATCTAACTCTAGTCAGTGTCGCCGTAGGGAAAACCCCGAAAGCGCGACAACGGCCATGGTGTTTTAGTTGTAGTAACGGTTGATAACAATCTAGTTTAATTTAGATATGTCTGTAACCTATCGTCATACGTATAATTTGAATGGATCAGACATTCGCCAAAGATGTTCAATTTTTTAAAGACTATTAAAAAAATTATGGAATCGCGTATACACAACGGTATCTACTACTTATGTACTCTCAGAGGACCTCTCTTTTTATTTCTTAACAACAGTTTTAGCTAGTTAACTAGAGCTAGCTTTTAGCTAGCTAGATAGACTATTGTTACTATCAGAAATAAACTTGCAATTTTATTGCAAAGTCATCAACTTCAAATCGGACATACAACAGTAGATACGAGTGAGGGCTTAATGCTTCTCAGTTTATATGCTATACAGGGTGTTTATAAATGAATTGCTATTAAACTGACTATCAACACACAGCCAAAACTACTAAGTTTTGAAAGCTGAAATTTGGAAAATTGTTTTCCAAGTTTCAGAGGATTTTTGAAAATTTTAATTTCGCACGAAGCCTAACTTTATTAAATACAATTATAAATATATATTGCTTTTGCTACATAAGTACTTTTTTTGTTTAAATTGGTTTACATAAATTAAATAAACCAGGAACCAATATCTTATTTTCATAAACATCCTGTAAATTTTTTTATAACTGCAGCAATTCGTAATCAGTCCGATAACAATTTTGGTATTTTTGGTGATCGATGTTTATTTGCATTTTGAAGGCAGCAGAGTAAGATGGAAAATGACACTTTTTCTTCTATTTACAAAAGTAGTACCTGAGGACTGGCATGATAAAAGAGTTGGTAGCATTAAAACACTAAACATACTGTATCTGTGACTGTCATATTCCTAACTGTACATTAAGGCGCTGTTAAGGAGTTTGTTATGCCTTATTCACAATAGTTATGTTTAAATTTGCCGTCGACATCAACGCTCGTAACGGTATATGTGTCTGATGTGTTTCTCTTGAAATGGTCATCCACATTGTCCGATGTTATTATTGTGCTTTCAAACCTGGTTCTTATTGAGGCAAGAAACGGTGTCAGAAATGACGGTGTCTAACAAGTTCGATTCAGATCTACGACAGAATCATTTAAGATCAGATCGAAGAAGCTTGAAGCTCCAATTTAAACTTATGTATGCGTATCGTTATAAATAAATAGCTATTCATGATTACGATTTAGAACTAAAAAGCTCAGCAACACCTGTAATGGTTACAAAGATTTCCAACAGATGTCGCTGTCTCGTTAGATTATATCGCGCTATAGACATTCGCGTGCGTCTCATAGCGGTTCAAAGAGGGTTAAAGTTATGGTCACTCTGGTTTCCCTTCAAAACGTATAAATCTTTCGCCTTTTACTAAAGATTTCCGTGGAGGGGAACACTCAAATGAGTCTATAAAGAATTTTTTTAAAGCCTTGTTTTAACGCAAGGCTAATAAATGACTCAAGAAAACGGTATTATGTAATATTATTATTATTATTATATTAGTAGAGAGAGAGATGAGTGTTCGTCTCGTCTCATCACACGTCTTGACGTCACTCGTCCATGCGTCGAACGGATTTACGTCGGTCAGTCAGTGGGTTGAGTGAGGTTGAGGTTGATTGATGTGATGTGATGAATGGCTATTAGTTCAGTCAGTAGTACGTGGCTACGTGGTATGGTAGTACTATAGATAGTGTCTATAGTAAGTAGAATAGAATAGTACCTACTATAGCCAGCCGTTCAGTTTTTATTTTTAGATGATCCTTCGCCTCGGGAACGAACAGTATTTGTTTCTGGGTGAAAAGCTGGTGAAAAGCTGAAAAGTAAAGTACCGCATCCGCATCGGGCATCCCAAATCCCAATTCTTATGACCCCTTTTCTGTATGCAAATAAATACAAAGTGAAATGTGATGTGAATACAATATTTCATGATGATCGGTTGAGTAGTTAAGTAAGGCATGAAAAGGTAACAGACAGACAGAGTTACTTTCACATTTATAATATTAATTATTAGTTGGATTGGAGCTGTATGGATTACAATCATCATAATGATTTCGACTGGATACCTGCTGTCTTTTATCGTGAAAATATTATGATTTGGCCATTTAAAAAATGTAAACCATGTAGGTAAGTAATAGTTAAATTTTAATTTTCAACAATGTTTTACGACCAATAATCAAAATAATAACTTGTCAATTACTTACTGTAAATTAAAACCAAAATAGAAATGTTTCCACGAGTATGTAAAGTCGAACTAATAATCGTTCGTAGATTCGTAGAAATAAAATGGTCGATACCGAGCTCTTTGAAGTTACGTTTATTTCTGTAAATATGAATTGGTGTTTGTGGTTAGCAAACCTTGAATTTGCTATAAAGAATAAAACAGACGTTGACAGACATATTGTATTGTATTATTAGTACCTACTTATACTTATAATATTAAAGCAAAACGTAATTTATAGCTTATCAACAGCTATTGATTCTTCGTGCAATTTATAATAGTTATTCTGCATTATGTAATAGTAAAATAAATCTATCTCTAGCCTGCGACTTAGTCCGGGCCACGATTTCTTGTGCGTTGAAATATGTATTCAGTCTTTATTGCTCATATATTTTTGTCAGGCTTTGATTGTCATCAAACAAACCACTTTTGTGGTCAACTGAGCCCACACAGTATTTTTGTTGGATGAAAAATGAATGAAGGTAGGTATATTATATCCTTTTCTGTATCGCTGACAACTTATTATGCAAAATATCATGGATTTTGAACAAATTAACAAAATTTAGTATTGTTTTAAATATATAGATTTATAATTTTTCTTTCCTGTTTCCAATTCAGTATAATATAGGCTTTCTCTTTTTTGGTATTTAAATAAGCAGAATAAAATCGAAAAGCAAAAAGGAGTTTTTTCTCTTCTGTCCAGATCCGTCCAGATTACCTAAATTTAAAATTTTGTCTAAACAGTCCAGCCCCCTGACACAATTTCCTACTTACGAATATTTAATAGTTACCAATATAATTAGATAATCAGTAAAGGTCAGATTGAGTACATATACAAATAACCAAATTTAAAACAACGTTTGAATTTTAATTGAATTGGCTAAATACGATTAGACTTAACGAGTGGACGAATTTTTGTGGTTTTGTAGATAAGTTAGAGCGTATGCACACGTTCGACGATATCACATACGATTCTCGGCGCCATACATTTCTTTTTCTTTTCCTTTGGGACACAAACAGAAACCAAAAAAAATAGTTAAAAAAGACAAAAAAGACAATATTCCACAAGCGTGTCCACAGATAGTACCTATTACATTTGAGAGAACAGAACCAAACATCAATACAAAAAAAAAATAAGAACTAATCAAAAAAATATTACTGCAAAAATTAAAATTAGATATTTAAGAAGAAAAAAAAAAGAAACAATCAATACCTATAATACCGAGTATCTATCAACTGCACTCTAAGCTGAGCAATTGTGCAGCTGAAAGGATCCAAACCCAAAAAATGCTGAATTTTGTATGAACCGTTTTCATACAGAACGTCACCGCACAAACCAGGCAACGATTTTTAAACGACAGCTCGCTATGTCGGATTAAGGATAAGGGATATATAGGGAAAATGGGCCCTAGCATCCCTTACTCATTCACCGAAACATTCATTCCGAAAATGTCCCCACGCTCCCCAGCTACTACTTTTCAGATCGAGACCAGAGCCAACTTTGAAAAATTTATTTACCATACCCTTGCCGGGAATCGAACTCATACAGAGTACCCTAACCATTCGTCCAACGGGCTGATATTAGAAAAAACTTAAATTTCTTTAGAAATAAGGGTCTTATATATTACTTATTTTATCTATGAAAGTTTTTTAAAGAAATGAAATGAAATGACCTCGAAACGCAGTGTCTCCAGCCACTAATTTTCAGATCGAGACCAGAGCCAACTTTGAAAAATTCATTTACCATGCCCTTGCCGGGAATCGAACTCGGGACCCCTTATACAGAGCACCCTAAACACTCCTCCAACGGGCTGATATTAGAAAAAACTTAAATTTCTTTAGAAATAAGGGTGTTTATATATTACTTATTTTATGTATGACAAATTGTTAAAGAAACAATAAAAAACAGTCTCCCCCTTTAGTGACATAGGTACACATTATATAACATTTCTAAGCATTGAATAGTAAAAAGGTTGCGGCCACTTGGAAATTAGTTTCATGCAATTTAAATAACAAAGTCGCAGTGCGGCAAAAGGCACCTCGTCTCTCTTTGTAGGACACCTCACCTGTTTATTTTCTTTGTTCAATCAAACTTTTTCATCAAAACAGAACTTATAGTACAGGCACGATTTAGAAAAAAAAGCGTTATTTTCGTCGCCTAATTAGACTTTATTAGAGTATAAAATCAAAACTTACATAAAAAATCATCTCTATATATTATATAGGTATATATAATTATATAAATGAAGTGTCACATGTTTGTGCGCGATGAACTCCTGGACTACTGAACCGATTTTGATAAAATTTTGCAACTATGTAGAATATGTATAATTATGTGTAATTTGGTCCAACTTAAAAGATAGGATATATAAATTGCACCCCAGGCGAAGCCGGGAGCGGGTCACTAGTATTATTATATTATATATTAGAAAATTTAAAAAACTTTGAATCGGGAAGGTTCAAGCTTAATGAAAGAATAGCAATCAAAAATGGTTCTTAACATGAATATGGACAAGATGAAAGGTCTATGTTGTGCCCACCTCAGTAGGTAAATTCAACTCTTGAAGTTATTTTTTAGTTACCTACGTCCACATGAAGAAAACAGTCCAATTTGGATGATCTAACTTCGAGAAGGAGGACATCTCTGATCCATCTCTGATCCAATAATTGGTTTTGACCAACGGTATTACCGAACCGAGTGTGTCCAGAGGCCTATGGACACGGTTCAGCTCGGTAGAAAATCTACAAATATATCAGTGGATATACGATCTCTTGGACTTCTTTGTATGCCTATATTCACACACACACACACACGCACACCACTTCTCATGCGTCTCTTCCTTTGAAATCGTGTTTGTATTGTGTTTGTTGTTTACTTAGTCAGTTTTTTGTTTGTTTCTTTTTTCTTTATTTCGTATTGTGTTGACAGCCATTTTTATGGTAAAATAATGAAATCCGTTATTGGCAGTACCTAGGTTTTAAGTATACATATGTATTTATTCCTATATTATTGTCGTTTGAGTGCTGTGTGACTGTTTCAATAAAATAAAAAAATAAAAAATATATATTAAGACAAAGAATTTATTAGGACAATTATGTCTTACTGAATTCTTGAATAGTTAGCAGCGCAACTGCATCCTCCTAGTAACTATAAATATAACGGTTACGACCATCAGAATTCTACAAATGGATAAATAAATAAATAAATAAAGCCACATACGATATTGCTGAAACATGCGCCAAGTAATTAAAAAATACTGAATAATTAATTCCATCGACTGCGTTCTGAGGATAATGGGATAATATCTAATATTATCATAAGCATTGAAAGAATATAAATATAATTGGACCATTTTTTATTAATATAATAATATATAGGTACTGCTTGAATATATATTATACTGCTTTTTATAGTCTATAAATAAATTAAACAGCAATAGGATGCTAGCACCCGAGGCGGCGGAGAGAGAACGGGAGGACGACGTCCTATCCCATCCTCTCCGTCGCCGACGAACTGGACGCAGGCGGCTGGCGTATGCTCGCCACCTGGATCCCTGACAGGAATAGGGCGGTAGATGGGGACTCTACCGCCCGCTTCATCCTGAGGGGCACGGCGCACTTTGGCAGTTCGGGTGCGCCGTCCCAATGAGCAGTGCCCGGTTACGGACCCCCGCGGCGGAGTTGCGGAAGAGTGTTCGTCCGACCTCGCAACCTCGTCTCATAGCGGACAAAGGATGCTAGAACCCATTCTTATATCCCACCACTATATATCCTATTAGAATCGGTATCACACTTGAAAGGTTGTGCGGTTTCTTCTATTTAAAGGCGACTGTATATACAGGGCGTCCCACGACGATGCCACATGGAGGGAAAGTACCTTGAATATTGTAGATGGAACATTTTACTGAAAGAAGACATTATTTTAATTTTAAAAACAATTTAAACTGCATTTATAGACTTTTAAATAATTACATGGTTGAACCGGGAATCGAACCCGCTACACGAGAAAAAAAATTACCCTGTAGCTTTATCATACCGATCGAAAGGCTTCATAATAAGGATTATTTTTTGCTAAATAACAGAGTGTCAGAAATAAAAGGAGACCATGAATTTTAACATTTTTAATACAACATTAATCAATTTATCAAATGCTCAAAATGAGTTCCATACTGTTGAATACAAAGTCGCACTCTTTTGATTATTTCACTCCCTGTCGATTTTTTTATCTTGTTGTGGTGGATATTTCTCTCAGTAAAATGTTCCATCTACAATATTTAAGGTACTTTCCCTCCATGTGGCATCGTCGTGGGACGCCCTGTATAGCCAAAAACTACTGTCAAGTAGGTGTTAGAGGGGTACAGTCACTTTCAGCCTGCTTTCAAAAACACTACAATTAACCCTGCCAGGCGAACATTATAAAAAAAATCTACACGTATTATAAAACAAAGTCGTCTCGTCTGTCTGTCTGCATGTATTTTTATACGATATTCATCTATTATAAGAGAGATTTCTGAGGAAGGTATGGGTGTATAATACGTTAGGGTTACGAGTATGTGTATATTATTTGAAATATGACGATGATTGTTGAAGACGTCGGAAAATATCAAACCGTCTGACTATCCGACTAAAAAAATTATAGTGGGATTTCTCTTTTATATAAGAGAGAAATCCACTATTTTTTTTTTAATATTAAAAAAAAAAAAAAAAAAAATTGCGCGATGTCATAATGTGTGGTATAGACTGATACAGTAAATTATTATCAAATTAAATATGTTAGTTCCCATACACATAATAATTTTACAACTGTTTTTGTGAAGTTACTTTTTCACTTCTGACGTGCAGTCCTGCGACTAACATGTATTTTTTTTCCTTTTCTCTTATTGTTAGTATTTTTCTTTGTCTTAAGTTTTATTTGTGCAAGTCAAAGTGTCTAAGTTCAAATGAATATTTTTTGTATTTATCATAAATTAAAAACGAGAAAAAAATTCAAGCTTTCTTCTCGACGTGATGCGATTTTCAATGCTATCTACTATACAGCGTTATTTAGAAAATAAAATCGTCTTCTCAGAATTTTCCTTCTCCGATAAAACTAGTGATCATTATAAATATGTATAATCAGTTCTAATGGTGTTTATATAGCGTTTTTTTGGCCAAAAGAAACAACACATTGTTTTCGTTATTTATAAGAACTCAATATTAACCAGTGCGAATAGACGTTCCGGACTCCATAAGTGCAGATAGTTAAGAGGTTATGACAGAAGAGGTTTGTGCAGATGGTTAAGAGTTAAGAAAGTTATACAGTGCTCGCCAGGACAAAATGTAAAAAGCCAGAGTGGACATTAGAACGAATTAATTTTGTTACAACTTCAATTGAACATTTTAATTCGCCAAACATACGTAATCAACCCAAAACTCAACAACAATATGATCAAAGAAATATTTATGTGTGCAAGAGATGAAAAAATTATCATTTTAAAAAGACAGAACCATTTATCCCCTGTTATTCAAATAATTCCTAGCTAAGATTACTATGATTCCTTTTGCATCATACTTATTTTATAGAAAATAATTTAATAAAAAACTTCAAAAAATGTCACTTCACATTTCTATGCCTATGGTCATTTATGAAGAGACAGATTTCTGACCAACCAAAACAGAG